>JADQWA010001036.1:0-350600 GCA_018344505.1 Nebria ingens riversi
ATTAGTAACAGTTAATTTCATGTCGTCAAATAGACAACAGCGCAAACTATGATTGTCTTAAAAAATGTTTTAATACTAGCAATGATTATTAATTTATTTGCTTCCTATTGTTTAATATTGAAAACAATTGCAATTCAATTTATATTTAATTGCTTGATGGTTGTTCAAATTTCGTAAAGTTGATAAATGTTTTTCTTTTTGGAGGGAATGTCAATGTTTTTCATTGGCTTCTGAATGTTCCATTTGTTGTTGTATGTAACCAAGTGTACCTATGTAAGTATAGACAGTGTGATGTTATCAAATGGCATGGGTCGCGAGCCACTTGTATGTACATTTCTAAAACGTATTAATCAAAGACGCAATTTGTGTAGCCGCGGTGGGTCTCCGTTTTGTCCTGCTGCGGTCTCAACTGCAACACAAGGCTACAAACGGGGACCAGCGAGCGCGCCGAATATTTAACACCTTGTAACATATATAATGAGGCTCCGAGCCATGACGTCGCCGTCGCATATGTCATTTGTTTATCGCCTGTAATTTGTTGTCTTGAAAGATACGTTCAATTAAAACCAATGCGCTTCTGTCACTTACAATGAATGCTACACACTCAGTATTTCAGTGTATAGCTACATATGTATGTATGTATGTAGTATCTACTGCATATGTTCTGGTTGCTTCGTGCCGTGATCCACACGGCGCTGTAATTAATTGAGTATTAAACGACCATTGGTGCAAGGACTTCCGTGTATTCTAAATGATCTTATTTAAATTCAGGTGATTACTCTAGAGACACTTGTCATTTCTTTTCAACTTTACCAACCGCAATTGCTTATTCTTTGTGTGGAATACTCAAAATTGCGATTCATTAATAATAGATTCATTAATTAGGTTTCTCAAATTCGTATCATAACACTACTAATAATAATGATAGTTTTAAAAATACTCGCGTTACAATTGAATATCAATGAACGTTTTGACAAATTAATTTGGTGTGACTACCGTTCAAACAAAACTTACCGAACCAAACTCATGACTTATGTATCAGTTTCTCTACTGTTTAATAATTTATGTTCAAAGTTAAATTCATAAGCGTCCTCTCTCTTTCTATCTGCCTATCTCGCTCTTGGTAAATGAAAAGTTGTCGTCTGTTGCCGAATGTGATGGCAAAACTGTTATTCAAACTAATTTGAATGATGGCCAGCCCCAGTAATGTGATGTGTGATGTTTAACCATATATTTTATCACAACGTATATAGGTACACATACATAATGTATGGATGTGCTATTTTTCAAGCAAATTATGCGCATTTTGTTATTCGGTTTTTGCAATTTTGTGTTTTCGCCAGAAATGAACTCTCGACCCATTATTACAAAAATTACTGCGTATAGGTTCGATACATTTATTTCATATTATACATATTTTTTTTTTTTTTTAATATACTTACTACTTTATTTAAAACCATAACAAATTTTTAGTATTTATAAATATATGTAAAAAAAAATATATTCATCTTATCAAGCACCAACTATAGTTGAATTTGGCTATAAAGAATATATTTCCAAAATTTATCGTAACCACCCAATCATAGAAACACTAAATACACTCGAGGAACACAATTCCATAACGCTTGCTGTGTTTTATCTTCGTGCAATCAAGTCGGCCAGCGCTAAACAAAAGAAAGTCAAACACGACCGTAGAACCGGGGATGCACGGTGCCCCCTGCGGGGGTCATGGGGCACCCCTAGCGTGCATGACCCATAAACAATGCCATAAACACCGCATTGTACCACAAGAGCGCGCGGCATTTTTTCTTTTCTCTTGTTTTTTCCATGGCAATATAAACATTTGATGGCTGTTTATTTTAGATTTTATGTGCTTGGCGTGTGGAGACGTTACGTTTCACGCCGTTTTCTCGAGGAGTGCCGTGGATATTAATATTATTTGTTTCTTTTTCAATAGCATAGCATGCTTTTCGTTAGTTCGACTCACCAATACGACAGAAGTACAAAAGTATGTACGATTGTTTCTTTGCAGGATGGACTTTGAAGCAAATTTATGATATTGTTAACTATCTTGATGTAAATTAATCTCAAATTGATTTAAATGTCGAGGTAATTGTTCATGAACTATAAACACTTCTTCTTCCTACCCTGGTAATAATGTTTAACCCTTAAGGCTAAAAGATAGATCACCAGGGTTATGAAAGGGGAGCATTACTGTTGCAACCCTCAACTAAAGACTGTTGTTTTTTATATTCTTCAAATGATCCGGTACAGTTCCGGGTAGTCACGTGACTACTGTGACTAAAATACGTCATTTAATACTTCCGGATAAAATGATCCACAACAAAAACAGTGGTACCGAAAATAAGTTTATTTTACGCATTAAATTTAAAATATGTATATTCCCACATGCTGATAATTATTTAAATAATACTGGTACAGTTAAAAATTGATTACTAATGTTGATAAAATTGATATAATAATAATTTGTGAAACGAGAAACATTTGTTTAAATGTTTAGAACTGCTGTTGTCGCGATAATCTTCTCACACTTGCTGGGTAGATATTTGTATCCCTTATACCAGTAGCGGAGTAAATGGTCCATATATCCGTGCAATATTATTTTCGTTTTTTGATCTAGACATACACAAGATACCACGACGAAGGGTGAGTGGATGTTATATTGATACATCATCCACAGTGATATTACGTTTTTTTAGGTTGGCAGCGCACACGTCCCGGAAACGGTCGAGCATAGCAACCGGAAGTTGGATCGTTTACAGTTCTTTTGTGCTGTGCGATCTCGAACTATCCTAATGGTCTATATTAACAGTTAATATCTGCAGTGACTTTTACTTTTGGTATATTTAGGGTGGCAATATTGATATGTATCGATGGTTCAGTGATTTAGTGGTTTCAGCACAGTGTACTATTAAAATGATTATTATTTGTATTTAATAGTTAAATATCTTGAAAAAGAATTTAAAAATTGGTTTTCGAGTGCAGAAATTTCTTTAGAATCATTCTCAAACGAAACAACATTCTTCAAGTTTGAAATATAATAGACCTAACGGCCTGTGAGTATCTAACTCACATCTCTCCAAGCCTGCGTTAAGATTAATGTCAAACATACACCCGCATCAAAAAAATTCAAGCAGGTAGACACAGAGCAACAGCCAAGAAAAATTAACAGGTTAAATTCAATAAATCAAAAAAACCGGAGGGTTTTCGGGAACATATTTCAAGGATTTACTGCTGGAGATGCCATGACAATCGTCTACACCCACTTTAAATCTGTTCATTTCAGTTACGGTATTGTTCGGAACAGTTTAGATCTATTCCTCAACTCCAGAGGACGATACAAAGAATGTCATACTTTTGAAGTTTATCAAAATAATCGGAAAAGGTTATCAATTCAATTCAAAGTTTTATTTGGTGTAAGACAAGCATGAAATAATAAAATATCTAATTCCTTTCTTAATTCTAACAGTTATATTAATTATTTGGGATTTCTGGTATGTTTCTAAGCAAATCTATAACACTATAAGGATTTATAGAAAGATGTTTTAAAAATTCTTTAAAGTTTACTTGGATTTGATACAATAATTATCTTACGTATTTCCTCAATTTTCTTTGTTTCTGAGGAAATATAAATATTTACAATAATCAACTTAGCAATTCAATAACTTCTCAACAACTTAGTGGTAATCGTCAGATATTTTAAAACAAGAAAGAATTATTTCCACAGCAACAGGAAACAAAAGAAATGATAACCACGATTCTCTTGCTTCAATTGCAAGATTTCTTCGCGGCCATCTTCCGCCGACACTACCACAAGAAGAAGAATAAGAAGTAGCAACAGGAAGACAAAAATCTTGATAAGAAAAGAAAAGAAATCGTAGCCTCTCGGATGTTTTCCTTTTTAGTTAGAGAAATATTTTTTTGTGTATGTTTTGGGTTTGTTTTGTGATAGCATGCTGTGTTCACGACAAAGTTATTGCACATTTTGTTTCTTATCATTGAGGCGGTACTCTTTGGTCGAAGGTCGTGTATTTTTTGGTTGTAAGTTGTCGCTACCGCACTTCTAGACGGGTGGTTTATTCGTAACTTAAATCGTAAACATTGTTTACTCAAAAAAGTTGTACAAGTCTGTCAC
Source organism: Nebria ingens riversi (assembly GCA_018344505.1). NCBI lineage: Eukaryota > Metazoa > Arthropoda > Insecta > Coleoptera > Carabidae > Nebria > Nebria ingens. The sequence goes on from JADQWA010001036.1 coordinate 4,157, forward strand.
CACACAAGTTGTATGCATCAAATATATTTTAAATAAATCCAACTTCAACTTGCAATCAAAATTAAATGAATTTTGAATCAAATATTTTTTTATATAACGCATAATATACATTTTTGGAAAATGTGTGCTTTGTATTTATTAAATAATTTTGTTTTTATACTTATTTTATTTTGATAGTAGAAAGTTCTATTATTTATATAGTATCCAGAAAAACAAAAATTAATCTTGTGAAAAAAGTCGCACGCTATTTAAAAATATTTATTTATCCATAAAATAGATTTCATCAATATAAATATTCATTTTTAAACTTTTAAAATCTACAGATTTTTTGTAAGGTTATCTAAATTAACCCCAAAAATTATACAACTTATAAAATTCCCACATAATATTCTTCGCAGTCGCCACCTTCCTGAATTAACACAAATTTAAAATCATCAAAGGTCGAAAATTTGTAAACTTTTAACCGAAAAGTCAATAAATATTTCTATATCAGCTACCGGTCAATAACTTCCGTTAAGTTATGACCCCAGTAGCCAAGGCTCCGTTACAAAAAGTAAACCATCAAGCACTGATACAAGATAAAGAGTACGTCGATATGTTTTAGTTTCCGGAGACGAAGGATAACAATCAAGAGAGCTTTGCTGCGACTCTGTCATCATGTTTATAATAACATATCTTGCACTGATCTACTGGGCTATTTACATAACTTATAGAATATATTTATTTATATTTATACTAGCTTATATTATAGTTTAATGTTTGGACCACACCCAAATACGAATTATTCAAATGCAATAAAACAACTAAAAGAACTACAAGTTGTTAACACAATTAAATTATAGTAAAACATGTAAAATCACTTCAGGATTAAGTGGAAAATATAAAACTGTTATTTTTTTCCAATTTTTGAAAGACCCAAGCGGTCAAACATAAATATTGTCAACTGTGTTGGACATGATAAACTTCTTAGGTAGCGTTGATTTACAACCGAATTATTTACATGACTGATAACAGTGGTCACGTGTCAAGATGGTAGTTCACACCTCGACACTAACGAAATAAAAACAGACGTTAGTGACAACCCAACAGTTTACGATTTCTCGGAAAAAAAGACACCAAATAGATAGACTACACCTACACTGTAACAAAAAATACTGTAAATTTACAGAGCTTCATAAATAAACTTCATACGAATTTAATAAATCATAATTAAATTTAACTACATTCAACTAAAAAGCAAGAATTAAATTGACTAACTATGAATTATGTTTAGAATAAAAATATGTTTGAATTTAGATTTTATCAATTTCGTATATGTTTTGAACGAGATTTTGAGTTCCTATCGATATTCAAAATCTAATTTTTAATACATATAATTAAATGTAGAAATTTAAGCAAGTATTTTAACAATGCAATAAAATTGTTTTTAAAAACAACATTTCAAACCATTATGCGGCCAAAAATAAAAACTGATGGCCCATTTCTTACCGCAAATGGTACACTGACAGCCATGGGCCGCAATATTTGATAAAATCTACGATCGCTCCAAGATGGGAATGCATTATCTGACGAGCGGAGTATGTCAGACTGACACCGGGAAATAAATGTGATTTTTTTCCCTTTTCGGGAATCTGTGACGTGTGAATGACAAGCGCCTCTACTCTGTTGTGTCATTTTATTGATGACGTTTACTTGTTTGAAATATTTCTAGAGTGCCGTTGTAGTTGTTTTAGTTTTAGAGAAAAATGGTAAACCTTTGGTCACCGGTGAATTTATAATGTTGGTAGCGCCGTAACCAAACAATATCAGATAACAGAAAGGGCAACCGAAACGAACTGTTGAGTTAACAGATACCATCAACTAGTATAACCGCATTGACAAATTGCAACCGAATGGCTAAGACAAAAGGTTGATGCATTTTAACCAACCAAGTGTCAGAAACACACGTGGTCGTTTTATTTTTTGACTATCTTTTGGAACATGGTTTTCTTTTTTTCTATTTGATTTTCTACGGATGGAATTTGTGTTGAACAAACTGATAACATATGTTTACACTACCAAAATATAACATTAGGCCAAACTAAATGGGTTTTACGAATAAATGGATTCGATATCTATTTGGGATGATCTTAGGTTCGATTTTGGTTTTTCCGTTTTGAATAATAAAATAAACAAAATTTCGATCCAATCTTAAATAACTAAACATTTTTTCAAAAATCCAATTAGGTACTAAATAGTCTTATAAATATAAATAAACCAAAACTGTTGTAATATTCACAATTGTGCAGCCGTTGTGTTTGAATTTGAGAGAGATGTTTATAATATTTCGCGTATGAAATCGCGGTTTCCCAATAGCCACGACGACTGCATATCGTGTGGTAACAAACATATCTCTCTATTTACTGGTTTCCGATATTTCTTAGTCTCTATAGTTCTATATATTTACTGCAGTAGCATCGTATATGTAAATTGAAAATCCGTATTAGGTAATTCACGATATGAACAAAGATATATGCAACAATAGGCAACGGATAATACTAGGTACACGACGACTTCTTTTACATTTTCAATAAATCACGCGTCTTATATATAGATCACATTTTACAAAATATACTAAATTGAATTTAAAAATGAAACATACTATGTATATTACGAGTAGGTTTAGATTTTTCTGATATAATTAAAGAGAAAATTTATGTTAATTTGTTAACGACAAATAATAAGATTCTCGAAAATTAATTTTATTATATTACAGTACATATAAAATGAGTAGGGTGAATAAAACGAATCACAGTTTCCAATCCATTAATTCGAAGAGGATCTAACTTCACACAGGTCAACTAATCAGGGTAGAGCACTTGAAATGCAACGGTACCAAAAATGTTACACCAAAACTATAACAATACTAGTGTTTCGAAACAAATAATATAATTTCCGATTAAATTCGTAAATTATCAATAAGCCGTAACTCCATTCAACAAATCGCCTGATATACATCGCAAGTTGCATACGCCTAGGCGATATATTATTAGATCACGAAACTATATATAAACGTTCAAAATACATCATAAGTAGAAAAGCTATTTTCCCAAATTGTAAAATCAAAAAATGTCCTATATCATATAAATATATATCTATATAATTATATTTTTTTTTAAATTACATTTTGGCAGTCGTTGGTCCATTGTTAGTAGTAGAAATTAATTTAAAACGTACAAACAGTAGCATAGTGATTACAGAACTAAACTAATCCAATTAGATGACCCACACACACACACAGAGATCGAGAATATAACCACATATGTCAGCTCAGCAGTCTGTGCTGAAATATTTGAACCGGCGACCGCAGAACACTATAATAATCAATGGTCCGTGGTACAATAACTACCACCACTTACATGTGTGATTTAACCTAACGTAATGGACTTGCCACTGTACTCAAATTAATTAATTTCATGCAATATTCGGTATTCAATTGCTTCGTTTTTCTCACTTTTGTCGCTAAATGTTAATATATATATATATATATATATATATATATATATATATATATATATAATATATATATATATAACTGCAGATATATACTTACAGCGTATATATCTATTATACATATATTAAGAAAATAACACATTTACTAATCAATTTTATAAAAACATTTAATCCTAAAACGACGTTTAGACCTAATTAAACACCTTTCTTTTCAATTAATGCATGTTTGGATCACCCACTTATTTTCATTATTTCAAAATATAATTAAGGTAATTAAAATTAGCGTATATTTACTTCATTTTATTGAATTTTTGTTTAACGTAAAGTAGTCTTATGAAATAATAAACATTTGTAAGAAAACGAATTTCGGTCAGTGGTAAATGTCGGTGAACTGACATTAACACATAGTTATATTTTATTCATGATTCGGTTTTGGTGCCGTTAGAAAATCGATGATTATACGACAACAAGATTTACAAAACAGTGAAGATAAATGCACCCCATCCGGTCAGAAACCAAAGAAAAAATTGATAAATATCCAGTAACATCGACCAGTAGTCATCGCGTTCAAAACACATGCGACGCGATACTAAAAAATTCAAATTTAATTCAACAAATTTACGTAACAGTCGCTTTCAACACTCAAGTCCATTTACTAAGGTCACATTAGCCGCAATATAGAATAAATCTAAACTCAAATATCAGTCTAGATTTAAATAAAAAATGTTCGAGTCCCCTAAGAAGGGGTAGGGTTAATTTCAATGGAATTGATATTCAATATTCGGTGTCAATTAAAACTAATTGTTCACTAGTCGTGACGAATTTTGATTGATTGATCGTGATGATAACGATGATTGTTAAAAAATACTGAACGTGCAACTTCATTGTCAAGTGCATTGTCAAGTTTCACTTTAATCTTACAAACACTCGATTTACATATGAATGCCGCATCGCATTATAAATACGAGTATATTTCGTGTATTTGCAGTTTTTGTACCTACGTATTAAATAAATTTAAGTAGTTTGGTTTGGTTTGGTTTAGTAACAGATATCTCTTCCAATTTTCATAAACGTTTTTGAGTCGTTGTTAATGCAGCGATAGTTCACGATTCGACCGCCTGCGGTGGGTGGCGTCCCGTGGCAACGTCATGCCGGTTCGCGGTTTGAGTTCGCGCCGCCTAATACACACAGACACACAGACACACGCACACACACACATACAGACACAACGGCAGGGTTGTTCGATCGAAAACCATCCACTATCACTAACCACAACGAATAAAACACTGCTCCAAACCATTCATCATTGTCTGCAGCATACTAACAAATGGTATTCTTTCAATGCGATCATTTAAAAGTGTGGAACCAAACAAGTGATAATGGTACATTCAGTTCACATTAGGTGGTTTTATTATTTAGCATTCTCTGATTTTTTAGCAAAATGTAATAAATTTCTCAATAGTAAATCAGGGTATTTTGTCTTATTTCAACAGGTTGAACAATTAGCAAAAGCGTAATTAAAAGTTATATGTGATTGTGGCGCATTTGCAATTTTTCTTCTTTAAAGTCTCAAAAGAATGCGGGGCAGTGTGGGGTACAGTGTATACCCCCTGCAGGGTTCGGGTCTCGGGCGCTTCGCCCCAACAAGACTGTGATTAATTATCACACATTCCGAAGAGGGCTTCGGATATACTTTACGTTCCGCCACACGTATCCTACCGGCCGTTCCCCACACCCCCGCTGTAGAGCCAACAATATATGTTTTGTGATTAGTTTCTTGTAGAAAGAAACACAACAGCTAATCTTGTAGCAACTACTATTATCGGTGTATGGTAGATGAAGAATAGAATAACGCTTATACCTAGATTATATTTGATCATTTTATAACTTAAATCGTTTATAATCATTCATTTCGTACACTAAGAAAAATCATCAATAAAATTGCTTGAAAACTGACAATAAATGTTGTTCATTCAAATAGCAAAATATTCTATAAGAAAAATAATCGTCGTATAATTGAGATTTATGAATTTGCCTATATATACCTACATATATTTATTATTTTACACGATTATAATATATGACTATATGACCGCTCTGATATTTACATCGCCGAACATAGAAGAATTCATTTTTCATTGAGTGCAGACAAGTAACAAGACCGGTAATGCTCTGGGGGGTGATGGCGCCTATGTTCTTCTTTCCATCTCTGTTCCGCACATCATTTTTAACCATTTTTTCATGCACGTATACATTTTTTATCTCACTCCTCATATGTTTCCACCTCGTTATAATAAGGTTTTGAAAGCAAATTTATATTTTTTAACTGTTGGAATAATTTGTATTCCATCCAGATTTTGCCATTTATATTTGATACAGTTGAATAAATATTCCAATTTAGTTTCTAGGTGAAAACTAATTGTACCATTGCTGCGCAGTGACGTAATTCAGTCCGTACATTATAAAAAATTAAATCCCTATAGTTAACACGTAATAGATTTGTTTTAAATGCATTTAAAGTCAGAGGAAAAAGTCTCACGTGTAAATAAATAAACTACTGTTTATCTAAATTGAAAACAGTAATATTATTTTAAAATCGTTACACGTATTAGATACTAAAATATAGAAATAATTTATTGATCATTAAAATTTATTTAATAAATTATAAAAACGCGTGTATGTGGACGAAGAAGAAAAAAGATTAATATCTTTAGCTATTAGACAGTATGTGATGATCATGTCACATTATTTTATAGTTAATCCTAGTAATAAATAATCAAACTAATTACGTATTCAGTATACGTTATTAGGTCTCATAAAGTACCATCAGAGTTATACGAATGTTGTAACAGTATAAATAAAAGAAACACCATTAGCTTGTATTAATTACGGTTTTGACCGGTAGGTGGTTTCAGTATTCGTGGTTCGAGTGTGCTTAGCCACATGCTGCGCGTTAAATTTTTCTAATCTACTGAATAAATTACACGAAAAATCAATCATTAGCACGTTTTATTAAAAATTGAAAATTAAATATACTTTTGGATTATTTCAAGAAGAAGTCTATATATGTAATATAAATATCCAATTTCCTAAATATGCCAATATGACCTAAATGCAATTCAATTCTGAATTTGTCTTAGTTATAGGAGACGTTTTGAGTTCCCTATATAATTCGTAATATCCGAGTTCCTTAGTGGATACAATGTTTGTTTTAAAATAAAATAAAAAATTGGTGAAATAAAAAACTGGATTCAATCAACTTTAAAATACACGTATGTATAGGTACCTATGTATATAAGAAAGGAAGCACTTGGTCCTATTAGGGAACAATATGATTAACATAAATCAATATTTGAAATGCAATCAATGGGCGATGCACTTTGTGTGTGCAAGCAGTACAGTGCACCCTGTGCACCTGGCAGGTACTTTAAATAAAAATCAATCAATCAACATCTTGTGATTTCCGAAATGGTCTGATGGAGAAAACAAAAGGCGCACATTAGAGATGGGCGCGTGTTGATAATACATACGCGCGTTATTCGGCTGAACTGAACAACAACGACGATAAATGCTTTGCGCTGGCAACACAAAGTCAAACGAAACAAGCAATCAACATTCGACGGGGTGATGTCTGCAGAGTTAATGTATCCGCGAGATTGATTGAAACATGGATGTCGAGCGGCCTGCCGCGCGCTTAAATGGATTTTTAATAATAATAACATACACAACACACATACTTATACACACAGAACACAAAGATAAACATCGATTAAACTTTCAATAAATAGAATAAGTAATCGATAAATAAATAAATATATCTACACGTAACCAAACCGACACCAAAATACAAATAAACCAAAGATATGTAGGATTACACGCGGAGAAAACACTGATCTAATTACTATTTTTATATAAAATAATATTTATTTATATTAATAAGCGAATATCATCAAAAATTGAGAAAACTAATTTTCGTAAATATACGTTTTATAAAAATAATAGTGCGATGTATTCATGAACGTCTATATTTTTCAATTGTTATATTAATATTACGCCTAGGTATATGTTATCTGGAGTGCTTGATAACTATAATTTACGAATTGAATCTGTAAATTATATTATCGGTTTAGTTTGTAAAAATTTTAAAATTACTTTATTGTGCGCATATATATATATATATATATATATATATATATATATATATATATATATATATATATATATATATATATATATATATATATATATACCCACAATAGTTTCAAAGCAGATAGTTTTTTGTATCAATTGATTAATAAATATAATATTTGTTTTGTATAAATAGTTTATTTTTGATTATCTGTTAAATTATGTAGATAACAAGGCCGAAATTAATATCGAATCGATTCTGACGTTGAAGTTAAAAACAAATACAAAAGCATTTAATGGTACAGCTTCATTAATAAATGCCCGTCAGTGCCGTCCGTCAAACGGGCGCGTCATTTTTCACCCAAACAACAAGGATGGGACACAGCGTTTAATGAAAGCAGTTGAAAGAGACGGGACTATTTGTATATTAGGTATACAATGGCAGCAATGATAGTCGTGTTCGTTTGTATACTATGATTGGGTGAGTGAGTGTTTTATATAAAATCCATTACACCTGTACGAGGGTTTCGAAGTGGGGCCCCCTCTAGGGCTTTGCCTCGGCAATTAGGCGACGACCCGGGGGGCCTTCGAGGATAACGAGAACCAGACATCCAGTGGATGGAGGCGCAAACTTCACTTTTTGAGTGACCACTTTAATATTTCGACTTTTTGATTTGTCATCGCGTTCTTTATAATAACTTTTCAACAAATGCACACACACACACACACACAGTTTTTATTATCTTTCTAAGAAACTACTCTAAATAATATTTCAACAAACAACCCTCTAGTTCTAAAACTTCAATCAAGTTTTACTATCATGTCTACCTTTAAAAATAATTATTTTCCAAACATAAAAATGTTTATGGCATCAGCCAAGCCAAATAATGAGTTAACTTAGAAGAAACAAAAAAAGTAATAACAATACTTCACCTATGGAATGACAGTTCATTTAATATCCTCATTCCAGAAGTTATATTTATTTGTCTGTAAGCTATTTTTTGTTGGTTCCGCCCCCCTGAATACCTGACTTCTCGGGGCTCATTAACCAAGTCTGGGTTCGGCCCCGTGTCAAACTACTTATTAGCTGAATCACCACCCAAGAACGCAAGTCCTACACATATCGAACCGTAATCTACAATTTTCAACGAAATTTAAGATAACTTAAATATCAAAGTAATAAAACATCAACCAAAGACAATTTATATCTATTTATTTTAAATAACCATTTTAGCAATGTTAAACCATAAAATCTTTAAGTAACCATTACAAATTTCATTAATTTGTGAGAGATCAATCACTTTTTTATGCACCTTGCGGTCACTGAAGACAACCAGAGGATGATTGACCATTAAGCGAGGCGGTTTCGTAACGCCCTCGCACTAAAATTGTCCCGGTTATATACCTGCTTTGGTCTCTGGACATAACATATCTTTTCTGAAATGATTCGCTGGAAATTTGTATTTCTTTCGTTTATATACTCGTATAAAAGAACGCACCAATTATGAATTTTTAGACAGGGGTCGTAAATTCAACTAGTTTGATAGGTTTATAGATATTGACGTAGCGGTCTTACTGTCTGCTTGCTGTTAGTTACGAATGTAACATACCGCTTCGTTTTAAATCGCCAAACATCTATACGAAATTCAATAATATGTATATATTTCATATTTAAAAAATTATTTTTTAAATTTGTTTTATTATATCAAAAAACAGCACTAAAATTCCTTATAAATTAATTTTACTTATAATTAATAGCGTATAGCAAAAATTATATTTGCTGTTGATTAAATTTAGATTTCGTTTAGGATTAAATTAGATTAGATTAGTTTAAGTTGACAAATAATGCATTTCACTTGGCACGTATTATTTCAAAATTCAATAGGAGTAGTTCCATTTCTCGCTACTATAATACACCAACAGGGCGCCACCTACTACGAAAGCTTGCTAGACCCATCTAGACTTTTATACGAGAACTATTTTCAGCTACTAAGCAAAACGTTATACAGATGTAATTTACAATCTATATTATATTAAAATAAAGTAATATTGACATAGTTTTGGCGTAATTCAGTATAGATAAAACAAAAATAAATTGTTTTGAAATTCTAGGATATAAACCAAATAAAAGGAAACATGTTTATTGATTGTCTTCTTAAATAAATTTAGCAACTGCAACATAGGTGGCTACGGAACCAAATCCTTTAGTACTTTAAAATATTTATCTATTTCAATAGCTGAAGAAGGGTAGTAATTTTTAAATATTGCATATATTTATGTGAATTAAATTTATTTAATAAATAAACATATATAAATAATAAATTGAATATTTTATCAATATATATAGTTATATTTAAATATATATATATATATATATATATATATATATATATATATATATATATATATATATATATATATATATTTATAGTAATTTAACAAAATTTATTATTTATTTAAATTTACAGTAACGACATTCTTTAATACCTATAGCGACGTATAATGGGAAAACAACTAAAGTACTTTTCTTCAATTTTGAATAATTATAAATGTATGAACCAACCAATTTTCTAAGTTGAACTTATAGTATGACCTCCAAAATTACCCCTTACTGACCCTCGTAAAAAGTGGTAATTATATATATATATATATATATATATATATATATATATATATATATATATATGTGACCTCCACCAAGACCTGTACATATACCTTTAACCTACGAACCTACGAATTTAGTAACCATAGTTACGTTTACAAATAACGTCCGCCCAGCTGAGTATCATGACAGAAATTAGTTTCTTCATTCTCATTCGTATAGTTCATTTTCCTTTCTATCTCTTCCAATAAACGAAACTTTAATTATTCAATGGCAAATCGATTAATATTTAAACCGCCTTAACCTCTACATAGATATATAAAAGAAAGAGTGCGTGAATTTTGATTCATTTGTTGATAAACATCATGTGAACATCTATCAATTTGTTTTTTTTTTGACATTGAACTGTCGCATTTGGTAAAAGTGGGCTTGTTTTAGGAAACATCTTACAAACGACTGTCAATGTTGTGTTTGGTGGTTTTAATTTTAAACTGTTGTGGTGTCTAAGTGTCAAATTTTATTTTACTTATTTTTTTTTAAATGTTCTGTACATGTTTTGTGTATTTGACTGTTTGTAATAGTTAAATGACAAAATGACTGGTCCTACTTTGTGTGAGCCGACGCACGATAGTTATATTGGGGGCTCAATTCTTGATATAGGAAAGAAAAAAGGACAATACACATTTTCAAGTTCACCACGAGCGCTTCTTAACAATCGGAAATTTGTCAAAGGTCCACCGTAAGTAAACTGTTTGAATTTTTATTCAATTCTATGTATATTTAACTTTTTACTTTCTTATACGAAGTAATAAGTATAGTTAAATTATCATTTCAGTTCATCAATTAATAACTAAAATTGCATTTCTATGTAATAAATAAATACAAGCTAATGATATTATCATTGGTTTTAATTTTAAACCTCAATAACAACCACATGCACTCATATTCAAATTAATATAATGCATGTGTATATATACTAAAAAAGCACATCTAGGCTCTATTCAAAATATTTAAATGCATACACAATGCTTAATAATATTTTCAATATACCTTACATACTATGTACAATTTACCTCAAAAGTGTATTTCCCGAGTAGGCTATGGCCTATATATATTTACAACACGAAAATAATATAATATTAATGCACATCGTTAAGATATATTATTAAAGTAAGTCTAGTGGAAAAACAAATTGTCAACAATTACTTATTCAGCGATAATGTGTGGTTCCTAAAATAGACACACATATCGACAGAATCTATAGTGACGTCGGAATATGTATATGAAGACACTTTATATGTCCACCCTGACATCTCAAGGTCGCAATAGCATACCTACATAAAAAGCTTACTTTTAATTTACTTCTCTTGGGTGTATGCAAGTAAAACATCCCTCAGTTGAATAATAAAATAATGATATTATATTAAACACAAATTTCATGTTATATTATTAGAATATTTATTAAAGGATACTGATTCTATTCTGAGATTAGCTCGAACAAATATAAATAATGTTATATAAAGAAAATATAAACATTTATGTTGTCAAAATATTGGTTAATTTAATAAATATTGCAGCCCCGTTATTATAATTTTTTTTTAATAAAAAATGCAAGAAAAAATCGCAAATTATCAAACTTATGTAACTAATAAATACCGCGGACTGCATATGTCTAGGCGTTATGTAATAAAATTTAAGTAATATATTACGTGTTAATAATATATTAAAAGCCTTAATACCGGTTCGAGTGCAATAACCGCTAAAACTGTTCCGGTTAAGTAATATAATTAATAACGTTGATAATAAAGGTTTCTTCCTGGACAAGATTAAAATGACACTTGAATGCCAATAGTTCGGATATCTAGCTATTGACCTACCGTTTATAATTCTTAAACTTTTATCAAAAGCGTACTGGACACACACGCACACTAGCTAACGCATAAAATAGTTAGAGTCTCGTTAAATGTTTGCGTGTATACTTTTAAATAATTCTGTAGTTTTCCATCGTTAATATTTTATGTATCTTAGACATATTTTTTGGCAGTATTAAATTACTTATTATACCAAAAGTGTAAAATTTTTTATTTCTCTACAACGATAACAATTCATCCCTTATAATTAATTAATTAATTATTGCTTCCAACGTTCATATTGACATTGAATTTTATTTTATAATTAAAATTTTTCTAAAAAATATAAAATTAATCAATTTATCACAATTAAGCTATCATCGCACATGTTTTGATTCAAGTGAATCAATAAATATTTCATCGCAAACATTTAGAAAAAATATCACGCATTGTTTACCGAAAAACATGTATATTACATTATTAATAATAGCAAATATCGCACACGGCAATTTTAAATTTTTTATTGCCGTTATCTGTAAGTTTATGGCGCTCGCGCTTGAATCGCGTGCGCTTTACAAGTCCTGGAGAGCAGTACAAAATATTGATAAAACCCTTTTTTACTACGTTAGGTGGTTTATTATCAAAACTGAGTCAAGTTCATCTATACAAAGGACACATTTTATTGCTATTCAAAACGAAAATAATGTCCTAATATGATATACCATATTATTATTTGTTATTGTAAAATGAATTTTCGATAACGGAAATTCAATTCACTTAGTAACTCTTCAAGGTAAACAGGCGTACATTTTAAATTTAGTGGTATTAATTATAAATGATAATTTTTCTTTATGAATGTATACATTTATAACTAGTTTAAATTTAGTGTAAATCGATTGGTAATTATTGTTTAAAGTAAAAGTTTTTATGGAGGAAATGTTTAATGAGTGTTTGAAGTTTGCAAGAATTATATTGTTACTTAACGACTGCATAAAACACGGAATTCTATATACAGTGCACCATGACCTAACCTAAATAAAATAATGCAATGAATGCGCCCTAGAAATTCAAAATATCGATCAATCTTTTGTAAATTTCTAACCATATAAATCAGACGTTTCCTGTAACTTGTCACACATCTCATGTTCTCTGCTTAAACATTTAGATCAAGGGCGTAGACAATGATAAAAGTTTTCTGTTATACGCAATTTTTATAGGTACTACAATATATATTTTGCCATAAAAAAAAAAAAAATTAGAATACATTTTATAACATATACAGAAAAAGTCAAAAGCGTCACAACTGGTGCAGTATTTAAATATCCTCATTCGATAACAGAATAACCCTAAAACTAACTTTTCATTTTCTTATCGTCCTTACAAATGAAACCAGGCATCATTAAATAAAATTAATTTCATCCCCAAGGTCAGTGCGGAAATCAAATAAAACTTTCTCCATAACATAAATATGTTTGTACATTGGAGTGATATTTCTAGAAAATTGCCCTTATTGTTCAATTTTATAAATAAGAACAAACAATACGACTTCGTAAGGCGTCGATTCTTGCCCTTGAGTACCAAGGTTATTAATGGTCACGTGGCTAAATTCGTGCGAGTAATAAACGCTTAAAAGATGGACATTCGAGTGTTGATAAGAATAGAACAGGGCGCGAAAAAGGTGGGGAATACCGTTGAATATAATGGTGTCGTTGCACTCTGTTCGTGATCGATTCTAGATCATAATCCACGTAATGTCCAAAAACATGGTAATATTATTACAGTTCGGGATTATAATGTATATAATGGAAGTAAGGAGAGGTTATTTTATATTATATTTTATATATATATATATATATATATATATATATATATATATATATATATATATATATATATATATATGTATATAAGTAAATTTTGAATATCTGAAATTTCGATCCAGAACCGTTATAGTTTTCGTTTTAACTGTACTTATACCACAAATCGATTATACTTATTAGTTCTTATTACTTGTATATTTGTGGTGACTACCTCACATAATGTATTGATATCATTTGCCAGACCTTACGTATCAATAATTCAGTATTGAATTTTTAATTATTAAGCCTTCATTGATGAATGTTATCGGGTAAACAGAAAATTATTGAGAAATCGAATTATTTGCTAGGAAATGACACATAAACAATAATAATAATGAAAGTTCTATGAAACCGCGGCACGAACGGGGAAGAAAGAAAGTTAGGCTATATAGTTATTAATATAATTTTATCTGATTAGACCTGAAATTAGTTTGAAAAGATACTTAAAATAACAAAACTAATAATGAAGTATAAGAATGATAATATATAAATGAATAAAACAGTTCTTAAATGATACCTTTGAATTGCCCTTGAAATGTGACTTATCAAAAAATAATTAACCATAAAAATACATATTTTAACGAGTACATTCACCACCGTACGTGTCCAAAAATCTATTCACGAAAAACACTTCAAGATAGGATCAGCCGAAATCCTTCGCACGATGTCTTATTCAAATTAAGATCCTATGTGAAGGTCATCCAAGGTTATCAATAGGGTTTTTATAAGCGGGAAACATGCAAATTCATTTCTACGCCACTATCATTTATTAGCAAATTAGATATGAACGATCTAATTATATATAATGCATGTAATATTATGTGTAAATGCTACGACGTGATTGGTGATATGATAATGATGTATGAATCATATTTTAATGGGAATTGAATAGAATTTTTATGAGAGTTGTTTTAGTTTCAAGTAGAAGTGATTTAAAGTTCTTGTGATTTTAATTTGAGAGGTTTAGACGCAAAGTAGTACGACTGCCTCCAAATTACACAATTTTGTAAAAAAAATTGTTTCATTCTTTATATATTTTTATTTTTCACAAATATTTTAATTACGATTATTAAAATTACTTTTTGTTTAAAAAATCTAATTACGCATTTGTATCTAAGATTGGATTTTTTTTTCGCATTTGCCACCCTATTTTTAAGGAACGTGCATGAAATTATGTATGTATATATATAATTATTGTAAAATAGAGTAATAATAATCATTTTTTAATGGTGCAACTTATAATAAATATTTCCAATATAATTACAATAGCTTTTACTTTTATATATTCCAATTATTTCATCGATCCACACGTGGACAAACAGTTTCTTTTTGTTTTGTTTTTTATTAGCTATTGAAAAAACATAAGGTAGTAATAAAATTATAGTACGAAGAAATTTATTAGAAACAAAAGTCTATATAAATCAGAATGTCATTGTATTACGTATAAAATTATTATTTATTATGTAGAAAGTGTGCGTGCAATTTTCTATTGAAATAATCCGTTACAAATTTGCATATCTGTATTTGGTGATCGAGGAGGCCATGGGCTACCATCGCGTCAAGGTCATACCGGTGGCCAAAGGTCAATAGGAACAGAACGCCATTGTCGTCAAGTGGACACTATCGCGATTTTAAAATGAGCCGAGAATAAAGAATAGAGGGAATATGAAATGAATCGAATATTGATTGTTTTGCTGTAGTTTTCTTTGGAATATTATTTTGATTACTTTTATACCGCGTACTGCGGTTATATTATGTTTTATTGTAAATAGTCTTGGAAAAGTTTTTTTTGTTGTACAAAATAAATACACCAGATGTCCATGAACTTAACTTTGCCATTTTGAAACTAAAACGAAATTTTAAGAAGCTTTCGCGTAAGATAAAACAGAACCCTGAATTAAAGAGGAATGACGTGAAAACGAGTCTTGAACACCAAAAAACATAACATAAGTTACAAAACATGAATTTTTAACAACTTTGCCAAAGTAAAATGATGTAAATTAAATTCGATTAAAAATATTTTAATTTTGGCATTTACAGCTAAAAAAGAGTTATAACTCTACACTCTAATCGTGCGTTCGTGTTTATATAATCGAATCACATTGTTAATTCTACAAATTTAGTTTTTAATTAAAATTCGATTCGCTTTTACAAGTTACAACCCGTCATTTAGACGTGTTACTTTCAAACAATTATATCGATCCAATTTTTGATCTAAATAGTTTTTAAGTTTTATATATGAATTAGTGCAAATTTAATTATGTACATTGTAAAAAAAAACACGAAAATTGCTGTAATTCATCATGTAAAGATACTTTTAAATTACGTATTCATTTTTAAAATGTAAGTACATTATTTGGTATTAAGAGCATAAATTAAAATGCATCTAAAATTATATTAATTTTTGTACAGTATAGAGTTAAAAATAACCAACTATTGCATATTAAATAAATCACATACGAGTATATACCTATATATATATATATATATATATATATATATATATATATATATATATATATATATATATTATAATAAGGGAATCAATATATAAAATTACTATAATAATGATATACTTCGTTGACGTCGTTAGTTAGATTTGTTAATAAAAGATTCAATATATAGAATTCCTTCTAAATTGCTTAAAAGTATAGAATGTAATATTTGGAATTATTATTTTGATATTTGAAACTTTAAAATTGTAGTCGCGTTTTTTTTTTCGATATTTGAAAATTACAATATTTTTAATTAAATGCAAATTATGCTGCACGATATCATGACACTTATGATCACGGATATTTTCAAAGGAAGCACTAACTATTGTTGTAACTAGTCTATAATTTGTTTAGCCAAAGGCCAAAGTTCAAATTAAAATGTTTTACATATTTCTCTATTGGTGTAAAAAATAGTTTGATAGACTATCGCATTATTAAAATGTTTAGTATATTTCTCACAAACTAGAAAATCTTCGTCATTATACGTAAAACATGATTTTGTAATAGGACTTGTAAACAATTCGTAAACGTACATTTTTCAAATTTAGATAATATTATAATTCTCACAATTCTTATCTACATGTAATAGTTTGAGTCAATCTAGATGTTTTAAATAATTTATTATGTATTTCTATATATCGTTTCAACATTTGTTAAACAATTCAAATGAGCTGACCCAAATTTCTGGATACAACTGCATTGACAATAAATGATAATTTGTTTGGTTTTTTTGTATATGTCCTAGTTAAAGTTATATTTCAACGACACTGCATGATAAAATAGGAAACATTCATTTAACTTATCATTATTTTCCTGAAGTACTAATAATATAAATTACATATATGATACACAAATAATTGATTTTTTTTGGGTCAGATGTGCGAGTTATATTTAGGAAATAAATTAAAAGATACTCTGATAAAGTATTATGTTAAATTTAAATACTTCTCTTTAATTTATTTAACTACATAAGTAACGAAGTATAATATGAAAGTTCGGAATACCACATCACGCAACTTTTAGGTGAAAAGTCTTTAAATTAATGTTAGCCCTAAATGTCTGTTATACGGAAAGCTAGCGCCGAGACGCCACGATACTGATTACATACCTGAACAACCATAGTCGTAGAAAAAGGTGCAAGTGGTCAATCTTGCGGTCAAAACTGATCATAGACTTAAATATGAATTATTTCTAAATAATATAATACTTTGTCTACGCAAAAACTAACTTGATGTCAATAATTATATCTTGAAATATAAAACATTTTCTAAATGTATTTCACCACAAAATACATTTTGGTTAAAATTGATCCAATATTACTTGTTCCGCTACTGGTTAAGTCCGACAGGTCACGTTGTCCAGTATTCAAATGGGTGTTAAGGGGAAACGGGGGTTGTTTTTCATATTGCGCATGCGTCTAGGTTTTCTATACGCCTGTCACGCATACAACCCACTGGACACCGGTCAGTTTACGAGTCACAGAGGCGAACAGTGGTCATTTCAGATTCTGAATCCGTTGGGAATTCAAGTAAAGTTATATTACATGTGTAATTGCGGTACTTAAACAATCAAGTGGTCACTAATAATAATAATTATTAAAATTTCATAGTGAACAGCATTGCATACACTGATTTCGTATAACAAGGATAATACTGATTTGTCTGGTATATAAAATATAATTTAGAATAAATTTATTGTTTATTAAATAATACTTTAGTTGTTTTATTGTCGCACTTTTAGTAGTTTAGGGTGGCCCTTGAATTAGCGGTATCCCAAAATTCTAATACGCTTATAATATTTAGATGAATAGTTGCGAATGTGGCGCTACGCAAGTGTACCGCTAAATATATGAAGTAAAACTAAAAATCATCACCTTGACTATATTCGACCAATCACAAACGGAGATGTGTTTCAAGACAGTCCGACGAAAAAGTAGAATTATAGAATCATGTTTTGGATTCTAATTTATATTATTTTAATCTAATTCTTTACAATTATTCGTCCTGCTGTTATAATATAATTGTTATAAATTCTTTTAACTTTCTATCGCACACAAATCACTACATAATGGCTTTGGCAATATACGATATAAATAAAGCAAACGCAGTTTGCTTTTTAATTTTCTTGTTAAGAGTTATTTGGTTTTTACTATATGGTTTACAAATTAAATAAATTGGTCATATTACTTATATGACCTATTTCTTTCGTGACCAGAACAGAGCATAATTATCATATTACAAAGTACTTGATCAAATATATCATAACCACAACATAAATTAGGACTAAACACACCCAAAACTTACAAAATACACATGATTTATAGAATCCAATTTTTTATTGGCCCCTAAAAAAATATTGACCACGTATTGCTCCTAAATACATTTCCAAACAAGCATTTATTTAAATTAGTTACTGCACTATAAAAAGGACCTCGCAATGCATTTTTAAATCTAAATTATTATTTTTAAGTTCTCAACTACACAAACAAAAACAAAATAAAATAAACAATAAATTTTCTTTAAGCACTTTTAAAAGCTTTCAACAAAATTCGATAAGAACAAACTTATAATTACACCATTGTGACACATATAAAACTTTTATTTTAATTAGGAAACAAATATAATTTGACGGTGTAATTTATAAATCGATATAATTTATTGATTTGTATTTCGTCTATCACTAATTTATATATATATATAGGTACAGGATGAATTCTTAATAGCAACTCTGGAAATTAAACACGCAAAAATCGAATTTAATGTTCTTACTATTCATTACGAAAAAAGAATAAACATTTGTAAGTGATATTTAAATATCAAAATATGGCATACAGACCTATAGAAACAGTCAAGGTTAATTTGTTTTATATTATAAGGGTAAACTTGTATTTCTACTAATTACCCTGGAGTTCATTATATTTTATTTGTTTCTATGTTAAGGTAATAGGAAATGCTAAAAGTTTTTTGAAATTTTCGCTAAATGAGAAATCCATTGATATATTTAAAAAATATATTTTCGAAGCTCTTAAGTATTTCCACGCCGCAATTAGGAGAAAAATCGTGATGATTTATTTTTATATCTAGAGTACCTGATAAAATAATTGTCAAATCTCGGAAATGAAAATCATAATTTCTCATAGAAAATTGCAAATATTTTAATCAAATTTATTTTATATTTCAGTATGACTTTTAAATATAAATCCATTGTTAAACATTTTTACTAATATAACATATTTTCTTAAATACTAATATAACATTTATACAAATTATAAAGGGAATTTAAATTATTTATACAAATAATGGCAATTTTTAATTATATGATTTTATAATAAATTTAATCAAACTGAGCCTAAGTATATTGACTTAATTTAATAGATTTCACCTTGCATCAGTTTTTATGTAATTTATCAAACATTTAACTCAATGTAATTTTAGTTAATCAATCATTGCCAATCAAGTACTTTAATTTTTTATGGAGTAAACACTCAGAAAAACTGCCTATTTGGAACAAACATATAAATTATTTGTATTTCCAATCGATGAACTACACAAAGATAAACAATACATTCAAACAGTTAAGTCCACTAATTGCGAAGCAATCATTATTTTCCAAAACGAAATTAAAAAATATTTTCATTTAATGATAATAATATTATTTTAATATATATTATAGAAGTAGTTTGTATGCAATGTCTGTATTCAATATTTAAAATCATAAGTGGTTTGTATATGTTCGCGTATATGACATTAGCAACAATGCATAAGTATTATTTAGCGTGATATCTAAAGCTGTAAAAAGCAATTGTTGAAACGAATATTTACAAAAGATCTACATAAATAAATGTGGTTACTCCTGAAATAACGATGCCTCCAGTTTCGACAATACCCTCCGAAGAAACAGATGATTCTGATAATCCAGCATTCAAAGTCCTCAACCAAGACAATCTAGGTCCAATTGGAATCGTAACCGGTGAAGCAATATTCAAACCATTTGGTCGTGAACACCAGAAACAAAAACCAAATATATTGGTGTATCCAACTCGACGGCCCAATGGTAATCTCGAAGAGACAAAACAGAAAACATTTACTAAATCCAACGGTTATATAGCAACACAAAACAAAACTAATTTAAAAAAGAATTACAGCTACTCCTACAGTAATTTAAATCAAAACCATTGTAACTCCGCAAATAAAAAGCGCCCAGAAATTGATCCAAAAGAATCTCTAGATATTCGTTTCACGAATACATTAAATTATAAACTTAGTAAACTGCAGAAGGATGAAAAAATTAAGAGGTATAAGTCGCCTGTGAATGTGCCACAAAAACCATTTATTACAACGGTTAGGAAAGGAAGTTTTTTGGAACCTCCGCCAGAAATAGCATCCCTTTGGTTAAAATGCGAAGAAAAAGAGAATGATAAAAAGCTATATGCATATGCAAGTAGACCTAGAGTTTTGAATAGAGTCAGCACGGCCGGAAGTAATTCTGATGTGCATAAAGCGAAATGTGAAGCGGCAGCGATCGCAGCGGCTGTAATAGCTTCCGGTGTCGCGGGAGTTCAAAACCATTCGAGAGCGAAACGGGATATCAACAGTAATAATATTAGTAAAGGAAAAGGATTGTAAGTATTACATTGCCGTAATTTCTTGTAGTTATCCCCAACGACTTTAGTTCCATTGAAATCTTCATATTTTGTACTATGTTTTTGAATTTCGCATAAATTCAAAAGGGAATATTCAATATTTAAAAGCTAGAGTAATAAATTCAAAAATGGGACTCATCGCAGTCGGTAGGATTCGAACCTACGCTCCCAGAGGGAATCTGATTTCTAGTCAGACGCCTTAACCGCTCGGCCACGACTGCACATTTTAATCATGGTCCAAGAAGCCATTGTGGAAAGTCAATTGTGAACTAATTAATCTCAAAATTATTAATTTGCAATTACTCTACCAAATTCCAACATATCCATTCCAATATATTCCATATTACTTCCTCAAGACTTCCTACAAATTATACCTCTAATTACCCCAAATTGTTTCCAATTCTGCTGATTATCATTGCGCAAACAAATTTCCTTGAATCCCAGATATCCATTCTTCCTTATATAAAAGTGAAACGCAGCCGGTAGGATTCGAACCTACGCTCCCAGAGGGAATCTGATTTCGAGTCAGACGCCTTAACCACTCGGCCACGACTGCGTGCTATTTATAGATTCCACTAAAAATTTTCAACCCTTTATGGATTAGAAATACATTATAAATGTTTATATTGTTAATACATAAAATAATGTTTATAGCATTATTTTAATAATTCCATTGCACCAGTTGCAAAAATTCTAGTTAAAAAACACCAAATAAAATTGTGATGTTCTTACGCAGCCCTAAAGTACATCAGAAGGAAGGAAAAAATACCAAAACAGTGGGAGTATATAGAACGAACGCCAGACAATTATATTTATTATAAATTATTAAACAAACTATTCAGACAAAAATGTTTTAAGTTCCTGAACACGCAATACGAAAATATTGAACAAAATCTGCAAGTTGTCAACCTCAAAGCAAACTATAGCGAAACCAGCTTTGCTATGGCGGGAAGGCCAGAGCAATGACCTTTGCTCTATTGAACTACCATGCGGTCATTCCTCAAAAGTCGGAAAAGGAAATGTACATACATATATTTTAAAGTTACGTCGCGTTACCATCGTGCAACTATATAAACTAGACAAACCCACCCAATTAATATTGATAGTAAAGATAGATAAGAGTAGGTCATTGGTCAGATAACTAGCTAGACTACTGGGTACTGACAAATATCGGATTAATTATATTAAGTACATTTTTGCCAATCATGAAGTGATTTCACATCGAAATAATTCGCAATTCAAAGAACCGGAAGTTCAGGCTTGCTAACTAGAACACGTTAGCTTCCGGTTAACACTTACATATTGATCTTTCATTGAGTAATAAAATAAAACTTTTATAATCATCATTAAATTTTCTATTATTGTCCTATTGGATAAGAAATCAATACGTGTCTATTTAATGACTAATACGAAAGAAAAATTGAAATTATTTACCAGAAAACTGAATTAAATAATAAAAATTGGTTTTCAAACCAGGGCATCGCCTTTAGAAAACAGCGTAAAAGTTAACGGTAATTTTCAAACAGTAGATAAAAATTGAAATGTTGTTCCAGAGATGGCTGCCAACTACCTTACGCGAACATCATGTTCGATAGACGTGTTGTCCGGGGAAATACCTACGCTCAACATCCAATGCCAACGGTAAGTAACTACCGAATGTATTCCCTTAGATTCTAGAACCGTACAATTTTCTGATAAACTTGATTCATAGTTTATTCGTTGAAATATATGCTATTTGGTTCACCTTGACGATATCAAACCGATATAAAAGAGTATTTCAAATCGATATTATATATCTGTTTGCCTTGGTGAATTATGTAGCAAAATTATAGAGTTTTGGTAGTGACAAAAGTATATATATTGGTTGACGGTAGAATAATGATGCAATATTTTTGACTATAGCACATAGAAGTTATAGTTTCTATACTGCTTACTGATTTGACACAAGATACACATAAAAATTGTATGAAATATTACTTTAATGTTGATTGTCACGGATATTTTTGTTAAAGATAGATTATAATGATGCGACTGACTGTCATAAGACCACAATGACCTAAAACATAGTAGTCCGTACTTATAAAGTATGATATATGTCGTTATTGGTCTTAGTGACCACTCAGAATATTTTGATTCATAAGATATATTTATCTTCTATTTATTACGTTGTAAAACAACTATATTGTTACTTAAACTAATTCGTTCTAAGCATATACAATGATTCGTCGACCGAAACTACTAAGAATTTCAGAAATTCCAATGATTCGTAAAGCTGAGACGTATCCCGTTGGAGAAAAGTTCGTCAAATATTTAGAAACCGTCAACAAATCCTTGACGGACTATCAAACAACTGACGCCTTGTTAACAGTTGACGAGCTTTTCTGCAAATGGGCATTAAGTTTTCGTAACGGTTATGGAATGAATGTTTCGTCATTCTAAACTAATGTATTCCCCATTAACTACATTTCTTGTACTGTTTGAAATGCATGCCTGTATTGTATAGTAGAGTAGATATTTGTGTAACATACAATCACGCTTGTTTATTATTTGAACTGGCAGCCGAAATGGAATCCATATTTCTCAAACGCCAAAGTATTGTCGGTAAGTAGAATTTATGCACAATCTATTAGTTAGAAATCTGTAGAATCATGTATTTTGGCAAATCTAAAACTTCTTCTATTTCACAACACATTCTATTCAAAATTCCACAACAAATCTACAACTTTAAATTAGTTATCTATATTTCCATATGATGTATTTAGTTCTCAAATATATTGACTAAAATTCATGCACCAGGATCAAATAAATTGACCAAATTTATAATTACAATACAAATAAAATAAACCTACAAACACGAAATATGCTTATGTGTAAAAACGACAACCACATCCAAAAAGTACCAAATCCACACTGCAACCAATTGTTTCGACTGTCACTTTTTAATATTTTAATCTTATATACTACGGTTTGCGTCAAAAAAAACTGAATGCAACCAAAAACAATTTGCCGAAAATTCAAACATCCGGTTTCACTATTTCTACCTAGTGCGATGGCGAGTCGCAGGCATCCCGGATGGCAGAAGCTCGCCGAAGAGCTTTGGCACGTCGTCGCGCCCAAGACCAACGCAAAGAAGCACAACGTTTGCGACTACAATCACCACCACCAGTACCTGGCAGACGACACGAGCGCGTCCAGACTGAAAAGTATCTGGAAGAACTATGGGAACGACCCCCAGAAGCCGACGAATGTACTCAAACCGACCTGTTCTACGACAGACCAATTTCGCCTTATTATGTGCCGATGAAGACTGGCGTAGATGCCGAAACACAAATATGGCCAGGCGATGTAAGTTTAGTAATTATATGTTTGACCAAATTGTACAAGCACTTCGTAGGCTTGTACCATATAATTGACAAATCAAATAGATGAATTTATTGGTTGTTTTTTATATTTTTCAATCGTAACTAACATTTGTGTTATTGTGAAGCTGTTTGATTACGACATCGAAGTGGTACCGATTCTGGAAGTACTTGTTGGTAAAACGATAGAACAAGCTCTTATCGAAGTACTTGAAGAAGAAGAATTGGCAGCTCTTAGAGAACAACAACGTAGGTTCTTGGAGATTCGAGCCGCTGAATTGGCAGAAACTCAACGACTTGAAGAGCAAGAAAGACGACTTCGGGCAGAAAAAGTAATTCTTTAAGTTGTCTATTAATGGTTTTATTTAAAGTTGATATATTTTCGGTATCTTAGGACCGAAGAGTGCGTGAACATGAAGAAGGCTGCAAAGCTCAACAAGAAACTGAAGAAAGGATAGCAGCAGCTGTTCTTATGCAAGGCTATATTGTAGACTTGCTCCCGTCAGTGTTGGAGGGACTGAATGAAAGCGGATTCTTATTCGATAATATTAAACAAGGTAAGGGTTGTCGCACCTCGCTCGGAAATCTGATACGGCTCCAATTAGAAACTATTTCAAAAGTGAATAAACTAACAACACGCATAACTTGTACTTGTTGAATTGAAGTACAAATGTTTTAAGTTGTACAACAACATTGAAAATTACTATTATATATATATATATTTAGTTTGCACCACATATCCTTGCTCAAAGTGCATTTAATTTTCCACTTTAAAAAGGTGTTATTATATACATATATTTTGATATTCCTTTTCAGATGTGGATGAGGGATACATGCCATGGTTGATGAAAGAAGTTAGTCAAGAAATGGAGAACATGGTTAGCAGTAGAGATGTACTAACAGGTACTATAATAAGACATACTTATTACTTAAATATCTTAACCATAAAACAATGACACTTAAATCTATTTGAAAATTATACTATTTTGTGTCTTCTGTTAAAGATATCGTGAAAGAAATCCTTGAAAACCGTGCTGAAATCTACCGAGTTATGAATGAAGAACACGAAGACGGTGAAGATATGGGTGATGACGATATTCCAATTACAATCCTTCAAACACAAGATATCGAATTGGCTCAACATCAAGCTATACTTGAAAGAGCAAGTAAGTCTAATCATTTTTACTTTTATAATTTTTTATTTTTAAACTGCTGAGACATTTGGGGCGCAACTAAATATTTAGTGACATATCGATATAGAAATACTATTTCTATTTGAGATTGAAGTATTTTTATGTGAAGTTATTTATAGACTGATAGTCTTTTATTTTTCATTTACAAGCGAATGATTCCCAATACACATTGGTGAATTGAATTCTAAACAATGGAGTATCAAAAGTAGTAAATCGATCTTTTAAATTTGCATATTTTCGTTATTGAGCCAACACGTTTCCTGAAACGTTAGACGTAATGGCTTGATTTATAGATATCGTGTGACACACATAACCGCAAGCTTTTGCCAACAAAAATATTATATGAAAAAGATGAATCATTACAAAGCTTAGGTATAGTGATAATGATTTAACGGAATATAATTGAAATGCAACGCATATAATAAAAGTGAAGTTGAAGTTAAAATAGCATTTTGCGTGTGCAATGTTTGTATTGAAATTATCAACACTAACAAATCTAAATCTAATTATAGATCTGTAGATTATTTTCAAATGGAGTTAGACTAGGGTTAATAAACTTGTCTTTTTCACGTATATATATTTTTTTAAATATTGATATGTATTGTTTCATTGTTCATACATTTAACTAAATGTAGTCGAAGATATTTTAAGCGATTGTTGTTTTCAGATGAACTTATGGAGTTGAAGAAGGAAGAACCGGAAAAACCAAAGAAAGTAGAGTGAATTTGTACTTGAAGGTAATTTTGTTTTGTTTTATATAAACAGTATTGACATAATAAATGGAACGAAACCACCAATTATAGCAATTATTAGACAAAATTAGGAATTAAAATAATTTTAGTTTCTTTCACTCCTTGAAATTTAGCACGTATATTTACTTACTGTGTACAGGGGTGATTGCAAATTCAGTGTCTATAAGAGTAATATTACTTTTGCGGTAGCATATCAAATTTTGTGCGGAACACGGGATGTTACTTAGGGCTATTATGTACGCAGCTGCATGTTCTATACACCATCGTCAGCGTGTATAATATTTGGACACCCTCCAGCCCAGCCTAGTTCATCATCAGTCGGCCAGATTCGTGGGGAGATATTAAAAATTATACAATCCCTACTTTCTGGTGGATTGTATATTGTTGTATACGTTGTTGTTTGTACAGGTTCTAAGTCGCAATAATTAAAATAAAGAGGGAGATTTAATTAAAAAAGCACTTGTACAAATTAATTTAAATTTATGCCAAGATTACTTTTGAGACCCAGCTAAAAATATGTTCAAATATAAAATACATTTCGCACATACGTTTCTAGCATTTGACGTAGTACAAATATTAAAAGTTTTAAAAGAGCATATTTGCTGAGCATTATTGATTATTTCAAATAAAAATTCGTATACATTGATTTGTTAATTAGGATTACAAATATATATTGGTGCGATTTATTTATTAGATATGCACTTAGAGCCCTTGCTGCATTTTGTTGAATAATGTTTAATAAATGATAGCACAATGAGGCAATAGAAAAAACAAGTTTTTTGAGGTCTAACGAAGCGCATATATACGAATCTAATTAGATTTGATGCTGTGCCGACCTCCGAGTCATCTGTGCGGTTTTATATGTAATTTCGAGGGGTTACTCGGTGGTGCACTGGTGCAAGTGACACTATAAGGGTAGGGGGCTTTCGTTCCGGACACACAGGTGTTTGTGGTCACTGATACGATACAACAGCGTTTCTCAAAATTCAATATTATTAATATTTTTAGTTGGTTCAGCACCACTAAAGGGGGATGCTGCAGCACACTGCAGCAGGCACTTGCCACACACTAGGTGACGAACACACTGGTCTTCAACCGTGAAATATTGGGTATATAGAAATAATTAATCTGCCGTGATGATCATATTATAATAGTTTCTGAATAGAGGTGATTACAGACAAAATGTATCAATGCTATGATCTTGGAAACAGATGGAAACGCGCGTATTCAATGTTTTCCCCCACTCGCCCGGATGCATTAATAAATTATACTTTTCTATTTAGTATTACATCGACTATCACTCTTCCATGGTGCATGCAGAATTATATTTTGGTTAAAGATTTTTAAATATGTTTGTTTATTTTTTGTTACAGGAACATGTGAAGAGGGCGTATAAAATTCTAGACATATTTTTTGTATTAGAAAACTCAATTTAATATATTGTTCACACTGATATAAAATAACTAGCAAATTACATTTTGTATACATAAATTTTGTGTAGAATGCACCTGTTATAGGACATCTTGTAACAAAAATATGAAAAAATATATATATAATTGTTTACAATATATATTTTAAAACAACATTCTTCAAAATATACTTCACAAACTCAATTCGATTGTCCACATAACTAATATATAAATCAAAATGGCGACTCGATCCACCTCGATTTTTCAATCCTACCACTTCTGTCTCTAAATCACTTAATTTATATTCTAATAACATTTTTACATTACTATACATAGTACACATTTGTTCATCATCAAATTCAGAAGTATAAATCCGTACAGTCCAATCAGAATCACTTTTATTGTTTAAAACATATAAAACGGCCGCCATATTAAAACTACAACCTGTATAACCTACAAATAAATCTTTATCTAATGCACGCTCGCATACAAATTTATATTGTTTACTGCTCATATTAATTTTTAAATACACTAGTATTTCTTTCAAAGAAAATTCTAAAATATCAAATTCATTTACAGGTAAAATAAATCCGTATTGTGATAACAATTTCTTGTTATCATGAGCTCCATAAGATATAAAAACTTGTTCATATTTTTTAAATTTACTCCCAGTTTCTAAACTATATTTAACTCCGTTATAGTCAGTTAAGTGAGCAGATGTATTTGTATTCGAAGAATGATTAAACATGTCTAAAAATGGACATAACGCCATGTTGGGTTCATCTTTTAACTGGAGTTGAGTTGTATGAGTTAATTGACGTATTTTGAGTGGATCAACATAAACAGATCGTGTATTTACAAGTGTGTAAGCCCATAAGTAGAGGTCACGTGTCAAAGCGCGTGCGCCACGTGTGCATTGTTGGTCTAATAGAGTTTGAACACGACACCAACTTTCATTATAGTTACTTTTTTCTACGTTTACCAAAATCAATAACTCATCATTCATAATTTGCAACTCATTCTCCGGACACAACCAAATTACACCAATTTCATCCAGGCTCGGCAATGATTTTATATAATTGCACCAAAATGACTTTTCATGCAAACCATACTCAAATAATAAATACAACGATAACAGATCATGAATTGTGTATTTTAAATTCATCTCAGATAAAAATGAAATAAAAGATTCAGAGTTTTCTAATACGGTATAAGTTATCATTAACTCAAACGGTATTTCTATTAAGGCATCACCCGGATTAATACTTGTCGCAGACATAACTCCTCGACCAGTTACAGGAAAAGATGCAATTTTAAGATGATTGTTACACCAAGTATGTTTATGCATCCATTGTCTTAATTCAATCAAATTTAAGTCACTATTCAAACTTCTTATTACGTTGAGTTTCTGTTTTCTTTTCCGTTTCGTCCGACCCATTATGATAAAAATCATAAATTAAGGAGACATCTGATGGCGCATTTTTAAATTAAAACTTAGTGTTTGCTCACGTATGCGCAGTATATATATGAAAAGGTCTATCGATTCCAGGGCTCCACCGTTTGAGATTCATCGCCTAAAACATAACCTAAACAGAGTTTTGTTACTGCTACATAAATAGTACTTTATAAAACGAAACTTACCTCAACTGTGATATATAATTCACCAATATACAATAATATATTTTTTAAGTATATGGATATTTAGTGTAGTATTTATTTTACATTATCTGATATATAAGAACGATTTTAAGACCTCACGTTGTGCCAAGAGTAACCTAAAAATATGGGTAGCGCAGATATGGAAAATTCCAACCATTTAGATTTTGTGAACGATTACGGTAAAAATTTGAGGATTTTACCACCGAATGACCAAATCAAAGAACTACAAACTATTTTACGGGATAGGTATATGCGACGCATTTAATATGAATAGAACGAATATGTACGTAGTTGTATTTTATAGGAACACAACTCGATCTGATTTTAAATTTTATGCGGATCGCTTAATACGACTAGTCATAGAAGAAAGTTTAAACCAACTGCCATTTAGTAGGTGTGAAGTTATAACTCCTACAGGTGCGAAATATGAAGGATTAAAATATCGGTCTGGAAACTGTGGGGTTTCTATTGTTCGATCTGGAGAAGCGATGGAACAAGGATTAAGAGATTGTTGTAGAAGTATTCGAATCGGGAAAATTCTAGTCGAATCTGATCCAGATACTTATGAAGCAAGAGTTGTTTACGCGAGATTCCCTGACGATATTGCTCGAAGACAAGTACTTATAATTGTAGTTTGATTCAACTAGGTGTTTTTAAAAAAACATTTTAAATGCGTAGGTCCTGTTAATGTATCCAATCATGTCTACTGGGAACACTGTGATCCAATCCGTGAATGTACTTAAAGAACACGGTGTTAAAGAAGAACGAATTATCTTAAGTAATTTATTCTGTACTCCTGCAGCCGCCAAAACTATAGTTAGCGCTTTTCCAAAAGTATACAACCTAAAAAAAGGCATATTTTTACTCAACTAATATGATTATATTTCAGATGAAAATACTTACATCCGAACTCCACTCCGTAGCACCGAATCATTTTGGTCAAAAGTACTTCGGCACTGATTAATATTATTCACTATTTTTTATTATTTTAACATGTATTAACTACATGGTACATTTACCAAAAATTATTGTGACTTATTAATAATTATTTATTATTATGTGTTTAATGGGAATATGTTTAATTATTTGTGTAAATAATATAAATTTTTGTCAACGATCAGAAACATGTTATTTTGTATAATATTTATTCAATCTATGAAATAATAACTTGTTTTAAATCGTGTAAGCATAAAATAATAAACATTGTTGTTGATAAAATGTATTCTTTTTATCTTATCAAAACTGGTGGCAATTTAAAAATGCTTTACATACAGGTGACTCAAAAACTTTTTTTATGTAATAATCTATGAACATGGTTCTATGTCATTTTTATTTCGTTATTGGTTTCGAGTAAATTTTAAAATAATGTATAGCCGATACTGAAAAATGATCGAAAACCCTAATACGTACGACAAACACATTGTTAATCTCAATAAACACATGGTATATTCACCTAGTACAATATACCAATCGCATTAAGATTAAAATTAAGAATCAATCGAGCCTGTGGTCGGTACACAACCCACCCCTAATGCACGTTGCCCCATTTATGTACCAAAGAGGGTGTAACATGAGCTCCCCGTGGGCTCAACACGGTCAAAAATGAACATTTAATATGGTCGAACAATCACAGATGAACACGTGTTATTTATATATTTTAAAAACAATTCACTATATATATAGATATGTTATTGTCTCAAATAGACCCTTTCACACTACTTCACAATATTGCGCAATATAGAATTAGCAACTTCTAATAAATATAAATAAATACGATGAAATCACGATTAGGACTTCATCGCACATACATAGTTTCGTTATAATATGAGTTGTCGAGTTTGGTGGTATGTTAAAAAAAAGATATAGAAAATATACCTGATTTTTCTATAATATTCTGGTCATTGTTGACAATACCACTAAATGTACTAGTTTATAATTATAACGCAATATTTTTTATAAAATTATAATGCTGACGTATTAACAATCTTATCTCAATTTGACACTAATTGTAAGTTCGGTTCGGTTTCAAGATGGCGCATGAAATATTAATGGTTGCCCAAAATGTACTAAGACATTTTGTTATTTTGTACACTGATATCACCCAACACGCTGAAGAGGGAACATTGCCTATAGCGGCGCACACAAATAATAATTATTTTGTATAATGTAGTTTATCTCTTTATTAATTAATTATCCATTTCTATTAATATCTAATCTATAATATATAGTTTCAAATAAAATAGAATTTTCTAAAAGATAATATGTGTATCCATGTATGTCTAAATGTTGTCAGCAATATAGTACTACACATAACATATTGTTCGAAAATACTTTATTTATACATAGTTCAAGTTCGGTAAAGCATAAAAATAAAATCATCATGATCTCTGAAATCGGCTGGCGGCGCAAGGTGCAAACCCCCACCTGACATAGATCCCCTAATTCAACTACTCTTTAAATACAGCTTTTTGCATCTGTCAACCATGTTATGTTTGATATCCGTATATCACCCTCCTCCAATCAACACGGGCAATTGAGCCGTAAAGTGCGCAAGACTATATAGTATATAGCGGTCCCTGAATCCCTGGGTCCTGGGAAGTGAGACACTTGCTGTAGATGCTGCCTGGGCTGAATAGATGGCCACGGGAAATATAGCATGTGACACCATCAAGTGCAGCAAGTCGCGTCGTCGTCAAATGTTTCGAATATACATATACAAATCGCCAAATGCGCTGCGCAAATATTTATTTTACAGATTTTCGCATTGGAGTTCTATTATAATGTTTCTTCAAACGACTAAAAATTGTACTTATAGTATAACTATTAAAGTTATTGTTTAAACATAGCTTTCTCAATCTCAAAATGATCAAAAATATACCCGTGCTTTGCAATTTTATTAATGATTTTGAGTTTGCTTTGAGTTATAAGTTTTTATTAATAATAGGGAATACAAACTTAAATTTATTTTATTATTATTAATTTTTGCACTATTCTCGTAGTTACATATATGTTTACCCTTTCCACAACATTTTGGACACCATGTCTGTTCAGTTATCTTCTTATTTTATTAACTAGTAATGGCGTGTGAGTGTCTGTTTGACAGTCAAATAATTTCTTTATTAAAACAAATACGATATGAAATAAAGTGTCTTCAATGCTGGGTCCTGAATCATATAGTGGTAAGTTTCTAAATATATTACACATGCTAATAATTTTGTTTATAACAAACGAAAATTGACATTTTAACACCGGTTCTATGAATGCATTTTTGTTGTAACCAAAATGCAGCATCCCTGTTGACAAGTAGGCGGTACCAATATTACTTATTCGACAATATGCCCCCGATTAAATATACAAACCAATATAAAATAGCCAGGAGTGTATTTTATGATAATATATGATGCATGTACAATTCTAACCAATATCTATGTTTATCAAAAAACGTACTGCATGCTGCGTTAATGTTAAAAACATGTGAACATAATATGTTTTTTTCAAACCATGACTCTAGAAATAATTAAATATATAAAATAAAACCCCTGATATGAAAATTAAACTGATGCGATCCTGACCTGAATCATGGTCCAGTCTCCAGCGTTAGGGGGTTGCCAAAATACTGTTGTAAGCTAGGTGGTTGGTTGGTTTGATTTTCAATGGGGTATACCCACCCCACTGATCATAGATGTGGTTAAAATGAGATGCACTACCATCGAGATGATCATTATACTGATCAACCTGCTCCGAGCTCATATTGGAGCAAGTGCCTTTAGCGCGTCATGTTTCCTATCATACCCTATAACTTACATCAAAATTCGCGGACCATGTCTTTCGCAGACACCAGGTCAACAAAAGTGAGTGCTAGTTGTGATATACCCCGTGATACAGTGTCGGAAATAATACGACCAAGTTCAATACGCGGCAAATTAGAGAATCCAAGTGCTCAGGTAGATATATTAATATGTTATTAATGTGATTGAATAGAAAAAGAAATTCAGTGTTAATTGTTTGAAATGGATTTTAGCTACAAGTCGGATTAAACGATGAGAATCTTCTATCAGTTGCGTCTAATACGCGATCTTCAACTCTTCTTCACTGGATACGGTTTATACGATTAGCGGACGATTGTCATGGTTACAACGCTAGACTTTGCTATCAAAAACCCGGCAATGAATGTTATAATTTGGTTATTCAAATCACAAGGCCTATTAAAACTGGACAAGAATTGTTATTATGGTTTTCCGAGGACGTACTAGCGAATCTACAAATGGCGTTTCTAACTCCCGCAAATATTCAAGGTAAATAATTAAATTGTGTATCTCTCAAAAACGGCTAAACTAAATTAAAAATGATTCAACATACTCTAGCACAATTTGTATTTTCAAATTGGTATGAATACAAAATTGTTTTTAATATAGTTTTATAAACAAAAGTGTGTATTTATATAAGATTTTCAATTTTAATTCTAAATTTATTGTTTTATTTTAAGACAATGAGAGTAGTTTAAGTATTTAATTTTGGTAAAGAAATTGAATTCAGTGTTTTCTGAATATATGATGATATTCGACAATTTTTAACATAATATAGTAATTTAGTATATTAACAAAGTTGAAAACTATGAACAACCGATCTATAATGCATGTAAAACTACGTCAGAATAAGCAGTCGTGGCCGAGTGGTTAAGGCGTCTGACTCGAAATCAGATTCCCTCTGGGAGCGTAGGTTCGAATCCTACCGGCTGCGTTTCTTTTCCAATTTTTTAAAAGAATCTCAACCATAAACAATATGTCAATAACTTACACAACCAACATCTACTCAGTGATAAAATTGTTATACTTTTACGAATCATAATTGAGTCCAATTCTTCACAGGCCAAAAAAAATACGTATGCCACTTATGCTCAGCAACATTCGAATATCCAAACCCATTAAAACTACATCTAACATTAGATTGCAACCGTCAACACATCGCCACAATATGGGACCGCTTATATAAATCCGTGTCACCAATCAAAATCGAATCCTCAACAGCATCATTTGGTTTTCAACTTAAAATGATTGAATCAAAATATTCAATTCTAAATCTGTCGAAGAGTCCCGACATTTTTCCAACACCTGATTTAGCAATTCAAAGACCAGTCTCAGAACCATCAACCATGCACAGTTCAGCTTTTAAACCATACTCAACCAATAACAAAATCTCGCAAAATAACAATTCCATCCGGTTAAGTCAATCCGTTACTAGTTTATCTGGGATGCACCAAACACCAGCGACGTTATTAGTACCGAATAGTTACTCAAATCCAGTGGATTTGGATCATGCAGCGCAAATGGAAACTCTGGTTAGTAACTTAGGGAAATCAAAACAGGGACATTTGTGTATTTATTGTGGTAAATGTTATTCGAGAAAGTATGGTTTGAAAATCCATATACGCACTCATACTGGGTATAAGCCGTTGAAATGTAAATTTTGTTTGCGACCTTTTGGAGATCCTAGTAATTTGAATAAACATGTTCGGTTGCATGCCGAAGGAGATACGCCGTACAAGTAAGTTGGTAATGAGTTTAGATTTGAGGTCAAATTGTTTTTTATAATTATTGTTTAGATGTGAACTTTGTGGGAAAGTTTTGGTTCGAAGAAGAGATCTGGAAAGGCATTTAAGAAGTCGTCACATGGAAGAAATGCATTTGGGGGAGAAAGTGGATGTGGAAGAACTTACTTCCAGTGACCATAGTGATGATTGATTTGTATTTTTAAATCTAGTCAAGAGAATACAAAACACGTACCTGTTAGTCTATTAAATATTTATATGTATATATATATATAAAATGTATTTTTATTCAAAATGAACAATATTTATTACAATTATAGAACAATATCAGTATAAATTAAATTTAAAATTCCTATTGTCAAAGTTATTTTTATTAATCGGCAATCAATATGGCTACTGCAAGCCTGAACAACGCCTCTAGACTCTCAGTTTCTTAATTCAGTAATCGAGTAAGCGTTTTAAATCATTTACTAATAAAATTAATTGTTATTCATATTTATATTCTCTTTTTCGATTCTTCTCTTAATGCCGTTAAAACTGATGATTCTTTTGGGTTTGTAAATACTTCTAAATGCGCTTGTCCTGGTTGAGTTGATTGCACAATACCGGCAGGAGCAGATGGTGGATTACGATTTACTGAAAAAAAATAATGTTTTTCGAATTATTAAACACTTCACAATAAAATTGAATCTATACCTAATTCAGAATCATCTTCCTCCTCTATGGCAGCAACAGTAACATCATCTTCAGTGTTCTCAACAGCTACAGATTGTGAGTTTAAATCAATGATAACATCCTTATCATTATTAACGTAATCAACTTGTACTGGTTTTGTAGGGATCGCATAAACCACGTGAATCGAAACCGGTGTTTCTTCCGAAATATACGTATCTTGAGCAACTGGTGCAATCACAGCTCCAACCCTAATTGGGATTCGGACATTGTCGACCAAAATCGATATTTGAGACGGAAACATAATGGATGTCTTCAAACTATAGATAACAATAGGTGTTTCTAAAACAATCCGGACCGCTGGTGTCACATGAATTGTATCTTTGTTAACTGTTTTAATCATAACTGTTGGTTTCTTTTTCGATACGTTCATTATGTGCGCGTTGGTGATCATATTTAAATTATCTTCTGGAACTACTAGCATTGGAACAACTGTGAAACTTTTCTCGATGTTGTATGGAATTTCAGCTAGTATATTTATGGTAGGAAGCGCGCTTAAATGGGATACGTAAGGTGCTGGTTGAGGTTCAAAAACAGGTCGTTGGTAATTCGGGATGTATGGGTATGATATGGGTAGATGATTAGCGTAGTTATTATGGGTATTTGTTGGGTAGAATGCAGATGGGTAATTGTTGTAGTTGTATAGTTTTACGAATGGATTGAAATACGGGAATGATGACGTCATAGGTGCCAAACAGCATAGCGTAGACAGAAAAACCTGTAGGTAACAAATATGTGTTATAAATGGATAGCAATTACATTTTCCTCTCATTCCACTTGTATTTCCTTTTCCATACCCAACATTCATAATCACTAACATTGTCTACGGATAATCTTGAGGCATTCGTAATATTAAAATTATTTTATAAACCTATCTAATAAATGACATGCTGCAATGCTTAGATTATATTGCAAATTC
This sequence comes from Nebria ingens riversi, assembly GCA_018344505.1. Lineage (NCBI taxonomy): Eukaryota > Metazoa > Arthropoda > Insecta > Coleoptera > Carabidae > Nebria > Nebria ingens. The sequence goes on from JADQWA010001036.1 coordinate 40,796, forward strand.
GTTGACGCTTGATTGCATTTGCAAGTTTCCTAATTATATTTTATAGCCATCGGCCGCTGTACAAACATTGTAAAGTATGTAACAAAATAATGTGTATTCGCATCAAGCAAGTCTTGAGCGTATATTTCGTAAGATTGTAAAAGATATACAATACAATTAAAAAATACCAGCTTAATAAGTTTAATAACCCGTTGTCGAATACAAAAACTTGCAAACAAGCAAGGTTGTGTTTTAGTCTGGGATTATTATCTGCACTTTAACAAGGACGTGTCGAAAGCGAAAAGAATGCATTTCAATTTGAATTTTTAGTGTAAACCACTTTAATGTAAACCGTAAAGTACCTTGAAAGCGCTATATTTTACATTACATCCGATAAGATTGACTTTGTGTCTTAAATTGAGAAATACATCAATTAGTTGTTCTCTGAATGAGTTCATCACTCATATTTATTCTTGCTCTTAAAAAACGTAATTCACTTATTATAATTATTTATAATTTATAGAAACTGATCCAATTAATAATGTAATAATGAACAGATTTTATATAGAAAGGAAATTGAAAAAATCTTGCTAATCGCGTATACAAATGAGAATATTAAATATTATTTATTTGCTTATTTTGTCTTCTGAACAATGAAATAAAATATAGCTAAACTTTATAAATTACCAGTTATTTATATTAAAAAAAAATCTAATTAGGAGTTTTTTGTTGTTAAATTTTAATACGAAATTTAAAAAAATTATGAACACTAAAATATAATATGGAAACTACATATTACAATTAAGAGAGCAAATATATTTAACCTTGAACTACGATTCTTTTATATTGAAAAAGTATGGTTTCTAAATGTAAAATTTATTTAAACATCCATGATTTATTTTGCTTGAAAAATATTCATAAAATGAAAATTGATTGCAACAATTTAAAATATCGTAAGGAAATAAAATAATTATGAGTTTTCTTTGGCAAACAAAACATCTAAAAGTAACTGTATTCCATATAATAGTAGTTAGATTTTTTTGGCAACCACACGGTCGCATTGCACATGTATTACCTTTACCTTGCAATTTACTTAACATTCGATTAAACACCGTTGGCGTAGTCATTGTTTACCGTAATGTCAAATTACGATGCGTAAATAATATCAATGGTTGAATTGTTAAGGTTTTTGCACACACAGAAAACCACTTAGTAAATGTGTTTTTTCGTCAATATTTTACAGTTGAATTTTTAAAAAAGTGTAATCGTAAAATTTGCAAATAAAAACCAAAAAATATCAGAGTTGAGTGACCCATAAGCGCTGCTCTGTTCAGACCTTATACAAGTCACCGATATCATTTAATCTAATGATTCTCACACTTGAAGGTTGGCTGATTTGGGTGCAGACCCACAAATTAATACCCACTGCACACCCACTTTTACCGCCAAGGAACAAGCGTTTAATCAGGGAATATATACAGTGGCGGTCTCCGTGGGTCTTATAGGTTGGGCCGAAAAGTAATTATTTACTCTTTGGGCTAATGTGGCCCTGGTCACTAAAATGATGTTATTATGAGAGGTCTTTGTCACTGGCCTCGACATTGACGTGCTGAAATGCTACTAAACTTATAATTACTACTGTTAAGTACAGTGGCCGAACGTTTATTTATTACAAATTTCTTCGTTATACTTGCTCTACTATTAATCTGTCAATTTCGATATTTGTTTCGTCATATTTAAACTTTTTAACACGACTTGATGTAATTATATTCATCGATAACTTATAAAATCTATACCACTGCACGTGTTATTGACTCTATTGTAGTAATAGTAGGGTAATTCTCTTCTTCGAACTTCGAAAGAGCTTTATAATTATATGGTTACTCATAAAAGTATTTAATCAATGTTAAAAAATATCTTCACGCCGCATGCATTCAATTCGATTATTGTAATATTTTTATTTCATTCCAAAATAGTTGTAGAACATATTAATTATTTTATAAATGAAGCAGTAATATTTTTATTACTACTTTACGAACTGTGAAAGCATGTATGATTATTTCTAATAAAAAAATTCATATTTGTAAACTCTTTGTACAGATTTATCACGCAAATCAAGTGATTACCATGGACTTAATTAAGCTTTAAATGTTAAGAATACAATGATAATTTAAATGTTTCATAGTGCTGTCAAAATAAAACATAGTTTTTTATTAGCAAATAAAATGTGTGTGTGACTGTTTTGAAAAGTAGTATAACATAATTTATTACTGTTAAATTTGGACCACCTTTGGTTTCCATAACCATATGCAAATTAAACGTTGTGTTATTGGACTATCTTTATTACCGGCCAACACATATACATACTTCTTGTTTTTGATAACCAAATAAAATTGATACAAATCTCTTTGAACCAGTTGTTTTAATCTGTATTAATTTTAAGCTACATGTTTTTTATTATTAGAATTATTTGATATATTTTGTTGTTTATACAATAATGGTCATCTAAAACGCATGTTACAATGTCGTTTTCCAAACTTATAAATCGTGATTCAAATCCAGAAATTACCCGACTACAAATACGTTGATAACTATAAAACTATATAATAAATAAAAGTAACTTTGAAAATTTCTAGAAATATACAATCAAAATCATAAAACACAAAATACTTAAACAAACTTGTTTTAATGTATTTTGTAATTTGGATAGTAAAAAAAGATTTGTTATATATTTGTGGAAAACCTTTTTATGAGTTAATTGTTAATCTAAAATAATATTTAGATTCATAGTTATTTTATTGTGTCTATAAATTAAAATTTAATAAAGCCATTTTGAATTGTTTCACTTTTGACTGAATGTAGCTATGATTAAATATTGATTGCACTCACCAGTATCTGATTCATGTTGAGCTTGTCCACTGATTAATGATTATTTTGATAAGAATCTGCAGTTGCTACACCTCAACAGTGTTACAGAGTTTGTTGAGTTTACTTAACGACTGGGATTATATTATTTACCCACACACTTATATAACACTCGGCGTCCCCTACTTTCCTACCACAAATCAGTCTTAAAACTCCTCTTCTACATCGTCTCAACTCAATTCACCAAAACACATCGCACATTAATATTTCGACACCAATCATACCTGTATGTATAAGTATTTTAAAATGCAAATTATTTACAATAAATAACCGTATAAGTATATTTCTTTCGAATACACTTCCAAAAAAGATTTTCACCATTGAATTCGAGTTACAAAAAAAAAAATAATTTTGTTATTGCAGAATTTTGAATACAAAATATTATTTTTAGATACTTTGCAACCTGGGTTGATCTTCAAAAAATGTTACAAGATCAGATTGTGTTCGATCGTCACCATATTAATTCATGATGTAAGTATAATTTCATTTTGCATAAACTTTGCATATAATTTCTGTGCAAGGAATCCAATCATCTCATAGGTGATAGGTTTATTGCACGTATTATATGACATTGATAAATTCAAAAACTTATGCATTAATTTTGAGCGCGCACGTGTGTGAGGTCAAAAATTGCGATCCTTCAATGCACTTGTCACAATTGATTAATGGATTCGGGTGACCTGATGTATAAATAAACAACTTAAAATTGTTTTACTCTTGCTGGTAAATTTTAATATAAATATTTGCAAGTAATACATTATATTTTATTGAAAATCACGTCACTAAAACCATTTTATTAACTAGTGACTAATGACGTCATTGTGAATATGATTTATTTAAAAAAAAGTTACAATTAATACGCTTTTGATTATCTATAAATAATTATGATTCTCGCATATTAAGTCGTTTTTTACTTCAACTATAGTAGAATAATCATTGTCAATTGCGAAATAATAAATGATTTCTTCCTTAACGAAAATGACAAATAGATTTTGAAGTTATGAATAAAAATTTAAAAAATAAATACGACATTGAATCTATATCAAATTTTAATAGATATGCCTAAATAATTTAGGTTAAACTGGTGTAAGAAGATAAATCAAATGTTCAGGATGTAATTTTTGTATTTTAATTTTTTTTAAGTGGCATTCAACAGTGACATTTTCCAACACAACAAATTTGAGCAACTCAATAATAAACCATTATATTTCCATATTCCAATTGATTTAATTGCTACTGTTGTTGATTCCTTATTTTTATAACCGAATAATCTGCGTAAATGTTACACTAGAGTGCCTGATTTAAATTTATATTATAGTTTCGTAATCAATATATGGTAATTTTCGCGTTTGGTAAATCATCAACAGAAAATATCAAAACGAGATTGTATCTTTATTGCATTAAAGGGACCACGGAATTCAACAAATTTCGCCCGCCTTGACCTTTCGGGAATCAGGGTAACTATTAGCGGAATCAGCATTTTAAAAACATCTCAGATATTCGAAAATAAACATCACTGGACTAACCATGAAATATAGGTGAGTTTCTTTTAAAAACAAACACTACACATTTACATATCTTGATAATTATATCAATGATATTCAAAGACAATTTTAATTATAATATAATTTATTCTTGCGTTTTTTTTTTTTTTATTGCAATTTCGCTTGAAGCAATTTCACATCAATATTACTCAGAGTGCACATTATTATTACAATAAAATTACATATATGTAAGATAATTTTATTTATTACTTAAAAACTCAAAATATATTAAAGTTCATTTACCTCTACACTAATTCTTTGTTAGTTTTAAACTAATAAATTAAACCCACACTTTACACAGCGTAATTTATCGATAGTCTATAATAAAATCACCAATATAAATCCAATATTACTTTATATAGAATCTTGTACAAGAATATCTGTACCATTTTTCTTTGTTTCAAACACGATTATATCAAACATCAAATTAATTGTAAATACAAAACAAGTAGACATACATATCAATAGAGCAATGAAAATAAGTGTTCGGTTAATCGTTCTTTGAAACTCGAATTTCTGTTTCTTCTCCTCATATTGAATATCGTTGAAGCTTTGATAATTTGGATTATCATGGATTGACAAATGTACTTCTTCCAATTTAGCCTGCATTGCTTTTCTGTGCATATGGACCTAAAATATTTTATTTTTACATCCATAAATAATAATTAAATAACTAACTTACCGTAGATTTAATAAAGAGTTGATGTAGTTTTGAAGACAATACAGAATACACTACAACGTATACGTATGAATATTTAGTAATATTATTGCGACATTTATTATCATCAGCATTTTTTGGAACATTCGACAAATTCTTCTACTACAATTATGAAATACTTAACAACGAACTTATACTACTAACGCCAATGATTTGAGATTTATGTTAAACGCTACTAATGATTTGTTAAATGAAATAAACTTTACATTATAATTTTTGAAAGAAGATTCTTTATACTATTAAAAAACCGTTGAAATTTGAGATTAAATAGATAGAAGATTAAAAAACTTATGATGTTCTAGTTTTACTAAAAGTTCGGATGATCGGATGATAGAAAGTTCATGGTTAGGTTTTAATATAAGCTTTTCCAGTAAAATACTTGTTGCATTTCATGTTTTATCCAACTTCGATTGTAAAAGCAGTCGTGGCCGAGCGGTTAAGGCGTCTGACTAGAAATCAGATTCCCTCTGGGAGCGTAGGTTTCGAATCCTACCGACTGCGATGATTAGTTTTTGAATATCAACTTAGTTTTTGGAAACTAATGATACTTATAATTTGATTAGCAAATATTGTCATTTTGCGACAAATTAGAATGGAAGACTTAAATGTAGATGCTAATGACTAAAATGGTCAATACTTAAATAATTTTACCGCGTGTGAAAAATTTATAGACATCGCCGAAATTCCATAAATTTTTCACATACGCTAAAATTATTTAAGTATTGACCGTTTCAGTCATTAATACCTAAATATAATTCAACAATTGACGGTCGTAAACATTCGAATGAAAAGTTTCTATAAAAGTATTCAATGACATGGTGCAGGTGCAGAAATCGGTTTCTTAACAGCCCATCAAGGATCAAAAATGTACGCGAATTGATGGACTGTTAAACAGTTGTTGTTAACACTTAAAGAACTTTTCTGCAATTGGGCATTAGTGTTTGAGAATATTTTATTTTAGTTTATTTCGCTTTATTTTGAATCAGTTTGAGTCAGAATCAATCTGATTCTGAAACAGTCTCTTATTTTGAATGCAGCGCGTTGACTGGAATATGTATTCCATGCAGCCATCAATAGAGAGCGGCATTCACGTTATTGATTGTCAAATTACAAATACGTTAGTGCGCAGTTTACAAAATGTTGTTTAAAGATTACGCTTGTAGTGTTATAGTTTTAGTCAGTGACATAATTTTAAACATTAAATATAAACAATGATATCAGCGACTGTATGTTGTAGAGAGTATAATTATTATGTATAGTTAAATAATTGAGATCTGTAAAAATCTGCAAGACATACAACTAACCTAACATGACGTATTAAATCACTGACAACCATCTACTAAAGCAATAACTTATGTTATTAATTATTTACATTTCAAAGAGAATTAGTTATAAAATGTGAGTGATAACTAAATAAAAGAATCATGAAATAAACTTAAGGTATTTGTCGCTTCTATATGATATAATACACATCTGGGTGACTTATTTCCAAAATATGTCACTGAGCATGTGTTTTTTTTTACATTTTTTTATGTTACATTTAAAAAATTGTCATTAAGTAATTTATTGATAATTGCTACCAATTAGTAGTATTAATTCATGTCATATTGAATTAGGTCACAAACAAATTATCACTCATCCCATATCATTTACGCATATCAATTTTTTAAATAAATTAAAATTCATATTTATCAACAAATTCTAATTATTTCTTTCTTATTTCACTTTCATATGAATATGTTTTTGCGTTTATTATATATTCTTACTCGACTTTTTATACAACTATGAAATCAAATATAATGCCATTTTTAGTATAATAACTCAAAAATGCAATTGACTTCGATGGCGAAATTTAAATAATTTACTCACTGTACGACGTATCTTATTTTTCACTTTCGTCTTAATTTCCGCTTCTAAAAGAATGTTATTTTTCATTATCGTCTCGCTATACGTATATTAAATATGTGTTCCTATACTATAAACGCAATCAAAACAATATTATTTGTTGTTTGCGTGTTTCTATGAGGATGTTTTACAGTTTTCTGTTAAACAAAATCATCAATGTGCAGTCAATATATTTCTGTACCCCGCATCTTCAATATATAAAAATAAAAATCATGGGGGGCTCCGTGAGTCAAGTTTTTCAATCGGGCAGTGCCCTTTTGTCAAATGGACACGGGCACCGAGTTACTGATTCAACTAGATCTAAAGTTCAAACCGTTTTCGATGCGTTACGAGCTAATCCGAAAATCGGTGTTCAAAGACTAGAGGGTCTTCTACAACAAATACCTAAGGTATTGCAGCGAGAATATCGTTAAATATATGCATTTAGTGTGAATACTAACACGGATGTTTCCAGAATGAAAATATCTTAACGATACACGATGATACCGGTTATAATTTATTACAAAAATGTGTAGGTGTGAATAATATGGAACTTGTACGGTGGCTACTGTGTCGACACAGTTCTACAGACGTAAATAGGTTTCCTTGTAGTTTGCCTTTACATATCGCATGCCTTAAAGGGTAAATAAATTTGGTATTAGGCATATAAAAATATGTAATTGATTGTTGTGTAATTGAACGTTTAGGCATGATGATTGTGTTGAATTGTTGCTCAAACATGGAGCTCGAATCGATGTGGAAGCTCGAATGTGCTGGCCTGGACCGCATAGTAATAACTGCGAAGAAAGAGGAAAGTATTGTAAGTTTTAGTTTTTCAATTGTCCTCACAACTGAAATAATCTAAATAACACTGCAACAAGTTCTATAGTGTAACCATAACAAACATTTGAAGTCATCATTTATGAATTTAAGTTATATAGTTATGATTGCAATGGTTACAATTTGGAACACATTAAAAAATCAAACAATATTAAATGATGTCTATTGTTGAATCTTTATTTCTTTTTGTCTCAACATAATCAGTTATATGATGTCATGCTCTAATATATACTGAATTCTTAATGTTTCTTTTGGAGTTAAATGAATCTTTTCCGTTTGTGATATCGGAACTAAAACGTTGTCGCAGAATTCTCTATGGAACCTAACGGCAGATAGTGCATTTGCTTCACAAGACGCAATATTGTGATGCTCTTTGCAAAATTCTCTTCTATGCATTCGACCACTCTTATGATATCGTTGGCGACATATTACCCTACTACAAATTCATGAATTATTCATTAGAAAAACATCGATGTTTTAAATCTTACTATGGTATATGTAGACAAGAATAGCTCGGAAATAAACTTGCGTCCTGACGCTTCATTTCACCCCGATAATTCTTCAAACTGTCCTCTGGTTGTCGCTTGCGGAAAATCATATTTGTTGTTTTAATTTTGTCGTCAAAACCAAAAAAAAATTGTTTGAGTAAAAAAGTGATTTTGCCCAGTAGCCAAAAGAACTTATCCCACGAAATAATCACAAAGATTTATCACATAAAACTATATTTTTGCCCATCAACCACAAAATTTAATAAGAATTTTGTCACAGCAAAATTGATAAAGCAAATTTTATTTCTTGGCTGAATTTGTTTCCATAGTAACCTGTACTCATTGATTTTGTTAAATTGTTGTTACTGCAGTAAGAAATGTTACTTATACACAATAAAAAAGAAAGTATTTAATCTTAAAGCTATGCAAATTTTAGGAGTTATGCTTGATTTTTAATTAAATGTGTTGTTTATTTTAGTTTCTTATAATTGTGTACATATATTGCACTGATTTCTTACATTAAAAAAATTTCATCCTTTTGTGTATCTGTGGCTGCATTAATTGTAATACATTTTCTTAAATTTAATCCATTTTGATATTATTTAAGCAGCTATTCAACAAGAAGAAAATATGGTAGAAAGACAGACATCAAGTAAATTACAATCAGCAATTTATTACGCTTTAGACGGTGATCAAGTGAATGTTTTAACTATGTTAACTCAGCGTTGTGAAGAGCCATGGGTACTTAGTAAACACATCAAAATCAAACTTCTTATTGAAATAAAATTGTTTCTAGATGCCTTTTAGGGCGAAAAAACCCTTACTCTATTTGGCTTGTGAACGTGCAGCATGGCGGTGCGTTCAACTGTTAGTCACAGTTCGCACCGACGAAATAAACACAATGCGCGACGAATACTATCCGATACACCAAGCCGTGCTGCATCATAGTAAATTTTTAGAGTTGCTTATTAGCGCTGGTGCTGAAACAACCGTTCGCACCTGTACTCAACAGATGACGTTGCTCCACGTAGTCTTATTAGTTGCGCGGAAATCAGCAGAAGATACTCTATCTACGATACGTCTTCTTCTGGAGCACGGCTGCAAAGACTTAATAAACGCAGCCGATAGTTTAGGAAATACACCATTACACGCTCTTGTTGTCCGATACGCGCTAGAAGAAGCGACGTACGGGTACGACAAGTGGAATAAATGGGATGTATTACATTTGGTGCGGTATTTATTACAAAGTGGAGCGGGAGCTAGTATCAATCAAACAGGGAATTCAGCGCTGGCGTGCGTATTAAGGCATGTCCGCGATTGGGAAATATGTTATGAGTTGCTGAATATGTTATTAACTCATGGAGGTAAGGAGTTGTTATTTATTTTAAGATATTTATCAAATTGGAGTGTGTTATTTTATTTGTATGTTTGTGATTATAGGTTTACCAAATATGGTCGGTCGGGATGGTTCTGTGCCAATAATGGTGTGTTTAGTACCCTTAATAAACAAGGATCCCTTACACCATTTCACTCATAGTATGAAAGTAAGTTATAACGAGCGTTGCTTCGCATTATGTTGACTGTGATTTTTTATGTTAGGTGTGCTACTTAAACTGCATACGTATCCTTCTAAAACACGGCGCTAATCCGAACTGCAGTTATCGTTCGAATTTAACGCCGTTACATGTGTTAGTCTTCACTGTCTCGGAAAACATTACGCTTACGTGTGATACACAAAAGAAACTCAATTTCGAATTTATAAAAAATCTTTTAATACTTCTACTTACCCACGGTCTAGACCCAAATGTAACTATAAGTAACCGAACCCAACACATACTGCAATCCTGTATGGACATGATTCAAAATGTGCGCGATTGCAAAGATATCAATTACATTTACGACTTAACATTAACATTAATTCAATACGGTGCGAATCCGAACATTAGTTTAAACATTTCCGAATCGATACAAACGCAAAACTCTAATCAACAAATGGGTACAATGTTTATGAAAAAGACGAAAAATTACATTTTATATTACTATATTATGTTGTTGCTGCGAAAAGAACTGTTACTGATGGACCCGACTGTTACGTTCGCCAAGATTATCATGTTATTTTATTATGTTATGGAACATGAACCGTTGTTTAGTTGTTTAAAAATGTTGTATACGCAACAACTAAGTCAGGTACCTGCCAAGACGACCGAATCATTAAACAGTATTGTTCGGGAGTTGTATAAAAAACCTAGAAGTCTGAAACAAATGTGCAGAGTTACAATTTACAATTGTTTGGATCGAAAGCCCGGTTTAGCGATTAACAAACTCAATCTGCCCACACCATTGAAAGATTACGTCTTAAGTTTTGATCCATAACTTTTTGTTTGTTAATTATTACTCCACTTGACTGAATTCAAATGCACTGTTCGACATACTTTATTTGCTAATACAAATTTCAATAAAATAAATGCTATTTTTCATCAGTTTCTGCGGGTAAATAACTCTTAAATCATAGTTGCAATCGCTAACTAAGATATGCGCAATCAAATAAATATGCTCATATTCATCATTTATATTTGCTGCTTGAACAAAGCTTTAATCATTTCTGGTAATACTTGAGTAAAAATACTGAAATGAGTAAATTTTTATTTGATTTGTAATTTGGCTAAAATGATTAATTACAAAAAATATTTTTTATATCTATATATTCGTTTCAAAGTCATATGTGAAGCAGGGTTAATTTAGTATCTAGAACTCATCTGATTAACTAAATTCTAGTTGATATGTGACGTCATTTGCTATGAAGCATACTTGCAGCGTATTTTATTCATGAGTAAGTTACTCGGTTAGGGATAAGGTTGCGCCCTAACGTATTTACGTAGAAAATATACAGCTGCGAATAAAATGTGGCTGCTGTTTTTAGAACTAGAAGTGATATGTCCAAATTCTTTTATATTTTTAAACCGCAAAGACTGATGAAGAAGACTACTGTGCTATATTTATAATAGCCCATGGCTGTCGAATGAAGTAATGCCGTGTTTTACGAACACTTCTAAACAAATCACTAACTAAATAGTCTCTTATAAAAGTTCTTAATTTTAAAAGTACCTTGTGGATATTCTTAAATATACGCTTTTCGGTTACTGGCAAGATACACAAATGCTAGTTTATATAACCAGAATATAAACTAGAGTTTGTGTAACTATTTACCAAGTAACCACTATGTAAAAAAAATTAAAATGTATGCCAAAAATGTTAAGGTTTAAGCATTTATAAGAATTTTTAAGGTTTTGACTCAAAATAAGTATGAGAATAAAAACCACTTACATTTCTTAAAATTATTCTAATATTACAGCATTTAATATTTTTGTCATCAAGTTATGTTTATATGAAATCTCAAATATATATATATATATATATATTTAAAGAATGTTGGTGGTGTAATTCCATAATGTGGAGAGAAATTAAAAGTAATCAATTTATTGTATATATTTAAAAATATAATTGTTACAGAAAAAAAAAATATATATGAAATAAAACTGTTATGTCTTACCATTTGCTGTATAAGTGAAGACCGGAGTTGGGGATAAAAAATATTTTTATCATTTAGATTTGAACCAGCTACACCTGTTATTATTATATTAATAGGACATTTTTGTAAATAAAATTCGCATTTATTACCCAGAACATATTTTATTTATGAAATATTTTACATTATATAAATTAACAAATGAGAAAAGAAAATTAACATCTGCAATTGCGACAAATTGTTTGATTTCTTAATATGTACACCAACAATCACTGTTGATCATTATTACGCGTGCATTGTTGATAAATATTGTCATATTATAATTTCATGATATACTAAAATGAAAAATGCGAGGAATACAATTAATTTTATTTCAGTACTTTTCGATTATTGGTGTACACACACATACACAATGAATTACATGTTTATGATTTGGGCAGTGCTATAAAACAAAACAAAAATAATAACTAAACACCTGGACAAAAATGGCCAGAGGCCATTTTTGTGAAGGGATTTATGACAACTGACAAATTGTATGGTAACTGTTTAAATGATTCGGGTGTGCACAGACAAAAAACTTAATATTTGTGTGATTTTAAAAATTATACCTATTTTTCGAGTGATAATTACAACTACATATAATAATAAGCTTATGAAAGACGAACATATATTTAGAAACTTAAATTCTAAATTATAGAGCACGCAAAAAATGTATCTTTTTGTAACAATTAAAAACTACGATAAAAATTATAACAATAGTATCAAATACAAAACGATGACTTGTTTTCTAAGCTTTATACAAAACAGCAACGTTTAATTTGATTTATCTTTTTACTGTATAACACAGTTAAGTATTTTAAGAATAGAGTAACTGTTTTGTAATCGTTATACTAGTATTAATATGAAGTTTAGATCACAAGTCGACGGGTATTGCTAAAAACGAAAACAGTCAATTTACGAATGTGTATGAATTGAGGTCATTTTAAGAATGATTATGTACAAAATCGACTGCATTCATTTGCAATTCAATAGCCTTATCTTAAAGAAAATTCGCGCGTTATTAAAAAATATATATGATTTAATTGACAATTCGGTTAAATATGATCAGAATCAATATAACATATACAAATATTTGTTTTTAACTAAAACTATTGTTCTAAATATAGGTGGGTGCCTTAACTATTATCTCTCAGCCAATGAGGGGGGTTAGTAATAATTACTACTTACTAAATTGTTTTAAATATTACCACAACTATGGCCATTTCAAGCAAACTTATTATTTATTTTGTGATCACATATTTGCATCACAATGGCAAATTATTTTACTAATTCACTGTCTTAATAACCCACACCAAGACATCACGCACTTAAATCTATTCGAATAGTCCAAAAAAACTTAATAAATTAAAACAAAAATAGTGATAAATTGTTGCGAAACTATAAATAATACATTCATACCACCCAAACAGTCACACACAAAACTGCGCCATAACTTAAAACATCCTTCCTTAAATGTAACTAATCACATCTTAGAGAATGTGGTTAGTACCAATCACACCGAGTATATTTGTGGACAGTTATTTGTAAACAATATAAGGCTATTTATCAATATATTTTTTATTATTATTATTATTATTTCATCTGTTAATATTATATAAATAATAAATCGTTTGTTTTTTTTAACTTAGGACCAGTCGTTACAAAATTCCATCGGACAATATATTTTTACAAAAATGTGTAAAACATTGATCATTAGAATACTTGTTATATAAAGTTGGGAAAGCGATTTGTTTTTCGTTTTAAAAAATTAAAAATCAATCGTCAAAAATATGTCAGTTCATGTACCGTGCAAAACTGGTGTTTAGGCAGGCAAGTATTCATTAGATTTGTTTAATATATTTTTTTACGATATGACTACAGAGTATATAATTAATTGTATATTTTATATATATATTATGTATAATGTTTCCTTTTTTATTTTATATTTTTTGTTACCTAGTGTTAAGACTGAGGCTAGTTAAATGAGGCTGAATAGCAAAATGATGGAACCGCATTTAATATAATTCTTATGATAAATCTGAAACAAATATAAAAGAACCAATCTGAATTTGAACTGGAATTTCTATAAGGTGAGTTAGTTAAATAATGTTTAATAAACTTACAACTTGGTGCAGCTTCGTAACGTTTCTGTATCTGATCGTAAGTAAACTTAACAAAGGCATCATACTGCTCAGCTAACTTAGCAGTCAAAACTTGGTCGTATTCTTCTCTTAATAAAGTCTCTCGTTCTCTTAACATTCTTTCGCAGATCATACCGACCTTTAAAACAACCAATCAATTTATACACCTAAATAAATAAATATGCCTAAACAAAACAAGTATGTACCTGTTTAAATGTGAATAGCGCCCTATCATTTCTTGCTGGTAATTCTGGTCCTTGTTCGCCACCTGAGTTACTACCTTCAGAACTTGTATCTTGCATACGTTCTGTGGTGGTATTAGCATATTGGATTTGTTTGCGTCTGTGTAACCTTCGAATTTCTTCACGGAGATTTGCAGCCATTGTTTCTTTAAGAAAATGTTAAACCCCGATAAAAAATAAACACCCCAAGGAACTAATTCAAATATCACAAATGAAATAAACATTTTTGATAGGAACACACAAGTAAGATATTAACAAAAATAAAATTGAAATTCGTGTTAAAAACACCCAAGGAGTCAATGCAAACATTGTAAATTAGAAAAGAAATAAATGTTTTTAATAGGAACACGCAAGTAAAAAATAATTAACAAAAAGAAATTGAAAATCCTATTAAAAACAATTGAAAAATTAATGTTTTGTAACCAGAACGAAAACTGGTAAAAAATAGTATCAAGCGATATATTTTAATATTTATTATAATCATCGACAAATTGTATATTGTGAAATGATAACTAAAGCGAAATTAAAAAGATTTGCAAAAAAATACTACTTTATAAAAATGGTTCATCATATAAAAACAGTTGATAATTAACTATAATATAGACAAATTTACATACTAACGAGAATATAAAACGTAAAGCATAAACGTAAACAGGTGTTTGAGTAGAAGCAAGAGAAATAAAACATTAACCCCACTCCAACATCATGTCACTGAATTCGGAAACAGCTGATGACAAATGTAAATAAATAAATCAAATTCAATCAAATGACATTTTTAGAATACGACTTTTTAGCTGAAATTTTACACATTCAATTAACTAAATGGTTAACTAATACACGTAGACACCTATAAAAACATCTTTAAACACCTACCGGGTGTGATCTTCGGACAAACTACGTTAGCGAACGGGGACGGTGTAGAATTTGCAAATACTTCTGGTGCAGATACTGGTGGGCGTGGGCTACGATGTGATTGTTTTGGGGCATTTTTATCCGATCCCGAACACAACGGATTGCAACGTCTTCGTTTTGTTGGCCGTACACCTAAAACGGGCTCCCAGTCCAAATGCCTCTTAAGTGTAGCGCACGCCATTTTTGTTCGTTAAAAGAACCAAAACACCAAGTCACTACAATCTCAACACTACACTGACACAATGAATTTTAATCATTAAATAACACAAGAACTATATAGGGGAAATGTCACTCCAGCAAACGGTGCCCAAAAATTTGCGAATTTGTTCAATGTTATTCAGATGTTTTCTGATGAAAATTGAAGAAATTCAGCTGGTTACAAAAGCAATATGGCCAACAACAAACAACAGTGAACGAAAATCGACTAAAGTCGTGCCATATTCGGAATAATCCGTAATTTTCAGTGTTCCCAACATATTCAACCATGAAAACGGACCCCCTCATTTTGTCTTTTCCCATGGAATTTTGAATTTTTCTAACTATTTTCCATAACTAAATTCTAAACACTACCCTTGTACATTCATACTTGCATGCTTCTAAATTATTTATATAAATTTGGACCAAATGGAAAATGTAAACTAATTAAAAAGTTCTAATTTTTTAAAAATTGTTTAGAAAATAGTTATATTTATTAAATCCTATTGCTGTAAACTTAAATAGTTATCGAAGATAATGCATAGACAACGTGTTAAAAAAGTTTCAATAAAATGAAACCTTATTTTTCTTAATACGTGGAGAACCATACAATTGACGTGCGTTGTGTGTACCGCAATTTAACACGTATCACTCAAATGTGAATAAATTTTTTATTAATACAATCGTTTGCAAGTAAAGTCACTTAGTATGGGTGGACAAAAATTTCAATACGATGAAAGTGGCGGTACATTTTTCTATTTTTTATTATCATTCTTAGCTTTAATATTAATACCAGCAACATTTTATTACTGGCCACGGAAACGTAAGCAAGGTATGTGGACATTTTCAATACTGTTTTATAATTATATCATATAGATAATCAAATATATAACTTTACTATCTATAGATATCATTCCAAGAAAGTAACCGCGTGAATGACTTATAACCTAAAATATACATGTTACAGATCCCGATCAGGAGCATCTACAATGTCACTGTACAGGATGTATGGAAAAAAAACTAGTTTTAAATTCATCCGACTCTTGGCGCGGCACAAAAAATTTTTTGATCAAATTATTGATAGTTTCCGGCTGGTTACTACTAGCACTTTTAGCTTATAAAGTTTCCCAATTTGACTACGAAATGGCCAACTTTGATCCATATGAAATATTAGGGGTTCCCCTAGGCTCATCTCAATCCGACATTAGGAAAGCATACAGAAAATTATCAGTTATATTACATCCAGATAAAGAAACTGGGAATGAAAAAGCTTTTATGAAACTTACCAAAGCGCATCAAGTAAGAATATCTTAATTTAAAATTGTTTTCTATATTATATATTAATACGTGCAAATTAGGAAACAGAAATATTTGTGTACTTCTCGAGTTAAACCGAACTTAAACGAATGTGTATATTCTTCTTGTGTGCGATACGCATGCGCATTCGTATTTTATTGCTTATCTGTGGGATGTATTTTTTATTTTATAACATCGCTATGTTAATAATAATGTTCGTACGATTATGTTATTTATATAATATAAATAAATGTATACATTTTTTATTTGGTATCCAAATTTTGCGAGATGTAATAACATATTTTTAATCTAAAAAATAATGAAAATCTTAGGCTTTAACTGATGATGAAGCTAGACGAAATTGGGAAAAATACGGTAACCCTGACGGGCCGGGAGCGATGAGTTTTGGAATTGCTCTTCCGTCATGGATTGTTGAAAAAGAAAATAGCGTTTGGGTTTTAGGTTTATATGCTCTAGTTTTCATGGTTGCACTTCCTGTTGTGGTTAGTGCATTTAATTAATTGGAAAATTGACAAACTAATATTCGAAATAAACATGGTTTTAGGTTGGTACTTGGTGGTACCGTAGTATCAAATTTTCAGGTGATCAAGTACTTTTAGACACAACTCAAATGTACTATTTTTTCATTCATAAAACCCCACAAATGGCTTTAAAACGTGTCATTATGATCCTAGCAGCTAGTTTAGAATTTGATAAGCGTCATAATTCAGAAATCACCGAAAGGTTATCAGATAACGAAGAAGTACCTAGTGTGAGTTTATCTATTTACTGATTCATAAATCAAACGATTAGTAACAATCGATAATTATATGTTTAGTTAATAAAACAACTTCCGAATTTGGGTGAAAAAAATCGTGAACGTCCCCTATGTTATTTATATAGTATAAAAGCTCGAGCGATGTTGCATGCGCACTTATCACGACTGGCACTAAATCCGGAGTCTTTGGAGAAAGATCGCAGATATGTGATTGGAAAGTGTCCTTATTTGATTCAAGAACTAGTAAATTGTGTTAATCAACTGATTTTATTAGCTTATGCTAGACGAAGTATGAAATTTTTATATGACATAAATTATTTACGTTATATTTATTAATGTTTTTAACAAATAGTTAATCGGTTACCAAGCATTGAAACTATCGAAAACTGTATGAAATTATCCCCAATGGTTGTGCAAGCTATGTGGGAATTCAAGTCCCCGTTGCTTCAACTTCCACATATAAACGATGATAATTTGAAATATTTTATGTCTAAAAAAGTAAGTTTTTTAATTGTCTAAATGGAGCAAAGTATTAGTCAATGTTGTTGATTTGTGTATAGCGCCAAGTAAAAACATTACAACAATTCGCTCAACTAAAAGGCGAAGAAAGAAGAACTATCTTACGCAGTTTATCCGATGAAGAGTATGAAAATATCATGAAAGTGTTGAGCCAAATGCCTTATATTGATTTTCAAATTCGATCAGAAGGTATATGCGAAATAGAGATTCATATTTTGTAGTTCTACGTTATAAATGTTGTTTTAAATTAGTGATTGATGATGAAAATCCAACGGAAGTAACGGCCGGTGCAATAGTAACTGTAACAGTATCATTACGAAGACGAGATTTCAGTACGCTATTCGGTGATGAGTCAGTTGCAGATGCTCAACCAATTTCCGAATTGCAACAAGACAAAGACGAAGAAAGTAAAGAAGGTGAAGGAGATATACCACAAATAAAGAAACCTGTTTGGTTGAAGCAACAACGGAAAGGAACAAGCAAAAAAAGTAAAGGGAAAACGTATAAACAAAATAAAGTGAATAACATCAAAGTGCAGAAAGTTGAGGGGACACCACCACCAGCAACAAAAACTGCTAAACCACCCAAAGAAGAGAAACTTAAAGAGGTGGATAGTGATGATAGTGATGCTAGTGAACCAATTCAAAATAATGACGGGTAATTTGTTAATTTTGTGACTTCGTGTAGATGAACATAAATGCATGAAATGTCTTAGGTCGTCAGAAGAAGAAATTAAATCATCTAGTGTAGAAGACGATGATCAAGAATGGGAAAAAATCCAAAAACGTTTAAACAAACGTGAAGTGCTTGAAGGTCGATCGAAAACATCGCATTCAGTACACTGTCCACTGTACCCATACGACAAACAAGAGTACTGGTGGACGTACATCTGTGATCGAAAATCACGAACACTACTCACTGCTCCGTACCATGTCACGGATCTAGTAGATGAAGAAGACTGTCAACTTAAAGTAAATTAACACAAAGCAAGATGTGTCTTTTAGTTATTTTTCGTTTTTAGTTCACAGCTCCAAACTGGCCTGGTGTATACACATTTACCGTGTGCCTTCGTTCGGATTCTTATATAGGTTTCGACCAGCAAAAAGACATCAAACTGGATGTGAAAGAAGCTCCTGCAATACCTACAGAACATCCGCAATGGGAGTTCGAAGACTCTGAAGACGAAGGCCAGGTGGAAGAGGGTGCACACGAGTCAGAGTACACTACCGACGAAGATATAGAAGAGGACGAGTGAATGGATCGAAAGAATTTATTAAATATAATCGGTGTGCATGTAGCGGTGTGGGAAATTTTGTATATCGATAAAAATAAATCCTAACAAATAAGTGGTGTAAATTTTATATGAAAATTTTTAAACGATTTAAGCAAACCAGACTAATTTAGATTTTTAACTATTTTGACATTGATATAAGACTGCGTAAATGAATAAATAAATTTCTCATACTGCTACAAATATTCGTAATTAATAATTTTTATTTACAGTTTTATTGGTGTTTATTAATTTTTAAATCTGACATCCATCATTAACAGTGCTGTTTTATGTTTACCAATTAAATTACTATTGAACTTAGCTCCAGAGTACCATTCGAAATTGCTACAACAAATAATTTAGCAAACATTCTAAATTGTACTACTTTGGAGCTTTAATTTAATAATAATCTTATACTCGAATTCTCTGAGGAACCAGTAACAGAACTCAGCCCGTGGTAAATAATAGCCACTTTGGTGATGTGCACAACTCTTAACTCCATAGTTTCATGGAAGCCCATGTAATTATTTTTCTTACGAATCAGAGTTCAATTTGCCTCAGTCAAGTTGTGCATTTTTAAACTCAAATATGTACTAGTCTGGGCTAGATACTTCGAATTTTATTCATATTTATTTATGGTTAGTTTATAGTCAGAATTATTTGATTGCACTTTCAACGTTTTCATTTTATCTCAAATTATTTATGAAAGATCGAATATTAGAGTTAATGAATAAGTAGTTGAGTGAAACGTTATTTTGTGTACATTTTTTAAACTACCGAGCCTGTCTGTAGGACATGTATTTTTCTACTCCTATACTTTCGTATAAACGCATTTTTTAGATTTGACTTAGGATATACATAAATATAAAAGATAGGACAAAAACAATTTTATTTTAGGAAAATATTTGTTTCCTTACAAATACTAATTTAAATGTTAACACATTTTTCTATGTTTACTACTTATTAGTAATGGACTGTGTATGGATTTACAAATTTGTTAACTTATTTAAACTGTATTTTAAAAATATCCATTTTTTAAATAAAGTTTTCAACGTTTTCAAAGCTCTAACTCCACCTCTTAACAACCCCGCCTTTTTGATAACTCCACCCATTCATAACCCGCCTTCTATAAACCCAAACCCTCTGAAGCTTTTTAGAACAACATAACTTTAATTGATCTAAAATTAATGACGAATTTCATAACCTAGTTCGTTCAATCATGTTGAATAACAAAATATTTTCTGCACTTTTTAGGATAAGTACGAAAAGAAAATTACATATAAGTACAGCAAATGTATAACCCGCTATTCTAAATTTGTATATTGCGTTATAAATAATATATAGTTTCAGTGTTCTACAAATAAAACCTATCCGGATAGAATATTTTCCGGTATTCAACCAACGGGTTCGGTGCATTTAGGAAATTATTTAGGAGCCATAAAACATTGGAAACGATTTCAAGATGAAAACGACAATGTTATTTACAGTATTGTTGACTTGCACTCTATTACACTTCCTCAAGTAGATCTAAATTTTGATCTAATATATATTTTGAGTAATTTCAATTATTTTAGGATCCCAACGAATTATTTAATAATATTCTAGAAATGACTGCCTCTTTGCTTGCTTGTGGAATCGATCCGAAAAAGAGTATTTTATTTCAACAATCATGTGTTCCACAACATACAGAACTATGTTGGCAACTTAGTTGCTTATCAACAATGGCACGGTGATTGTTATAGAAATAAATTATGTATTTATGTTATTTAATTTATGTTTGAAATTTAGCTTGGCTCATTTACCGCAGTATAAAGAAAAATCCGCAGCAATAAAAGATGTTCCTTTAGGTCTATTTATGTATCCTGTGTTGCAGGCAGCTGATGTACTTATTTATAAGTAAGATATTTTTTACGCGCTTAAATATGTTCTAATTTTTTTATTTATTAGAGCTACGCATGTTCCAGTAGGAGAAGACCAGTCACAACATTTACAACTTGCTCAAGATTTGGCTCGCATATTCAACCATCGGTTTGGGGAAACATTTCCTATACCACATTCAGTTATTGCTAGTCAGTTAAAAAAAATTACTAATTGTTTCTTAATTTTGATTTATGTTTAAATTTAGATAATGATCTCTGCAGACTAAAAAGCTTGAGAGACCCTACTAAAAAAATGTCTAAATCTGAGCCAGATCCGAAAAGCCGGATTACATTAACCGACGCACCCGAAGCAATCGTAAAAAAAATTAAGAAAGCTGTTACTGACTTCACATCAGAAGTAAGTTCTTAAAATGATCTAAACATTTAGATATAATACTAGGTTTACAGGTCTTTTATGATCCGAAAAAGCGACCTGGAATTTCAAATCTTATAAGTATTCATTCCGCGTTATCAGGAAAGAGTATTGAAGTAATTTGCGAGGAAGCGAAAGGTATAGATACTGGCAAGTAAGTTATTATTTATAAATGATTCAAAATATTTATGGGAATAATTATTTATTTATTTAAAGGTATAAGTTAGTTGTAGCTGATGCAGTTGTAGAACATATTAACCCGTTACGATTAGAAATAACTAAAATGCTAAATGACCCAGGTCATTTAGTAAATGTTCTAAAAAATGGTGCCAACCAAGCAACTGAAATCGCCGAATCGACTGCTGAAGAAGTCAGATTGAGACTAGGATTAAGACTAAATGTTAAAAACAGTAAAAAATATAAATCTGTATCTAATTAATTTTTTTTTTATAATTAATCTTATAGAAAATAAAAAATCTTTTAATTGTATTTGATGGTATTTTTATATTATGCAATTTTAGAACATATTGGTAACATTGATTATTCGAGAAAACAACACGAACGTGTTTGATATACGTACGTTTAATTTTTAAATGAAAAGATTAATTACTACCCTACATGAATTGTGATTATGAAATAGTATTGTATGAACAGATACTTTATGAGTTAAATGTGAGTTTTATAAACTGAAGTGCAAGTTAAAGATTTTATTTGTCATCATAAACCTTGAATTGTCAGAGAGGTTATGTGTTAAAACCTCGTGTGTTAAATTCTTCCTTAAATAATTATTAAAGAGTGTAATAAGAAGTCAACATGGAGCTCTCAGAAACGACTGATGTCGCTGCGATTTTAAAATCATGGGAGGATGAGCAAAGCCAAGCAAATTATAATCCTGTGCCGACTTTGACACGGTAAGATTGAAATGTAACAAACATTATATTTATGATGTTATACTTTTATTTAAGTGTTCTTTATTAAAAATACAAGTAGAATTTTATAAAATATCTATTTGAGCATTTTCTACAATTTTTTTAAATGATAGTTTGGCTGAAATCATCGAAGTAGAAACTGATAATTACTTGAAAATGGATCCGGATCCCTTTGATGAACGTCACCCGTCTAGGGCTGACCCGGAATGCCAGTTGGGGCATATTTTAAAAGTGCTTTTTAAGAAAGACAATTTTATGACTAAGGTATTTTCTATTTTATAATAATAACCGGCTAGTATGGTGTTGATTGTGTTGTTTTTAGTTGGTGAATGACTATTTAAGGGACACGTATTGGTCCCGTTTGGGCACCAGTGTTGGTGACGTCAATAAATTAAATATTGCTGCATGTCGGCTCATGTTAGATATTATGCCAGGGTTGGAGACTTCCGCGGTTTTCCAACCCGACATGGATGGTTTAATTCAACGGTTGATTAAATGGGCTACAAATTCAATAGAACCACTTCAAACATATGCTACTGGCTTGCTAGCAGCTGCTATGGAAGTACCGGAAATCGCGACTAGATTTAGGTAAGTTATTTTAAAATTTATATTTACTATATGTATTATTAGATCTACACGAAAGTATTTAGCATTATATTATTTTCCTATTAAATCTATAATTTCGCTATGATAAAAATAATATATTTTACAATATTGTGTATCATTATAATAAATTACTCACTTATTTTAAAACCATGAGAATCGCAAAGAATTTACTAATGGAATAACAACAACAAATACTATTTTGGCAAAATACTACAATCAGTATTCTTAGTAGCAAAATCAAAGGACATACAATGATGCCAACTATATACTAAGTTATTATGAGGACAAAAATAAATTTTAATAAAATATGTTAATTTTCTCTAGTTAACTTTTTTTGCAATCTCTAATTTGTTATCTAGCATTTTAAGTATCTAATTGCTACAATTTATATCATTGGAATTTTAATCATTCGACTCATATTACAGAGGTATAATGTATCTAAATCCACAGCCTGTTTATACAATTAAAATGAATTCTTGAAATACTCTATTTCTTATTAGAGAGCAAAACTCAAAAATGGTTCCCTTGATGCTACAAAGACTTCGTCGTCTCCAAAAAAATGGCGCAACCCCAGATGACTCAAGTACAAACCGGCCATTTGCTCATTTAGCCCCACCGACACCATCTAAAATCGAAACTACAACTAGCACCGAAACAATAATACCCGAATCACCAATTAGGCACATACACGAAAATGGTTTCATGTCACCACCGCGATTAATGAGTCCAGTTGTACTAGAACCAGAGTTTCAAACTCCGCTTAAATCAGATAGCAGTTTGGTATGACCACTAACTAATTAAAAATAACGTTAGATTATTACTGTTATTTAATTGTAGGCTTCGGATTCCGATGTAGGTAGTGTTCGAAAGAAAATGAGAACGGATTTTACATCTGAATCACCAACAGCGTATCATGGACAAAGTCCGTCTATACATAAAAGTAATTATTTTGCTATAATTTGTGATTAAATTGATAAATATCTGCTCTGTTGCTTATGTTCTGCGATATAATCGTTACAGATAATATAACTATGTTGGAAACTAGTAACTCCTCCTGGGCGGAGCTTGAGTCGTACGTGATTGGTAGTGTGCAAATGTTCCCGCCTACTCATTCGACGCGCCAAATGCTTATTTTACGATATTTAACACCGATGGGTGAATATCAAGAGGTATTTATTGTTTGTCAAAGCGTATGTTTTAAATTCTTATGTATAATATTGTTTTATTTCAGTTTTTAAGTCATGCTTTCGAAAACAGAGCACTGGAATTAATTTTAGGGTATGTCAATGTACGCGAAACGAAAGATTCAAGGCTTGCATTTGAAGCACTTAAATATTTAGCGGCTTTGCTATGTCATAAAAAGTTTTCTATTGAGTTTATCAATGTCAACGGGTTACAGGTTAGTAATTTTATATTTTTAATAATAAATATAATATTATAAACAATCCAAAGTGTCTTCTTTTATCGATAATAATTATAAATTATGGTAGATATGCTTTCTCTCATATAAAATGAATACTGATTATTTAAGTCAAAAGATAACTAAATATTTGTTTTTAAGTATTTAAATGTATGCTTCTAATGGTTAGCGAGTTTACTTCACTAAAAGGTAATTTTTTATAGCGTTTATTAGATGTGCCCCGGCCTTCAGTTGCTGCGACTGGAGTATCGATATGTCTATATTATTTAGCGTATTGTGAAGATGCGATGGAACGCGTATGTCTTCTACCTCATTCTGTAGTCCGTGATCTTTGCAAGTTAGCATTATTAATAGTATATTCCGTAATTGTATTAACGAATCTGTTTCATAAAGTTATTTCATTCCCCCTTAAATTAACTTCAGTTTGTTAACAAACAATTGTTAAATTAAATGAAACTGTGTACGTTGTATTAATACAATTACAGACTACAACTTAAATATAATTTAATTCTTTCTAAAAATTACTTCAAATAGATATGCTCTCTGGTTATTGGAGTGTTCACATGATTCTGGTCGTTGTCATGCAACGATGTTTTTCGGTTTAACTTTTCAATTTCGTATTATCTTGGAAGAATTTGATGAACAAGATGGCCTAAGAAAATTGTACAACGTTGTAAGTTTGAACATATCTTTATGTTCTACTGGAGCTTCACTCAATAGCATATCTTATTTATCTGTAGATTTCAACATTGCCGATTTTGTCTTTGGAAGAAGATTACGCTTTGAACGACGATGCTGAATGTGCAGCTCGACAAATAGTTCGACATGTATGTGTAGCTTTTAAACGATATCTCGAAGCTCATTTATGTATCAAAGCTGATCACTTGCGAAACGCACATCTTCGACAAGCCGACAGAAATCATACAACAAATTTTAAAGTAAATTATATATTTTACTAGTATTACAAATCCATATATTATCTCATTTCTCTTAAGGCTTCTAAACCACGACCAGAAGAAGTACAAGAACAAATTGAAACTTTATTTCAACTCATGCCGTTTAGATCACATTGGCCTCCTGTCGATCAACTTTTAAAGCTTGGTGGTATAACTTTATTGTTACAAATAATCGCGTTTGCCTACGAATGGAATTACAGTGGAAGGTTTGTTTATTATATCTTCGTAGACTTTTCATTAATATTTTCTCAAATTTAGATTATTTTTAACATTTTTAGCGCTTGTGTTAATTTTCAATTTGTTTTTAGGGCTGAAACTGTTCGTTCAGCATTAGACATTTTAGCGATTTGCTCTGTAATGCCTAAAGTACAAGTACTATTCTGTGATCGAGTTGATTTACCCGAAGAGACAATTACTGTAGGAATTAACATAATTCTCGGTGCTGCTGATGGAGAAATTGTTGCTGATCCTGATGTCCAAAAGGCCGCCTTGAGCGTCATTGTTAATTGCGTTTGTGCCCCAATACATAGGGTGAGCTAAAATATATTTCTACTCCATCTAGATTTAAACTTTTATTTCATTTCACAATATTTGAATTTATTATTCGTTTAGGTTGGTGGTAGAGGTATATCATTGCAAAATTCAGGTTCTCCAAGCAAGAAAACCAGATTGCGTAGTTCGGAAGAATTAATACAAAAAGTTTGGGAGAGTGTTAGATCCAACAGCGGAATAATGGTATTTTTTTTTTTTAGAAGACGCTTGATTTATAACGTAATTTGATTATTTTTAGGTGTTATTACAATTGATGAATATAAAAACACCTATAACAGACGCTGATTGTATTCGTACTTTAGCATGTAGGGCACTAGCTGGTTTGGCTAGATCTGATACAGTAAAACAGATTGTTAGTAAATTACCGTTGTTTACAAATGGTCAATTACAAAGTAATAATATTTATTTTCGAGTAACAAATCGTATTTAACATTTTTGTAATACTTATAACTTGCTTTAGATTTAATGCGTGATCCAATATTGCAAGAAAAACGTCAAGAACATGTTTCTTTCCAGAAATATGCTCTAGAATTAATGGAAAGATTGTCAGGAAAAAGTAAACACCCTGGTAATGATTTGGAGGTTTCTTTAGCCAATATACATAGGGTAAGTTAATAATAAAGTAATTGGTATCGTGTGAAGTAGCTGAGTTTTTATTTAAATAGGCAAACGTGGTTGCTCAAACTCGTATACAATTTAATGACCGTCAACTTCTTCAATTGGTACACCAACATTTGGTGTCACGTGGCCTATCAGACAGTGCCTCAATCTTGCAAAAAGAAGCGAATCTCGCCACAGCTGTTATCCAACCAAGTCTAGTAAATACCCCAACACCTTTCAGGTATACTGCGCCAGCTGTAACCAATCGGGTAAGTGTATAAATAATTTTTATTTAACTACAATCCAAACATGAATTAATATATGTTTATTTTCTCAACGTATCCAACTGTTTTTATATATTTTTAAGTAGGTTGCATATTTATTCGTTAGCAGTTGACTTGATTTTAATTCTTTAGCCACGTTTATCTGTGGGCTCAAGCCACCACCACAGATCAGGCACCGCTCAAACTCCTTCAACAAGTAGAATTATTCCGTCAGAACTAGTATCACACACTTCTACCATAAATGGAAGCGGTCCAAGTGGAACACCTCATACCCCCAACATAAAGATTACCAGGTAGATATTTGTAGGCCCTGATTACGAAATGTAACTACTTTTATATTATTTGTTTGAAAGAAAATCTATATGTAATACGCCAAATGCAACAACGCCTCAACAAAATTCACGCTTACAAAAACAAATATCGTATGAGCCGAAAATTGGTATTGCGTCCCAGTCTGTAATTTCGGAAGATGCCACTACAGCAGAACCTAGAATTACTTTAGATTCGATTATCACGGAATATTTAACGAATCAACATGCGTTATGTAAAAATCCTATGTCTACGTGTCCACAGTTTAATCTTTTTGTGTAAGTTTCGCAATATTCAATAACGATTTTAAATTGTAATTGAAGCAATCTTCAAATCGATTAATTTTTATTGTAATAGGCCTCATAAATGCCCGGATCCAAAACCGCGTATCACCTCATCAATCAATTTTACAATGCGCGTCTGCCGCCGACAGTTAGGTTACCAATCTAGATTAGATAAACGATTTATACATAGTCGGTTCTGTCCTGTTCAATGTATCCGAATGCCAACCGATGATGGGTTCTTTACATGTGCTCGGTTCATGGTGAGAAACAAACAAAAAATGATACATACAAAATTGCATTTCAACTATTTTGTAATTGTTAGCCGGGAGATCAAACGCTTATTGTCGGTGATTATTCGGGCGAAGTCAAAACTTTCAATATACAAAATGGCACAGAGGAATCAACGTCTGTACAGTGCCATGATAGTTATATCGTTCATATTGAACCAAATCGTAATGGTACGCTTATACTTACTAGCTCGACATGGGGTAGACCATTATCGAGTTTGTGGAGTAAAGATTTTCTTATAAAGTAAGTGAAATTACACAAGACGTGTTAAAAATATATTGATATTGTGTTTAGTATTTAAATTAAGTTTTTTAATTCGTGTTACTATATTAAAGTAATTAATTATTATTGCTTCTATTATTTATAGATAAAACTGTTTTTGTTTTCGTGACACTTTTCATAAAGCCGTTTTTATGGCGAAAAGGTCACATTCATTCTCTATTCGTGATATCTATTTTTACGCGGTCTTAATAATAAATAATTATTTAATATTTGTTTATTTCAAATTAAAACTTTAGGCACTCATTTGAAGAAGAGGAATATGTAGAATTTAGTAAATTAACTCAAGATAGAATAATTGGAACGAAAGGAGAAACAGCAACGGTAATATTTCTAAAATTGTTTAAAATTTATTATTTATTTATTATATATATTTTTTGTTAGATATATGATACAATTACTGGTACTAAAATATCCCGACTTAGTCCTACGATTAGTAACCAATATACGAAAAATAAAGCCACATTTAGCCCGACAGATGAATTAGTTTTATCTGATGGAGTTTTGTGGGATGTGAATTCAAATCAACAAATTCATAAATTAGATAAACTTAACCAGACGCAAAGTGGTGTTTTCCATCCAAATGGTTTAGAGGTAATTATGCTAACACATTTGTTTGTTGTTAAAGTGTGGCTAGAAATTAATTATGTTTTTTTTTTAAAGTTAATTAAATAATTTCCTAGTATTTATCTTAAATTTAATTTAATTATAGATTAAATTCATAAAATAAACATAAATTATCTGATAACATATAATTGAATGTATTAATAGAGATTTAAATATTTGTTTATTGCGTAAATTTTAGATCGTTTCAAATACAGAAGTATGGGATTTACGTACATTCCATTTACTAAAAACCGTGCCTACTTTAAACCAATCGCAAGTCTGTTTTTCACCTGTTAACAATGCTATCTATAGTATAGCATTAGAGCAAGAAAACGATGACGATACTAACTACGATTCTAGCTTTAAAACTTTAGATTCTTCCGATTATGGTAGCATAGGTAAACGAAATTAAATAGTTTTATAGAATCCAATCAACTAACAATTTAATTCCTAAATAGCGACAATTGATGTAAAAAGAAATATATACGATTTATGCATAAATAGTTACGACAGTCAAATAGCATTAGTTGAAAATCAGGGTTTGTATCACTCAATTCAAGAAAGCGTTGTACGAGTTTATGATGTTGGTCGAAGAAGAGACGATGAGGACGAACAGGTAATGATGGGTTTCTTATATTGTTTGTGTTTTTGTTTATATGTATTCTGTCATAAAAACAGGAAGAAGAAGAGGATGAAGATGATATGGAGGGATCTGAAGACGGAAGCGGGTCAAATTCAGGATCAGACGATAATGATGGTGAGTTCGATATAAAAAATTATTTTTGACACATGTGAATAAAATATTAATTAGGTTTGACTATATATACAATATATAGTTATTTTCTTTTTATTTTAAAAATTTATTGAAATTTGGTGGAGGATGATCAATAAATATAGTTTACGAAATAAACTTCCAAAATATTCTTGAGGCACTACCCGTTTTTAATGATGACAAGTAACTGTTGAACTAGATGTAGTTGTTAATACATTTTCCCAAATGTAGATACTACAATTCTTTATAATTGGTAGATACAGCGAATCTTCTGGATCTTAATATTTTGGATGCAGCAAATGCGGTCGATAACGAAAATGGCGATAATAATAGCGACAACGATGATGACGATAATCAATCCCAACAATCAGATGATTCAAGTTGGACGGATGTGTCCGATGTCGATCCAAATTACGATCCCAATAACTCATCTGATAGTTCAGATTTAAATGCATTAGAAGATTTACTATTCGGTTAATTGAAATGAACACATTTGAGAATTTTAATGCAGATCATCGTGTATATTTGGCCGCGTATATTCCACTATTTTAACATTGAAGGGAGCACAGAAAATATGCTAACCAAAATAATAAATGTGAACATTTTATATATTTAATCTTCGTACTCTTATTTCCGGAATTATTTTATTTATATATTTGCTGCGACTTTATTATAATATTATGGACTTGTAAATAGTATTATTGGAACAAAATGTTTTAATTATTATAATTTAAAAATGTAATTATCACAAATACCGTGTTGGTCATGTGCTTTTTTTGTGGATTCTGTAATTATTTGAACCCAACCTTTGTGATTAGAATAAACTAAGTTATATTTTCTTTCGAAACTCTTCCTTTCTTTAGAACATTTCAATTATGATAAGTGCAAAGTATTTGAATATTGTTAATTCAATTATAAATTATTTGAGATAAAAAGTTAATTATAAATTGCGTGATTTATGCGTGACAGGTTAAAAACAAATATTCCATCTAGATAAAATGATCGACATTTTTTTTATAATTAACTAATTAAACAGTTTTGAATGCGCTGACTTTCAAGATATAAGGTCAAATAATTACTTAATATTTGTTATCTACAAAGCACGATATAAATACGGGATCATTTAAACATTTACCCCCATTACAACATTTCTCACCAGAGAATCCAGTTCTTCTACGTGTTCTTGGTTTATTAAAGCCCAAAATCAAAACGGTAATATTAGTTCTGCACATAGTATTATGAACACGGTTAATTTATTTTTCCAATATTGTAGATGGCTCCCGTAGTTGAAGTAATCACCGAACGACTCTCCCTGGGAGAAGGACCCCACTGGGACGTGGATAGGCAATGTCTGTACATGGTAGATATTATCGGACAAGCTATTCTGAAATATGTACCTGCTACCGGCAAAACTACTAAAGCTGTCCTTGGTAATTCAAGTTTAAAAAAAACTAATATAGTATTTCTAATTTATTAAAAATATACATTGTGTATTTAATTATTTAGAGGGTGGTCCAGTATCTTTGATAGTTCCCGTGGAAGGAACAACAGATAAATTCGTCATAAGTATCGGTCGTAAAGTTGTACTGGTTACTTGGGATGGCGTAAGCCCAAAAGTATCAAAAATCGAACCGCTCGTTGAGGTAGACGACGCTGACGATGTTAAAACTAATCGTTTGAATGATGGAAAAACTGATCCGTCAGGTCGACTTTGGATGGGTGAGATTGTTGAATTTTTTCAAAACTTTTAAACATATATTAAAATTGTTTTTGAATATAGGTACAATGGGTCTTGAACCAGTCCCCGGTGATGTTGAGATGAATAAAGGTTCTTTATTTAGTTTAACATCACGGTCAACATTCAAAGCCCATTTGACCGAAGTCAGCATTGCTAACGGTCTAGCTTGGGATATGAGCATTAATAAATTCTATTACATTGATTCACCATTACGCGAAATACATCAATTTGATTTTGATATCAAAAAGGGTTTAATTTGTAAGTTACATTCGCTATAAATTATAGTATTTAGTAAAGAATATATATATATATATATATATATATATATATATATATATATATATATATATATATATATATATATATATATAATATGCCACACGCAAGTGTCTTCTAACTATTTTGATTGATTTTAATTAGCCAAACGTAAAACAGTATTTGATTTCAACAAGCATGATATTCCTGGTGTACCTGATGGTATGACCATTGACACTGATGGTAACTTGTGGGTTGCTGTGTTTGATGGTGGTAGAATTTTACATATTGATCCACGGACTTCAAAGCTAATCACCACTATTAAAGTGCCTGCTAAACAGGTATACATATAATCTAAATTCATGTTTGTTTGGTTTCTATTTTTATTTATTCCTAGACAACTTCTGTGGCTTTTGGGGGTCCAAATTTAGACGTCTTGTACGTGACCAGCGCAAACATTACTGTACGTGGAGACGTCCAGGAATCTCCAGCTGGAGCATGTTTTAAAATAACAGGCACTGGGGCCCGGGGCCTTCCAGGTGTTTGTGTTAAACTATGAATTGTTGAATGACATAATTTCTAATGTTTTTTCTTTAAATAAATAAATTCCATTTTTGAAATAATAATGCCTTATTTGTTATGTAAACTTTGATATAATATATATATATATATATAATATATATATATATATATAATATATATATATATATAACATTTTTATATAATTCGTCATCATATCCTTATTCCTGGCTTTGACCACATAATTTTAAATTAATTAATTATATTATTGCATTGATTAGAATTAATGTAAATTTTTATAAAGTAATCAAATTAAATAATAGGCAGTTTAAATTATGGTATTGTATGTCTTTCAAACGAAATACGAATGTTTGTTGTAGTTTTGAATTACATCCACAGTAAAAGATATTTATATATAAGTGATGAAACGTAGAATTGTAAGGTGACTTTGAATATCTTGTTTACTGCATAAATAAATATTGATTTTAATTATTTTTTTGATTATATTTAATAATTTATTTTCCATTTTATATTGCAGTAAATAATTTTGTGAATTACCCGGGTAATATCTACACCGGAAGTATACTAGCGCCAACGGTGAACAAACTTGTAGTTATATATTTTCAATATCAACCATTATATGTTTCAACTTCCTTTGAATGGTGGACTTGGAGTCTGTCGTGTAGTGTGTATGGTGAAAATATATTAGTATTAAGAAGCTATTAAAATGGTAAGATACTATACTGTATTATGTCGCATTAAACATGCGAATGATTTTATTTAGTTGTAGTTATTATAAGAATTAAATTATCTCTGTATTTTATGAGAAAATATTTGGTTTTGTATGGGAGCCACGTGTTTTCTCAACATAGGCGGCGACAGCCGCTGTTCTGTTTTCAGCTTCTTGAGTTTCTTTTTCGTATTCATGATGATTTGCTTTTGGTCCGTGTTTCTGAACACCATTGATTTTAATTACAAGAGCTCTGAGAATTTTACGAATTTTATAAAATAACTTCGATATTGTATTAGCGTGTATTAAAATATTTGGATAACGGTTAATATTTTATATATGTCATTGTATTTTTGTTAATTAGTAATATAATATAATTTAAATGTTTGCCAAATTACTTTTACATTATATATTTATATGTAAAATAATTGTAGAGTGAGGGGATTTATTTACGTATTCTATCGTATAAATAATATAACAATTTTCATCATATAGTCGAAGGGTTAAATTCATAAATATTTTTTCGTTCATTGCCTCACATACATATATATATATATATAATATATATATATCAATAAGAAAATTAAATAAAAAGTCCTACAATATGTTTAATTTTCCTAAAATGTAGTCTTTATCTGCGGCCCGTCCGCTAGTCAGCGTTTACAATGAGAAGTCTGAAGAATCCAAAGGTGATGCCATCGCATTACCAGTGGTCTTCAAAGCACCCATCCGTCCCGATGTGGTCAACTTTGTCCATCAACAGATGTCGAAGAACAGTCGTCAACCGTACTGCGTAAGCGAGAAAGCTGGTCACCAGACATCTGCTGAATCCTGGGGTACCGGGCGTGCTGTAGCCCGTATTCCACGTGTTCGCGGTGGTGGTACCCATCGGTCCGGTCAGGGTGCGTTTGGTAACATGTGCCGTGGTGGACGTATGTTCGCCCCGACCAAACCTTGGCGCCGTTGGCATCGCAAGATCAACGTGAACCAACGTCGGTATGCTCTCGCGTCAGCGGTTGCTGCCAGCGGTGTTCCAGCACTCGTCATGAGCAAAGGTAAAATTGATAAAATTATAAATTATACCAAAAATACATTTCGTATGCAGCTATTAGTTATATTTAATATTTTAATGATGATTTGCTTTGGTCCGTGTTTCTGAATACCACTGATTTTAATACAAAGCTCTGATGTCTTTCCTTTTAATACTCAAAAACATATTTATATGCTGGATAATTTTGATTAATTTAAATATTATTTTGTGTTTAGGACACATGGTTAACGAAGTACCTGAATTACCATTGGTCGTCAGTGACAAGATCCAGGAATATACCAAAACCAAGCAGGCAGTGATCTTTTTGCGTCGCATCAGAGCATGGTCTGATATTCAAAAGGTATAAAAAAAACTATATAATTTAAAAATGCAATATAAATAATTTCGAATATGATGATTTGCTTTTGGTCCGTGTTTCTGAACATTCCTGATTTCAATAATCAAAGGCGCTGATTGTACTTCCACCTAAAAGTTATCTATTTATTTACAAAAATGTGTTTGAATATTTTCGTTTTGTGTTTGATAGGTGTACAAGTCGCAAAGATTCCGAGCTGGTAAAGGTAAAATGCGTAATCGTCGTCGCATCCAGCGTAAGGGACCTTTGATTGTGTACCACAAGGATCAGGTAATAATATAACTTGTCTTAAGTATTTTTAAAAATAAAATGATGCATCTTTTTGACCTGTGTTTATGATTACTCTTGATTATATACAAGAACTCTGATAAAAACGATTTAATTTCAAAATAAGTAGTTGTTCAATATTTATAGTTGAATTTAGGTTTGTTGTGTTTGTTAGGGTTTACGCCGTGCTTTCCGTAACATTCCCGGTATGGAACTGTGCAGTGTTGATCGTTTGAATTTATTGAAACTTGCGCCCGGTGGTCATGTTGGTAGATTCATCATCTGGACCCAATCTGCTTTCGCTAGATTGGACAAATTGTTCGGTAGCTGGAAAGCGTCTGCGCAACTCAAGAAAGGTATTGACACTATAGGCATTTTTAAAAGGAATTTTAATTGTAATTCGAATATGATGATTTGCTTTTGGTCCGTGTTTCTGAACACCATTGATTTTAATTACAAGAGCTCTGATTTTAATTTTCAATTCCAGAAAATTATTTCTTTTCTTTATAAATAGAAAATTGAGAAAATATTTTTTATTTTATAGGCTACAATTTACCTCAACCCAAAATGGCCAATACCGATTTAACTCGTCTTCTCAAATCTGAAGAGATCCGCAAAGTTATTCGCGCACCAAGGTACAGTTTGCATTTAAAAATTAAATTTTATTTTCGTATAATGATTTTAAATGATGAATCTCTTTTTAGAGCACTGGGTTATGATTATACAGTGATTACTTATTGACATCTGATGCTTATAGTTACTTTTAATGTTTTGAAATTTCGCCTAGGAGATGTTTATTAATTTGTGATTTTGCCTGGTTTTTTTCGACAAAAATAGGAAGAAGGTTCTTCGTCGTGTACGTCGTCTCAATCCATTGGTCAATACTCGCGTCATGTTACGTCTCAATCCATACGCTGCAGTTCTCAAACGCAAAGCTATTCTGGTCAACCAGAAGAGAAATAACGACAGGGACATCATGCTCGCCCAACGACGTGGAGTAAGTATTTTTGATTATATGCAGAAATATATATATATATATCGTTTTAAAAATGATGATTTTTTTTTGGTCTGTGTTTCCGATTACCCATGACTTTACAATCACACGGTCTGACATCAATAATCAAATTGAAAAAATTCTCAAACCCTACACTTACAAAATTATTAATTAATTATGTTATTCGCCAAGATCACATTGCCTAACGAGCATCCAGCGATTCGTGCCGCCAAGCTTCAAAAGATGCGACGGGAAGCAATCTTGAAATCAAAGGCTGCCAAACCGAAGAAAGTAAAGGTGCCGAAAGTAGCCAAACCCGCCGTCGTCGCGCCCTCGAAGAAAGCTGCAAAAGCGGCCGCAAAAGCCGCTGCGCCTGCAAAGGCCGCCGCGCCTGCAAAAAAAGCCGCGCCAGCCAAGGCGAAACCAGCCGCAGACAAGCCAGCACCCAAAAAGTAGATAATTCATTAAAAATTGATCATTTTTTTTATCTATAAATAACGGTATGACTTGGAAATCTGTGACTGTAATAAAATTATTAAAAAAATATATTTTCGTGTTTTTTATATATATTACTTCTTATTATTATGGAATAGAATGAAATTTGTAGACTATAATAAAATTTATTCTTAGAGACTGATAGTGTTATATAAACGTTGTTTAATTAATTTTATTTCTAGTTTTCGTTCGTTCGTTGCTACGTGTCTAGATAAGCATTTAACCTACGAATGTCTATAGTGATTGTTGTTAGTTTTGGGAGTCTACAGAAAAAAACGTAAGTAAAAAGTTATTATTTATATTTATTTGTGTATCAACAAATACATTTTACATGTCGGAAACTGTATATAACTTCACGCTTTTCCTTAAAAGATTGATCAAACAATTCGTAGCAAGCAAAATATATACTTGCATGTGAGATATTACGAATTGTTTGATCAATCATTGCCATTTTGAGAATTTTATTCAATGGTCTGTTATAAAAAATGAAAATCCCTTCTACAATTGATTCAAATACTATAAACGTGTATGGAACCTCAAACATATATACACGCCTAGAACGTATAAGAAGTGATAACTTTGCATGGGACAATTATTCCATCTGGACTCTTCGCGAACTTTGTTTATATTCTATATCCACAAATTGGGAAAGTAAGTTTATTGATAATTAAACGAAGTTCTAAGAGATAATACAAATATCTTTTAGAACAACCATTATATGAAGAATTAGGTTTACCCAGTGATAAATTATTTGTTTTGGAAATGTTATCATCAAAATTACCATTAGCACTAACTGTACCTGTTATTGAAGAAAATTGTTATTGGGAAAAATGTTACCAAAATCGGTGGCCAAATGCGCCACCGCCTCTACGTATTGCAATTGAAAGATACCGAAATGTTAATAGTTATGATGATGAACCAAATGATTCAAGTAACTCTAGATATAGTTTAGTAGAACACAATATGAATAGGAAGAGTGATATTTATATAAAACCCAAG
This sequence comes from Nebria ingens riversi, assembly GCA_018344505.1. NCBI lineage: Eukaryota > Metazoa > Arthropoda > Insecta > Coleoptera > Carabidae > Nebria > Nebria ingens. The sequence continues at coordinate 77,672 of JADQWA010001036.1, forward strand.
TTAAAGAATTGGAAACAGTGTTTTTTAGAAAAATATTTAGAGGATGAGTTAGAAAAAATGTTACCAGATGAATTCAAACCTGAATATGTAATATGTTTCATTTCCAAGTACCCCACTGGTGTTTTATAAATGTTATACATTTTTAGATAAAAGAACTAACTGATTTATGCAGTGATCATATCATTTCTTTAAATATAAAACAATTAAAATCATCCACAACTAATGGAAAGTGTGACCACATTTCTCTACATTCTCTTTTAGCAAGATTGACAAATTTAGTCGAATTTTCTGTTTGTTTTAATCAGGTAACGATTTCATATTCTATTTCTACCATATTCCTCTTCCATCGCTAAAAAAAACCGCGTTACTGAGCATCTATGACCGTTTTGCACACTTTTATTATCTTTGCCGTGACAAGAGTTTGCAAAAGCATAGATAACATATGTTTTTTAAGACTTTAGACAATAAAGTTAACTTAATATTTAATAATGTTCAAATTAAATTAGGCAAACCAGGAAGATAACTTCTCTTGGCATGCGACACAAGTATCAGAAAACGATTGTCAATTATTGGGGAATGGGATTGAAAAGAGTAATATCGAAATATTGCGGTAATCTTTAAAAATAGTTGTAATGTATTCAAAGTTGATTGTATTTTTTATGATAGGATAATACGATCGAGTATTGATTGTGGAAAGATCAAATTAATAATAAGATCTTTAGATACGCATAAGTTTTTATATAATTTAGATTTTTCTCATTGTAAGATATCGGATGAAGGAGCTGCAGCGCTGGCTGAAGCACTTAAGACAAATACTATTGTTGAAATTCTGACTTTAGTAAATAATAAAATAGGTACTTTAATAAAGTTTCTTATACATCCCACGCAAACAACATTTAAATGTATTATACTATTTGATATCAGTTATTTCATATTGTAAAAATAATTGCTTCGTTAAAACATGGTTTTAGTAATGTAATGACTATTTCATTTTGACAAAGAAAATGATGTCTGAAAGTCTAGCGATAGTGCTTTTATGTTAGCTATTTCGAGATATGTTTATTAGGGCCTGAAGGAGCAAATGCTTTCGCATTGTATTTATGTGAAAAAGAAAGTAAATTGATTGAATTAAATTTAAAATTGAATCCACTCGGTGTGCAAGGGGGTAAATATATAACAAACGCGTTATCGAAAGGAGCAAACACATTACAACGTTTATCAATGGCTGCGTGTGGTTTAACAAATGAAAATCTTCAGATACGCAATGCTCTAGCCTTGAATTCGTCATTGCAAAAACTTGATTTAAGTAACAACCATCTTGGTGAGGTGAGAAGGTTAATTACATAAATACTTTTTCTTGTTTTGGACAAATTAACACTGTTTTTATAGCAAATTGGGCAGCTCATTTTGGATGGACTTGAGCACAATAACACATTAATGCAATTAGATTTACGTATGTGTGATATTTCGCCGATTGTAGTTCATGCGATTGAATCAAAAATTCGGCAACATATGATACGGTCCTCGAGGAGCATAAAAACTCTAACTTATTCACGAATTGAAACTAATTGCTAACGGCAAAAGAATAAATAATAATTGACATTCGTCGAGGTCAACCCAACCAGCGGTGTTGTTCTATCAAATGAGATAAAAAATTAATTTACTAGATTCGCTTTATCCACGGAATTAATTGGGAATGCCCGTTGTTCAGTTGTGATAACTTACCTGAGCTATATATCCGGTAATTTTAATTAGAAAATTTTGTATCCCATGTATTAAAATTATGAATTATTCATTGTATATTAAATAATTATAATTATTATGGTTTTACCACTAACATTTCAACGAAATATAATTATTAATACATTTAAATACATGTGTTTAAATTGTTATGATTTGCAAGTTTATTATTTACCCTCCAACGATGATGTCAGCCGGGTAGACATATATTTTCTTAAATAAATATTTTAAACAATGATTAATATTAAAATGAAATATGTCGGGTCGAGCTAAGCACATTTAAGGATAAAAATAATGCTAATTTGTTTACATATTATTACGTGAATTACAAATTTTGTATTTTGCATACTATAACTTTTTTTATTATTAGTTAACTATTAATTGAATACATGCATGTTGTAGCTCTTCTTAATTATAAACGTGATTTAGGATGACGTAACGATTGTAAGATGAGAAACACAACGCGATAGGTGTATGTAAGGTGTATGATAACTATTGAAAAAAAAAACATGAACAAAGCAATTATATAGTATAAAAAATCATCAAAAGTCACGGCCGAGTGCCTTCAAGTTCAAAGAAAAAGATACCACTCTGATAATGTTGCGGCAATTACAGAAACAGTAGACAAATCTGTCATTTGGATCAGCATTGTTTTTATTTATACCCTAATGACAAATTAATTTACAATTTAAATTTTGTACGTGTTAAAATAATTATAGTAACTACATTATTATTTTAAACGGAAGCATTTTTTTATTTATATATTATATATTGATTTAACATGAACTGAGGGTCACTCAATATTATTATTGAATTATTATGTAATAATTATAAAAATAATATTTAATCATGGCTTAATCCAAAAAAAAACTATGTATAAATTTACAATTAATATGTGCAAATATTAAGTGATATAAAAAAAAATTATTATAGATTTTATATAAATACCAACATAATAAACAAAATATAATAAAGAATGATATAGTAAATAATCCGGAACATTAATAACCCATTGCTCGAAATATGTTTAGCGTTACATATTTGCTTGCGGCGCATCATTAAATTAATCAGCATCTAAGCCATTAATTATTTAAGACTACATCACTGTAAAGAACCTATTTCGATTTGAAAATTATTGCATCAAACACCTACTTGATTTGGAATCACTTTGAATAAGTAGGTAATAAAATATTTTGTTGGGTCAAAAAAGATCCTGTTTTTTTTCTGTACCAAATATGATTCCCCGATATTTTTAGAAATCTATCTAAACTTTTTCTATTATTTTAAATCGTTTTCTGCATTTCATACAATTCAGTTTTACAGCCATAATTTTTAGTTGTGATTTATCTAGAATGACATCATGCACGTATTATGTATAGGCAATAATATGAAGTGAACAATATATCAACTATTTTTTATGTTTTATTTATTATTATTATCATTATTTACATGTAATTGATTATTATCATTGAAATAAAAGGTATAGATCCGTTTGCCGCTTCGTTAATATTATTAGTTGGAAAAACCATTATATTGTGTTATACATTAAATCGTTGACATTTCGATCAAAATGCATACGGAGAATTTCCTATTATTTATAGTTTCGCTAATAATAAACAGGAATCTCGGTTATTCACTGAATAATACTTGATTGGCTGTTCAGATTAGCATCGCTGGTGAATTTACTATAGCACCTTCATGCATAAAAAACCCTAGCTTTTTTCTCGCGTACATCACGACTAATTTTTTTATTCTATATGTTTGTTTCATTTATGTATAAATAGCAGGTAAGTTTATTTGCGCTTCAGTCGATTGCCTATTGTTCTCACGAACACAATAAGTGAACAGAATGACTAAATTATATATTTCGTGTTTAGTGCTGTGCATTGGAATCCAATATTGTGAGTACCGAATTTTGATTATTTTTCAAAACAATAACTTTTTGCGATAATTATTCTGCGTGTTTAAGATATAATTATGATGGGCTATTTTGTTACTACCATTGAATACATCATTAATCTAAATGCAGTTAATAACTGACCAGCGTATGTTTTTGCGATTTGAAACCAGTGCTAAAATTGTGCAAATTGAAAATATAACTTTTCGGCATTTGAGATATTTATATATTTTGTGTAATAAAATATTTGACTATTTTTGTCTTGTGTACATATAACAGATTGCACAGCTATTTAATTTAATTTTAAATATATTATTACATCTAAGAGGGATGAAAACTATTATTAAAATAAATTAAATTTTTTAGCTTTCCAATATGCTGATGTAAGTCATCTTTTGGGATCAGGAGCAAGCAGTGGAAGTTTTAGTAAGTGTCTTTTGTTTTTTATAATCGTCAAAATTGTAGTTTATTTTATTATATTATGGCAATGCCTTTAGGCTCAAGTTCATCTGGTTCATATGGATTTGGTGACGGTGGATCAAAATCAGGATGTAAGTTGCATTTTATATTTTATCAACAAAACTCAGACTATGGTTTTGAAGTCACATTTATCCGCCGTTTTTAAGAAATTAGTTACGTTTAACTATGGATATAATTATATTCATAAGCTTAAATTTAGTCACGAGTTTAGCCGAGTTTTGATAGATAAAATTATATATAAGATAATATAGGTATAGCAATTTTTTTTAATATTATTTTTGTAATAATTTATAGCATTCAGTGGATCAAATTCTGGAGGTTATGGAGGTGGCGGAGGAGGATCTGGTTCTGGTAGTTTCTCAGGAAGTTCATCCGGAGCAACTAGTGGAGCAAATGGTATTGGCCAAGGAGGAGGAGGCGGTGGAGGAGGTCTAGGAGGTGGAGGAGGAGGAAGTGGAGCAGGTGGTCATGGTGGAGCTGGAAGCCATGGTGGAGCTGGAAGCCATGGGGGAGCTGGAAGCCATGGGGGAGCCGGAGGTGGTGGTGGACTTGGAGGAGGCTTTGGAGGAGGACTAGGAGGTGGAGCCGGTAGCCACGGCGGGGCTGGTGGAGGAAGTGGTAGTCAAGGTGGTGCCGGAGCCGGTGGTGGACTTGGAGGTGGACATGGGGGAGCTGGATCAGGATCTGGAAGCTACGGCGGATCTGGTGGATTTGGAAGTGGCGGAGGAGGTGGCGGCGGTGGTGGTGGCGCTGGATTTGGAGGCGGAGCAGGAAGTGCAGGAGGTCATGGACATGCTGGAGCTGGAGGAATAGGAGGTGGAACAGGAGGCTCAGGAGGATTTGGGCAGGGGACATCTGGAGGTGGAGCGGGAGGCTCGGGAGGATTTGGACAAGGAGGAGCTGGTGGAGTAGGTGGTGGCCATGGAGGTGCAGGAGGAATAGGCGGTGGATCTGGTAGTGCAGGTGGGCATGGCGGTGGAGTAGGTGGAGGCCATGGAGGTGCAGGAGGAATAGGCGGGGGATCAGGTAGTGCAGGAGGACATGGCGGTGGTATCGGTGGAGGTCATGGTGGTGCAGGTGGTATTGGCGGAGGTGCAGGTAGTGCTGGAGGCTCGGGAGGATATGGCCAAGGAGGAGCGGGTGGAATTGGTGGTGGAGCCGGAGGAGGACATGGTGGAGCTGGTGGTGGTCATGGAGGTGGTCATGGAGGTGCAGGAGGTATTGGAGGAGGAGCTGGTGGCCATGGCGGTGCAGGATCAGGAGGTTATCAAGCTGCAGGTAGTGGAGCAACATCAGGAGGTTTCGGTGGAGGCCATGGAGGGGGACGTGGACATGGCTCCGGAGGTGGAGGTGGTCGCGGACAAGGCGGATATGGTGGAGCTGGTAGTTTCGGTGGTTCTGGCGGAAAAGGACAAGGTGGCAAAGGACATGGCGGTAAAGGACATGGAGGAGGTAATTTCATATTTTGAATATATTTTATACAATTTTTAAAATTATTAAATTGAGAAAACCATTGAAATAAGAAAGAGTTCTTTAAAATTATAATGAATACAACTTGCAAAAGAGGCTCGTAGTTTATTAAATGTTACTATTATAAATATAAATTCAAACTTGTATTAAAAAAATGTTTCGTGTTTCAGCTTCTTCCGGTGGATACGGAGGTGGTTCAGCAGGTGGAGCCGGAGGTGGTTTTGGTGGAGGTGGTGGCGGCGGCGGTGGATTTGGTGGTGGAGCAGGATCTGGAGGATACGGAGGATCAGGTACAAGTGGATCAGCAGGAAGTGCAGGATCCGCAGGACATGGAGGAGCAGGAGGCCATGGAGGAGGTATCGGTGGAGGTATCGGTGGGGGACATGGAAGTTCGGGAAGTATCGGTAGTTCCGGAGGTATCAGTGGAGGACATGGAGGTGCTGGTGGTATTGGAGGAGGAGGAGGCGGTGGATTTGGTGGTGGTCTAGGAGGAGGCGCCGGAGGAGCAGGATCCGCTGGACATGGAGGAGCTGGCGGTATTGGAGGTGGAGCTGGTGGAGGAAAGGGTGGAGCTGGAGGAATTGGAGGTGGATTTGGTGGAGCGGGATCTGCAGGACAGGATGGTGGAGCTGGACATGGAGGTGGGGGTGGATTTGGAGGTGGTGCTGGAGGACATGGTGGAGCTGGATCAGGTGTGTAAATATATAACGGTTAATTAATGTAAAACAAATTCATACTCAAAAAAAGAACTTGATGAATAGTCTTATTATTTTTGCTACAGAAATTAAACGTAATGATATTTTTAATTTATTATCATTGTCTTTATTAAAAATAAGTTAATTACGAAAAACTATGTAGCCAAAAAGAAAAATTAATGGATATGGTACAGGTGGATACGGAGGTAGTCATGGAGGAGCAGGCGGCGCTGGCGGAGGTTTAGGCGGTGGTTTCGGCAGTGGTCTAGGCGGCGGTGGTCTAGGCGGCGGTGGAGGAGGGAGTGGAGGACATGGTGGTAGCGGTTCTGGATCATTCAGTGGCTCACAAAGTTCTGCATCTTCAGGCTCATATGGCGGCGGAAGTGGATCTGGCTCCGGCTCCAGCAGCTTTAGCCATTCGGGCAGCTTTTCTGGAAGTGGGGCTGGTGTTGGTAAAGGAGTCACCGATCTAGTTGGAGGAATTCTTGGTGGTGTTACTGGAGCATTGCATAGTATAGGATCTGGATCTTTATCTGCCAGTGCGAGTAAGTAATCTTATTGATTTATACATTTTTTCGTAATTAGCATGACCATCAAGACATTGGTTGGAACATTGATAAAGGACAATTGTTACAAAAGTTCGAACAAAAATAATATATCACTTAAATAAATGTGCACATGCTTCGGATAGGATGTGATTATATGACAGCCTGATATTATAGTTCGAACAATACTCTGTTCAACATTGATTCTCTGTTAGTGCAACCATTGCCATATTTGAATAATATGCCCGTTTGCATCGCTGATACTCACAATAAAAGTTTCACTTAAAAACAGAATTTTGTTGCACCAGTCCCATATTGCACCTAAAAAAACCATTAGCTGGATCTTAATGCAAGCTCTAGAAATCTTGGGATTAAGGTGATCCTTAGTTGGCAACAGACTCTGGTGCAAATGGCTCAAACAAAGGTACACCTGATTTTATAGTAGAAGCAGTGCAAACGGGCATTAACGATTCAAGCGGGTATATCATTTCCATTTTTTAATATTGCAGGTGGCTCAGGAGGTGGATACAAGTCACATTACTAAATTTTAGTGTATTAGTTAGTTGTATATTTATGTATCGTTTTAATATATGATTGTGCATGAGTGGGGATATATTAAAATTGGTTTATACATATATTTTTGTGATGTTTTGTACAGTAATGTGTCATAATAAATATATATTTTTAATACTTTACGTTTGCATTGTTTTTAGTTTGTCTAATTCGATTATGCACGTTATTGAACGTTATGTATTGTGTAAGTGATATTTTCATGTTTATTCCCATTTTTGCATGTGGTTAGTGTACGTGTTTTGTGTGATCAAATGGTATATTCAGTTTCAGTTTCAGTTGGCAAAAAACTTGATTTATTATTTATTTGTGAAAGTAAAAAGAGTATAAATTTTATTTTTTTTATATCGGTGACATCGTATATACTTTATTTATTCCTTGTACTTTATTGGTAATTTCTAATTTCCCGTTCAAAAGTTCAAGTCATAAATTTGTGATTCAAAAATAATTAAATTTATTGATAAAGAAAATTATATTCTTACTATCCGGAAATAAAATGACCAAATAGCCGTACCTTGCAAACTTGAATTCCAATTTAATTTAAGAGGTAGATCGAGCATTCTAACAATATTTAAATGGAATGTCTTCTGCGAAATCGATATGAATTTTGTATAGAATTTTTAAATTCTATCAATCTTTTTAATTATTCTTTAGTCGATTTATCAAACTTTAGGTGATATTACACATAAAATAATAATCCAAATTTAAATTACAAAAAAAGAATTTTATTTTTACAAAATGTACAAAACATAGGTATTTACAGTAGTTTTTACATCGTCGAGTCGAGACAGATGAAGTTTTGGAAACTGAAAGATATTACACCAATAGTATTTCAGATTGCTCACCACCATCCACCACCGCCGCCTCCTAGAAAATTAAAAATATATATTCATAATAACATATATGTTTAGTAGTTTATGTTTTTTATATCTTTGTTGTATAGATATATACCTTTGCCACCTCCATATCCACCGCCGCCGCCACCTGACCATCCTCCGCCTCCACCGCCGCCATTCCAACCTCCTCCGCCTCCACCGCTTTGCCATCCACCGCCTCCGCCGCCACCTCCGTATCCACCGCCACCTCCATGACCACCTCCTCCGCCTCCGCTTGGGATGGCGATCACTTTGATGACTTTAATGGTTTGTCCACCTCCTCCGAATCCACCACCTCCGCCGAATCCACCACCGCCTCCATATCCTCCGCCTCCACCGCTCTTCCATCCACCACCGCCTCCTCCAATGGAACCTCCTTTCCATCCACCACCTCCACCGCCTCCGTTCCATCCTCCGCCACCGCCGGACCAGCCTCCTCCTCCGCCGCTCTTCCATCCACCGCCGCCGCCTCCTTGCCATCCTCCACCTCCACCTCCGCCGCCATAGCCGCCACCACCGCCGCCGCCTCCTAAGAAGCCAGCTGAAAAGAATAGATATTTAAGATTGTGCTATTGTATCCAAATTGCATGGTTAAATATCTAGGGTTTTTATGGTTACTAACATCTGTGTGAGTACACGAAAATATTGTAATTCATTATTAATTTGTGTGTGTGATTTCTAACGAGGATATTGCATAGAGTCGCGGAGAAATTCGTTGATTTATATTAACAACAATAAAGAACATTGGTGATTAGAAAAAATTTTGTGCCGGATTTGTAAATACAATCTCCCAACACTTACACTTTCATTATCCATCAATTGCGCTTCTGGCTATGTATGTATATATGTACACTCTCTTCTAGAGACAGATGAAAGGTCCAAGTTAACACAGGTCATGCCACTGGATATGGCTTTCAAGACAATAAATAATTATTTAATGACGTATAATACGTGTATCGATCGCAAGACTTAATATTATTATTCATTTTATCATTTCCGTATTGACATTTAGTTACAGATTAAAACATATCTTAAACTAACTAATTTCTTCTGTGTACAATACAAACTAACCAAAATTTAAAAAATGTATCAACATTTATGCAAAGTATTCTCGTTTATCTAATTAATTAATCAAAATAAAAATTTATTTTTCAAAATTTGAACTTGTATAATTTTTACAGCAATATTCTCGTAACATTAGTAAATTTTGACTATTTTCATATGTTACGATTTCATTTGTTTACGTTTATGATAAGCTGGAGAATTGGTGCTTGCACCACTGTTACTCTGTAAATTTGAGTAATATTCAATATCGTGTACGAAAATATAAACTTAGTTAACATAAATTTTCAAGCACGAGCAAATTGTGTGCTTTTTTTGAGAATTAACTTACCATTAGCCAAAGTGGCAACCGTTGCGACCACTAATAAACACACGAACACCTAAATAAACAAAAAAAAATTAATTCACTTTCTTTTAAAAAAAATTGTAAACATTGAAATTGAGATGAGATGAAAATGATGATCACTGTACTGTACCTTCATGGTTATCCAAATGAAGAGGTAACTGACTTCAAAAACTAGCGCCCCGCTTTTATACTAGATTCAAGCCTTGAATTTCCCTTTCTATTTTCGTTAAAATGATGGGTGGCGTGCCCCCCTTAGCTAATCGGGGGGTGTTCATCTAGTTGTTTATTGTGTTACACATATTTTCCCCACTTGTAGCCATGGCTAATGCAACGAGATTATTTCATAGTTAATTTTAGTTCATTAGAAACAACAGGAAATGTTCACAATTTTTATATGTTTCTAGGTAGATACAATCGAAAACGTTGATGAGGACAACCAATTGAAGAAGAAATGTAAGTTCAATCATTATTATTTATATATTAATATTAATTTTAAAATAGATACTATTGCACATTTTAAAAAAATTGACACATGCAAAAACGTTTTGAATTTGGTTCATTTTTTATATTACCTAATATATAAAAAAATATATTATATAATTTTAGATATACCAGAAGCATTTTTGTATTAAAAAAATAATATAAAAGGTTGTAATCATTCTACCAAAACGTTATAGTTCTATTGTTTTACATAAAAATAAATTGATTAGTACTTGAAAATATTCTCAAATTTGAACTCAATCAATCATAACCAAAATAATTGTGTGAACAATCCACGACAGTGATATTAATTTTAAAAAAGATTTCAAAACTTTTATTTTTTATTCTTAGTAACTTATAAATTTCTATTTTTATAAAACCTGAGATTCGTTGATAAAAATCACAGGATTATTAAATTTTATCAGCCTAACCTTCAAGTAAAATACTTTAACATACATAGGATAATTGTAAAATGACTCAAAGTTCCATTCATTTAACAGGGATGTTTAAATGTTATACCTGTCAATTCTTTCTTGACATCAACGATAACAATCTATACCTTTCGTATTTATTTATAACTGTATATTTCTTTTTAGTTGATATATTTTCATTTATCTTAGACAGGATGTATCTTCATTAATATTCAGTAATGCAACAACAATTTTAATGAACTATTACTTCTATAATTATATGAATTTATAAATAATATAAATTATAATAGTAAATTTTGTTTCACATAATTGCGTCTAAAACGTTAGTTGCATCTGTAATTATTTCTCAAAACATATTTTGCAATAATCACTGATGTCATCAGAAAACAGATATAAAATATTATATATTTTGTTCATCAAAATTAATATCACGTCCAAAAACGTAATCCTAAGCACTGGTTCATGTTTTTTAGTTATTTAAAATTCAAATATAGAACGTATAATCTATTAAAATGGGAAATTACGACATTTAAATAATATACAAAGAAAAATGAATCTTACTAACTAATATATTAATACTAAAATAAGTGATAGAGATACAAAATATATTTACTACAAATAAAATTAAAAAAGAAACGTCTTATCCTTCACAGAAGGCGTTTCTTTTTTAATTTTCTAAAATCTTTACGAAATGGAATACGTTTCTTTTTTATTTTCCTAAATTAATATTTTTGCGAAATACGAAACAAAATACGTTTTTTTTTCTCTTAAATTAATATATTTACAATGCTTATTGTTTATTTTACCGGTTGATAAGTATATGTATGTCAAATATAGGTAAATCTATGTTAAGAGATGTTATATGTTATTAGGACAACCAACTTCGTAATGCATATTCATCCGATTTCACTTTCTGATAGATAAGTGTTATATTCTGGTCTAAGTGAACTGACCACTGTATACTTCATAATATCATGAATTAAAATGCTGTTTGCAAGATATTTTAGATGATGCAGTTACTGTTCTTTGTTTTAAAAGAGTAGATTTATTTGCTTAACGTTTCTATATTATAACCGTGATTAAGTGGCTGTAAATTTAATAACACTTAAGAACGAATATACGGAGATTTCTTCAAGGTGATAAAAATCTATTTGCGCAAAGATGTATGTAATGTTTATTGATTTTTAATAGCCTTAACATTTTTTTCTATTCAATTATCTATAGTTTGCTTCATTTACATAAAATTATTACACACATTTAAAAAATCTGCAATTCATCCACTTCCACCAGATATGAATTTGTATATCGCACATTATAATTATTTTTTGAACTAATTTATTAAGAATATGTAAACTATAAAATATATTTTGCATTTAATATTAATGATTAGATAGAAGATCTGAGAATATTACTTTAATATCCTTCGCACGATTACCTATCAATATTTTGAACGTATGAATAGTTTTTATAAATATTATTAGTCATAATGACCTTCCCGCAATATAATACTCGTAAATTGTAAAAATATAACCTTTCATAGTATATATTAGCGATGATCTTTAACTTGTAATTATTCTTTCCTTGCATATATGTCCATAATGCACTGATTCTTAAAACTAATGGTGTTTCCCAATAAAGAAAATAACCAAGGCTCTCCATTTAGAATATATTTGGTAATAAGGCTTGAACCCATCGCTACCATTACTAGTTTAAAATAAAATTAATTTGAACTGATTTCTCTTCAATTTTGAACAGAATTGGTGAGAAATAGTTTGCTATCCATTATGATCATACATCATATGCTTTCCGTTTCTATAAGCAATTTACAATTTGCAGGAATCACGATAGTCGATTTGAAAGGAACCATATCTGATCGCTTCCTCATGAGAAAAACTAGTATTAATATGCTATATGGATGTTGTACCATCATAAAAAAAAAACAACAAATGCCGAGTGAAACCTCTTCGTACAACGACATTGAATTTCACTTTTTATTTGGTAAGTTTTTTAGATTTATTTTTATTAGAATAATTATTGATGGTTAATAAAAATAAACTTATGTTTAAAAAGTATGAATATCTTAAAGTTTATTTTTAAAATATTTAACTATTTTTTGAAAATTATAATTTTGCAATCAGCGCAATTGCTGCTCAGTTATGATTAAATAAAAAAAAAAACAAGCGTATAGTGATGTGGGGTCAAGATTCGCAATAATTTCAAGAATGAAACCGTAATTGTTTTGGGATTTGCGTGACAGATAGTTACTCTCACGATAATTGTAGATGTCGTTTTTGTAAAGGGTAATAAAAACGATTGTGTTGTCTATGTTTAGAAAACGTAGTGACTTTAGGTTGTGTTCATTCAAATTCTACTAGGAATTATGTTATGTGTAAGCACTTCTAAACACGTAAATGTGGACGAGTTGATTTTATAAACAAATGTGGATTTTGTAACAGTGTACTGGAAAACGGACATTGATATATTACTTGATTTAAAACATCATTATATTTGCAAGTTTTTCTAGCAGCGTTTTCATTTATGCATATATAGCGATTACGTCGGTGAAGAATTCTTGGTCGCACATATTATACAACAAGATAAACATAACATTTTCAAGTAAAAGATTGATTTATTTTCGTTGTCATTGAATTTATTTATAGATAATCCTCTTACAAATACTTAACTCATATTGAGAATTCGAGGGCGGATCACGTTCTTTTTTTCGATTTATCAGATGATCTTGAGCTAGTCAAGCCAATTTGTGTTTATATAGAAACTAAATGCCACCTGAATACAAACAAAAAATTCGATAATTTTTCTAGGTAATTTGCAATATGCAAACACTACTTAGAGTTACCAAAATTTTTCTTTTTTATCCAATGTATAAGTACGTAGATTACTTTAAAATTATTGCATTTGACATAACTTCATGCCTAATCCCTAATCAAATGGGAGTGGTAGAAAACCTTTTACATCCATTCGCATCTTAACAATTTTCGTCATTCAAACAAACTTCTTTTGCATCATTTAGATTTATCAAGTTCATCACACACACTCTTCTAATCTGCTTGCTTACAACTTTACTTTCGCGCATTTATTCTCAATCATATTTATCGTCTTATTTCGAGGACAACCCCGCATTCTCACACCATTCATCTCACCCACGTATCATTTGATAAAAGTCCAAAATAGATATTGAAAAAAGTAAAGAGTACCACAAATAATCGCGTGGGGACTCTATAGTGACGTGAGGTTGTATTATGGTTGAGGACCTTTAATAATTCGTGCAGAAATATCAATAATTGTTAGAAACTAAGAAGAAAACAACAACAAATAATAATAATGATCACCAATAGAAATGTATTATCAAGTAATCTGGCTTCTTGTTATGCAACAGTGCAGTTTTTGTTATTTTATGATTGTTAATTGTAAGTGAGTACATGCACTTACATTCACAATCTATTTTAAACTAGGCAAAGGAAATTATGCATGAGGAACTGTTAGTTATCAAAAATAATAATCCTAAGAAAGTGTTACACATGTTATAACTTATAACAATAATCTAAATAATTTTTTAATTTCTATCTCGTGTTGTATCCGTTAATTTATATAGTATTGCAATAGTATATTGCACATGTACAAAAAGTGCATCTCAACTTTCTTTTACGCAATACCTACTTAAGATTGCGTAAACATTTTATTAGACTATCAATTAATAACAACTAATTTATATACAAAAAATAGTTCTCATAGGAATAATTAAAATTACAAGAAATAAAATATTATAACTTAATAAAAGAAAGTAAAAATATTTTTAGATATTTTTTGTAGATTTCAATTTTGACAGTTGCATTTTCTGTAACCGGAAATAAATAAATCGTTATAGGAACAAATAAATTGTACTTTCTAAGTTCCTTTTGTTTCAGAATAAAAATTAAGTGTAACAAAAACAACGTCTACGTTGCTTTAACGTAACTGAATTTGATAATGTGTTTTTAAAGACGATTTTAACAATAAACAAAATATTCTCGCGTGTTGATTGTATAGATATACTTTTTTACCTTTCACCTGCTGGCGATGGGATCACTTTTGCAGTGATATTCACAAAGAAACGTGTATTACACGAAATATTAATTGTAGAGTTCGGCCATCAGAAATGAATACTTCAGTTCGATTCCGTTCTGCTTGGTTTATTTATTCAGATATATATTATTTTAATTCTATAGCGATTTGACTCAATTAATTTTGAAATCAGTTCAGAAATTATATTCAAATTATGAACTAGTATTTCTAAATCTTTCTATTATAAGTTCAGTTATATAAATTAAATAAAAGACTTGTTTCACTGTACGAATCGTTATTTGTAGCATCCTAGTTTATAGTTTTTGCCAAATTTTAATGGTACATACAATAAACGAATTATAAACGTGTGTAATTAATTTTATATTTAATAGCATACCAATTATAAAATGCTTTTCATCTTCTTAAGATTATTCTCAAGAGACATTTGATATGAGTTTAGAAGTAATTATAAAAAGTCACTAACTTGAAAGAATAGAAACTGTGAGTGTGAATAAATGAGGTATTATTTTGTGTTCTCAATTTTGTTTAGGTCAAAAATGGCTTTGTTACTTGGAACTATATGGGAACTAAGAACAAGGTTTTACGAAATATATAATTATTTATTAAATGTGTCATGTACAGAATTTTTTGTTGTTTTTATTTTGATGAGATGTTTTCCTGTTTAAGTAATTTAACAATAATAAATTTACAAACATGAAAGTTTAGAACTTAGAAGACACAGATATTTAGATTAGTCCAATACATATAATTAATGTAAATTTGTATTTTATTCATACATTTGGAATCATTCAATTAAAAGTAGTTTATGATGAAGAATTTGATTTGAAAGTATATGACATGGTATAAAGTGTCTTTACAAAATGTATAATCATTACTAAACCGTTCAATGACAGCTATCATTGATATGAAATTGCGTTTAGATTCTTGAACGGGTGCTGTCCACGAAAGAGCAGTTATAACATGGCTTAACAATCTCCTCTTTCTTCTAGATTTGCATCGTTGAATAGCTTCCTCATCTCTGAATCCTAATGGCACACTCCAATACTATTACCAGTTAATTAGTTTAAGACTGCAGTCATTTATTTATACATTTCAGTTCCCTTTAATGTTACAACATTTGAATATTTTACAATTCAATTACAACATTTCTTCATCACTAAAGAACAAAAAATAGATGATAAAAACTTTTGCTTTAGGCTCCTTGGTTGTGTACAAATATAATTTGATAATTGCCAAAAATTAAATATACATATATATGTGCATAATTTAATATATATTTTGTTTGTTTATTAATAAAATCAAAACGAATATTTAAAATGTCCACTATAACTGATGGGTAATAATAATTATTGGTATTAGATGGCTAATTGTTTCTTAAAAAGCGCTTTTGGAAATTAGAAGATTTGAATAAAAAGTAACATTGTTTGAGCACCTATTTTAAGACACTCCATTTTAAATCAAATTATATAACTGTTTAAATATTTCACACTCCCCAAACCAATGTTTAGTCAAGAGATAGTTTTATGCCTCATAGAGTTAGAAACGTTTTTTGAATACATACATTCGTTAACATAACGCAATACATTTATTATTACTAGAGTGAAATATAATAAAATATTAACGACGTGAATTTTATATCAACATTTGAACTATTATTCAAACGATGTTTTAATATTAATTAATCTTGATTTTAAAATCACGAAGAAAGTAATTGATCAATTCGTTGTAATGTTTTTCATTATACTAAACTAATTTATAAATAACTAGAGAAAAAACATAACTATAGATTTTTTCGTGACCGCTTATGATTTATAGATAATATTTTGACATTTAAAGAGTATACCACAAGTTTTATTAGTTTTATCTAAATAGAATGGATGTTCCTTTATATTTAGAGCAGCATTTCGTAATATTATCTATGTAATATTTTAAAAATTATATTTCAAGGCTTTTTTTTTGTTACAGATTACTTATGGAGATTGCAGAAGATCTTGGATAGATGTCGGAATGAAAATGGAATGTTTATAATTTTTTTTTAAAATGAATTGAACTATTTAATTTATTATTACAAATGTATGGGCCAAGTCACCAGTCAACCATGGCCACTGTTTGGTGCAAAATAAATCAAATACAATTTTTGTTTCATACTAATAACATTATTTTAAATTGCTTTTAAGTGTTAATGTATCAAATTAATTTGTTTTAAATAAAAATTTGTATGTAGAAATACTATACTGATTTATTATTTTGATGTAAATTGTTGTTTGTCTTGAATGTGCGTTTTTAATGCGTAGATGAGGAGTCGTATTGACCGCAACCTAAAAATTACTATGAAGTAAACCTCAGCGCAATAATATTTTTATGCAACGACTCATATATTAGTAAATTTGAAGGACTTTGTCAAAGCAATCAAATGATCACGAAGTTGCGTTATTTTAACATAACATCGTTGTCAAATTTGACGAGAAAAATGAGGTTTATTTGTTAGATAGAGCAGAACCTTTTATTTCGTTGTAAAAATCTAATACTACGATAGCTATATTAGTAGTTATATATATTATATACTATAACTATTCATATAAGCTCTAAATTGTTCATATCTTATTTTATGAGATCTATTTTTAAGGGTTATCCTTTTTCCTTCCTTTTATTTTACAGCTGTGCCACATACTCATCTATAGAGGGGAACTCTTCAAAAAGGTACGTTATTTGATATTTATATTATTTATTTTTATTATATTAAGTGCGAAATCACGTGGGAGCATTCTAGAGCTTGTGGTTCTCGCGGAATTAATTAATAACCATGTTAATAGAAATCGTCAAAAACAGAAGGCTTATAGCCTTCTGTTTTTTTGGGTGTAAAAAGGTTTTTGGCTGCGATTCGCGAATTTTAGATTGCGTATTTTTGCTAGGCAAGTGCGCAACCGTGAGAGAGCATTCTGGAGCTTGTGGTTCTCGGGGAATTAATTAAAAACCATGTCTTATTTGTTTATATCTGTTTAGGAGGATGGGGTGTTTAAAAAAAATAATTTAAATATTAAATCAATTGTTTATTTCCTTAGCATGGGAATATGGACAAAAATTATTGTTACAAGCACAATAGTTTAAATAACTAGTCTTCTATATTCATTAATCACAATGTCCACAAAAAATAATAAAACGATAACACTTAGTTTTAAAAATATATATAAACATGAACAATAAATAATGCAATAGTCAAGTAATTAATTTATTAAATAAATGCTAATTAAACCCGGGGCTATAAGTATTATTAATAATATTTTTTATAAATATTAATTTTACTATGGCATTTATCAATAAACATTGTTAAAATAAATAGAAATTAATCTATGAACAGTGTAAATAATTAATTTATAATATGTATATACAACAATGTCCTTAAAGGTTAATAAAACATTAGTAATTAAGCCTTAAATATTAAATGATTAAAAATATATGGGTGCAGGTATTTCAGATTTTACGAAAATTTCGTGTTTTTCACAGTTAGTAGGCGGATCGCAGGATATAGAAGAGTAATCGGAAAAAAATGCGGGAAATATTTGAACATGGTCGCTAAAAACAAATATTTTTTCAGAAAAAAGCGGCAATTCAAATTTTCCATTACAAAGGTCTCTATTATTTTTTGAGCGCGGGAAGACGACAAAAATTTGAACATGGTCGGTAAAAATTTTATTTTTTCAAAACTACTAAAATAGAGTAAAAGAGCACATATATATATGTATATACATAGTATTATTTTTTCAAGAGTTTTAAAGACTACTAAAATAGAGTAAAAGGACACAAATATATATTGATTGTGCTTATAACAATGATTTTTGTACATATATTACTTAGTTTTTAATAGAAACATTATAAAATATACATATATGCCTTAAAATAATGTTAGAAAATACATTTTAGTTATAAACAATCTAAAAATATCAATTTACTTTAGTAACATTTTAGTCTAAAATGATGTAAAAGTCTTTAAACATATTTAAACACTTCGAAAATGCAGTCGATTGATGATCCTTGCTGTCCTTCGGCAGTTCATTGAGGCTGAGGAATCATTTTCAATCAGAAGCAGAAGACATCTTCATCAACTACTGGAGAAATGTTTGCAGACCATCGGCAGTTCAAAGATCAGCGTCCCATCATCCCTAATCAGATAAAAACAAATATGATTTATTATACATTATTTTAAAACTAAATCTACGTTTGAATTATAAACAATTGTGCTTGTAACAATGATTTTTGTACTTATATTAAACATTTTATATATGTTTTTGTTGCGATATGGCAATTTAATAGGTTTATTTTAATTCAATTGACTTGAAACTATTTATATGTATGTAAACATAACTTCGACACACGGCAACACAAAAACAAATGATAGTTAAGTTAATAAACAAGTCTCTCACATAGAACATTACCTCTCTGTATTTGCACAATTTTATACTTAATATTTATACAAATAAATCTGTATGGAATAGTTTTTACTATTTGAAATCAGTCTATTTATTTGAATGAAGTTCCGGAAACCCAAAAGTCATCAGTTTTAAATGAAAACATTATAAAATATACATATATTCTTTTACTTTACCTTTAAAGTCCTTAAAATAATGTCTGTACGTTTCTTAACTTCTTCATTCAAAAAGTTGGATTGATCTTCAACATCAGCGTGTCCAGAACTCTTTTGTTGTCGTATAGATCTCGACGAGTTATGCTTAAATGATTGGAACTCATTCCTGGTAACAAAACAAAATAAATTTTACAAACACACGTAATAGATATTTGTCGCTCACAAGTGATAAATTATAAAAGAGCACTTATGAGCAGCCAAAAAATATATTAATGAACGCTCAAACAGGTCTACAATACGATTAAAAAAAAACAACAATGCTTTACCATCGACTTTAATACATAAACAATTTTAAGGGTAAACATAACATTTAGTAATCAATATAATGTTAATTATTGCGTAAAGTTTTAGTCAATATTGGTAAAATGAAGAAGATAAAGTTAATGATTTTAAGAAGAATGATGCAAAAGCAAAATCAATCATTATTCAGTGTGTCACTGATAAACAGTTAGATTACATTAAAGATTCGAAAACAACTAAAGAAATGATAGAATCATCAAAGACAGTATTCGAGAGGAAGAGTGTGTTTACTAAACTATTTCTAAGAAAGAAATTATTAACTCTAACGCATACCTCAAATGAAACTATGAAAGAACATTTTGTAAAATTTGATGTCTTGCTACGAGAACTAGAAGCTACTCCTACTGAATCTTCTATGGACGATAGCGATAAAGTTTGTCATTTGTTGTTAATATTACCTGAAAAATATGAAACAGTAAAAACGGCCATTCAAACAATGACAACTGGCGTAAAATTAGAGTTTGTTTATCAAAGTCGGTTGTTAGATTCTGAACTGAAATATGAGAATACTAAAACAATTACAGTGACCAATGAAAGTACGTTTGTTGCAAATAATTTTCAATATGAGTGCTATGGGTGTGGACAAAAAGAGCATAAGAAAATAGATTGTCCAAAACAAAATAATATATTAGAAATAGAGGGAAAGGTTATCGTGGAAGAGGATCATACCATAATCAACGAGGATACAATTATAGAGATACAACCGATATTTTATTTGTAGCATTAACTACAGAAAATATAGCGAACGAAGAATCAATCGTAACATTCATCGTCGACTCTGGGGCCACCGAACTCTTCATTTCTTAGTAAAGGAAACCATGGCACGTGCAGAGTATTTAAAGGATGAAATAAAGATGATACGTATAGCAAATGGAGTACATTTAATAGCTAGAAAGAAAGGAATACTCAAAGTCGAACATAGAGTAAATAGAACTATTTCAATGGGAACGTTAATAGTTCCAAGTTTGTGTCATAATCTACTTTCAGTATAAAAACTCATTTCATTAGGGAAAGGAATTATATTTTCACAGTATGGAGTTGAAATAGCAGGTGATGGATTGAAAATAAAGTCCGAAATGAAAGATAAATTGTATTCAATCAATTTTAATCTGAATAATAATAAATGCATGTTGGTGATTGATAATAATAATAATGGTCTCTGGCATAGAAGATTAGGGCATTTAAATAGACATGGTCTTAAAATAATGAATTTACCAATTAGTAATAAGCTACTAGACTTCCGTTAGAAAATATGAAATTACCTCGATCGATCAAAAAGGATTGGTGAATTGTTGCTCTCGGATGTATGTGGACCAATCACACCATCTACTTTTAATGATGAAACATTTTTCAGACAATAACTGATGACTCTTCATATTTTCACCAAAGTTTATTAGATCAGCTGCTACTGTTTTTATTGACAAAATTTCTTGTGTCGAGACGACGGATGCTGTAATGTATTCTGCCTCGGCCGAGGACAATACAACTGTTATATATTTTACACAACAAACTATAGTAATAGAAATTGTAAAAACGTACCTGAACTTAACGGTTTCATAACTGCAAATTGCAAATTTATGTTGCTCGTGGCGACAGTAATGGATGATGAAAACTGATTATGCACAGAACAGCACGGTGGAATCGATCAAGAAAACACTTTCGGTAAACTAACCTTTAGATTAGAAGAAGGCCATTTTCTTTTATTAAACATCAGCGTCAGTGAGGCCCCTAAAACGCGTAAAACCTCGTAAGCATGCGCCGTACTAGCCTTTAGATTAGAAGAAGGTACTGTCGTGCGGCTTCTTGTCCAGCGCATGACTTGCGCATGACAGCACTGAAAGTACGGCGCATGCTTACGAGGTTTTAGGGGCCTCACTGACGCTAACGTTTAATAAAAGAAGAAAATGGCCTTCTTCTAATCTAAAGGTTAGTTTACCGAAAGTGTTTTCTTGATCGATTCCACCGTGCTGTTCTGTGCATAATCAGTTTTCATCATCCCATTACTGTCGCCACGAGCAACATAAATTTGCAGTTATGAAACCGTTAAGTTCAGGTACGTTTTTACAATTTCTATTACTATAGTTTGTTGTGTAAAATATATAAGTTGTATTGTCCTCCGCCGAGGCAGAATACATTACAGCATCCGTCGTCTCGACACAAGAAATTTTGTCAATAAAAACAGTAGCAGCTGATCTAATAAACTTTGGTGAAAATATGAAGAGTCATCAGTTATTGTCTGAAAAATGTTTCATCATTAAAAGTAGATGGTGTGATTGGTCCACATACATCCGAGAGCAACAATTCACCAATCCTTTTTGATCGATCGAGGTAATTTCATATTTTCTAACGGAAGTCTGGTAGCTTTACCTGTGACTCTTGCATGTTCACACATTTTATTACTAATTGGTTACTAAGAAATGAAGAGTTCGGTGGCCCCAGAGTCGACGATGAATGTTACGATTGATTCTTCGTTCGCTATATTTTCTGTAGTTAATGCTACAAATAAAATATCGGTTGTATCTCTATAATTGTATCCTCGTTGATTATGGTATGATCCTCTTCCACGATAACCTTTCCCTCTATTTCTAATATATTATTTTGTTTTGGACAATCTATTTTCTTATGCTCTTTTTGTCCACACCCATAGCACTCATATTGAAAATTATTTGCAACAAACGTACTTTCATTGGTCACTGTAATTGTTTTAGTATTCTCATATTTCAGTTCAGAATCTAACAACCGACTTTGATAAACAAACTCTAATTTTACGCCAGTTGTCATTGTTTGAATGGCCGTTTTTACTGTTTCATATTTTTCAGGTAATATTAACAACAAATGACAAACTTTATCGCTATCGTCCATAGAAGATTCAGTAGGAGTAGCTTCTAGTTCTCGTAGCAAGACATCAAATTTTACAAAATGTTCTTTCATAGTTTCATTTGAGGTATGCGTTAGAGTTAATAATTTCTTTCTTAGAAATAGTTTAGTAAACACACTCTTCCTCTCGAATACTGTCTTTGATGATTCTATCATTTCTTTAGTTGTTTTCGAATCTTTAATGTAATCTAACTGTTTATCAGTGACACACTGAATAATGATTGATTTTGCTTTTGCATCATTCTTCTTAAAATCATTAACTTTATCTTCTTCATTTTACCAATATTGACTAAAACTTTACGCAATAATTAACATTATATTGATTACTAAATGTTATGTTTACCCTTAAAATTGTTTATGTATTAAAGTCGATGGTAAAGCATTGTTGTTTTTTTTAATCGTATTGTAGACCTGTTTGAGCGTTCATTAATATATTTTTTGGCTGCTCATAAGTGCTCTTTTATAATTTATCACTTGTGAGCGACAAATATCTATTACGTGTGTTTGTAAAATTTATTTTGTTTTGTTACCAGGAATGAGTTCCAATCATTTAAGCATAACTCGTCGAGATCTCTACGACAACAAAAGAGTTCTGGACACGCTGATGTTGAAGATCAATCCAACTTTTTGAATGAAGAAGTTAAGAAACGTACAGACATTATTTTAAGGACTTTAAAGGTAAAGTAAAAGAATATATGTATATTTTATAATGTTTTCATTTAAAACTGATGACTTTTGGGTTTCCGGAACTTCATTCAAATAAATAGACTGATTTCAAATAGTAAAAACTATTCCATACAGATTTATTTGTATAAATATTAAGTATAAAATTGTGCAAATACAGAGAGGTAATGTTCTATGTGAGAGACTTGTTTATTAACTTAACTATCATTTGTTTTTGTGTTGCCGTGTGTCGAAGTTATGTTTACATACATATAAATAGTTTCAAGTCAATTGAATTAAAATAAACCTATTAAATTGCCATATCGCAACAAAAACATATATAAAATGTTTAATATAAGTACAAAAATCATTGTTACAAGCACAATTGTTTATAATTCAAACGTAGATTTAGTTTTAAAATAATGTATAATAAATCATATTTGTTTTTATCTGATTAGGGATGATGGGACGCTGATCTTTGAACTGCCGATGGTCTGCAAACATTTCTCCAGTAGTTGATGAAGATGTCTTCTGCTTCTGATTGAAAATGATTCCTCAGCCTCAATGAACTGCCGAAGGACAGCAAGGATCATCAATCGACTGCATTTTCGAAGTGTTTAAATATGTTTAAAGACTTTTACATCATTTTAGACTAAAATGTTACTAAAGTAAATTGATATTTTTAGATTGTTTATAACTAAAATGTATTTTCTAACATTATTTTAAGGCATATATGTATATTTTATAATGTTTCTATTAAAAACTAAGTAATATATGTACAAAAATCATTGTTATAAGCACAATCAATATATATTTGTGTCCTTTTACTCTATTTTAGTAGCCTTTAAAACTCTTGAAAAAATAATACTATGTATATACATATATATATGTGCTCTTTTACTCTATTTTAGTAGTTTTGAAAAAATAAAATTTTTACCGACCATGTTCAAATTTTTGTCGTCTTCCCGCGCTCAAAAAATAATAGAGACCTTTGTAATGGAAAATTTGAATTGCCGCTTTTTTCTGAAAAAATATTTGTTTTTAGCGACCATGTTCAAATATTTCCCGCATTTTTTTCCGATTACTCTTCTATATCCTGCGATCCGCCTACTAACTGTGAAAAACACGAAAATTTCGTAAAATCTGAAATACCTGAACCCATATATTTTTAATCATTTAATATTTAAGGCTTAATTACTAATGTTTTATTAACCTTTAAGGACATTGTTGTATATACATATTATAAATTAATTATTTACACTGTTCATAGATTTATTTCTATTTATTTTAACAATGTTTATTGATAAATGCCATAGTAAAATTAATATTTATAAAAAATATTATTAATAATACTTATAGCCCCGGGTTTAATTAGCATTTATTTAATAAATTAATTACTTGACTATTGCATTATTTGTTGATCATGTTTATATATTTTTTTAAAGCTAATTGTTAACGTTTTATGGACATTATTGTTAATAAATATACAAAACTAATTATTTAAACTACCAAAAACTATGGGTTTGTAAATTTTAATTAGTTTAATTTTGTTGTTCCTGTAAAACAAAAAACGAAATAAATCAATTGTAATATATTATAATAGCAATTTATTAACTTTTAATTGTTGGTACATATACATCGATTTACAAATACATAATAAATATATTAATATAACATTTAATAGTGTCTAAACATCTATGTTACAGTTTTATATTTATTATAAATAATACAGTAATCTAACATTAATAATAAATGAAATGATAATAAAGAAATATACTAAGGCCTTATGGAGGCTTTGTTTTTAATTTTAAAGACATATAAACTTATATTAGGATGAATTAGCATTTAATTAATAAAACAATTACTTGACATTATTTATTGTTTATGTCGATCGTGTTACATATTTGTGCGCCCTTATATTAACCAATGATTTATATTTAAATTCTTTTAGCAAACAATCGTGGTATCTTCGAACCTAGATAGTAAAAAGTTGGATATGTTTCAAGCAAAAAATAAAGCAAAATTTACAATTATTATTTATTGTCATAATTTTATATAACATCTAAAATATTCGAAATATATACAACAATAGTACATAATAATAACATTGTAATAATGACAAATTATGAATAGAGAAACAATTTTTATGATGGCACTTATTTATAAAATATTATTTACACATTTACTACAGTATAATCAGTCAAAGAGATATGCAACCCAATAAACATAAATTAATATGTTACAACTTTGCGCATTTATAACCTAATGCATTGTTCTAATTGAAACTATAGCAAAGATGTTACATAGAAATGTGTGTTTGCTGGGCAATGAGATGTACACAAAATAATTAAGAAATAAACATGATACATTTACGTACATATTTTGTATTGCTGCCTAACAATTATTAAATATATATTAACAAACCTAAAATCGAGCAATTTTCACATATTCTTTATACAAAACAAATACTTATTGTGCAATTTTAATCTCTAAACGTTATTGCCGTCAGAAAAATAAGTAACAACTTTCGCATATTTTTATTTTATCAATTGATATGTAATCATTGAATTTAAGATACGTTATGCAATATAACAGCTATATTCATAATTATTCAGAACAGCAACTAAAGCTTTACAAATTCACACTGTTACATTTACCACCAACCAAAACTCAAGCGTAAATGTTTATACATCACAAGATCACATTCTACAGTGTAAGCATGGACGACATATAAACATATACGATTACATTTTGGTAAATGCACTTTTAGTCATAACAATTATGAATATTTTTACTGTTTTTGAAATTTTATATAAACAATTACTAATCTTTATGTCAAATGAATCAAGTTCGTATTTTTTAAAAGTAAATTTAACTAAAAGCACCTTTAAGTATATGAATACAGCAGTTAGTTTTAGGCTTAAAGGTTTGCAAAACGCATCCTAAATACTGAAATGAAAATAGAGTTTTGGAAAACATTGATGACACTTAGAGAACAATTAATAAACATTTACAATTGGTTCATACACTTAATAAATGTCCCGATGCATAATACAGTGCAACAATACTCTCTTTTTGTTTTGAGTGTACACAAAATTACAACTTGAACTCAAACAACGCATGTTGTTGTTGTTGCAGTATATGCTATGTAGTCGTATTCGTCAAATCATCTTTCAACCATTGCGGCACATTTCTAATACCAATCCGTTTCAACAGTTTCACAAGCGCTGTGTTATGACTTAAGTAATAACGCTGTAAAAACTTCAACGATTTTTCTTCCATCGGAGGATATTGCCTACCTTTCGACCGGCCCAAACACTTAGTATGATCCTCGTTGACAACTTGACAAAAAAATCCTTTTTTCGAATCATACCGTAAGTGTTTGGAAAAATCAAAAACGGGGGTAATCTTTAAAAATCGCTGAAGTTCATTCATCGCTTCGACTGGGTTTGATTTTAAGAGATCGCCGTCAATTAAATGTAATTGTTGGGGTAAAAAATACGAGAGCCACCGATCTAGATGCGTTGAGTATTTGCCAGGGTTGAGACAACGGTTGCGTAGATCTCGCACGGGTTTTGGGGCGGTGTCATTCACTGTTATGACATCATGGAAACTGTAGTTGTTTGCGATTGGGTCGCCGTGGGCACGCGTGTGTTGATACCACGAGTAAGCGCGTTTGGCTGGTGAGATTAAGATTGTTACTAGACGAGCGTGTGGTAATAATGCGTGGACTCGTTTTGGGACTAAATCTCCGTCGAAGTATGTGGCGCTCTTCTCGAACATGTAGCGGGTTGTAGAGTTCGGGAGTACAGGGAAGTAGTTCATGTACCTATAAATTATTTAAGATAGGATATAAGAAATATTGAAATTGAAATACGGCTACTATCAAACATTTGGTGTATTTGAAATTTGAATTACGTACCAATCTAGTCCTTTGTAGTAATTCTTCGCGTTGAAGAACTGTATCTCTTCAAATGTATCCGGACTTGGAAGATTACTAGCAATTGACGGATGTAAAGATAAGAATGTGTATAGAGCTGTGGTGCCTGTTTTTTGTGGCCCAATTACCAGAAAACTGGGTAAAGATTCACATGATTTATTTCGTGACCAGATTTTCCTGTGTCGTATATCCCCACATGGATCCTAAAAAAATAATGTTTGTTAAAACATATTTAAACAATAATAATTAAGATGACTTACGCCCCAAACAGGATCTGCTTCTTCAGGATGCAATTTGAAATATGTTTCTGCTAACTGTAATGGTGGGGCAGAACTTAACCGAATATTCGTCCAGCATTGAAGAAATTTGATTACTGATTCAAACGTATAGAGCGCTAGTCGATCATTGCCATAATTCGACATATGCGTCATAAAAATATTGATCTGTTAAACAATATACCAAAATATTACATACATTTAAAAATAAATGGCTAAAAGCTGTAAATAGTATAAAATGAATCACATGCGTTAAACTTACAGGATTGTAAACAATGATTTGAAATAATTCGCCACCTTGGATAGCCTCATCCAGTTTCTCTCGTCCTCCTGGATATCTTTCAATAAACATGGTATGTGTAAACAACCCGCATGTTTGCCTTGGAAGAACCATGATATTACGGTGTATAAAACCACGACGCAATCTAATAAATAACATAACAATAAATAACGGTTTATTTATATAAACAAAATTCATTTGATGTATAAACTACATTAGATTAGACAAATATTTTATTTTGAAGTATTTGAAACTTACCTAGCTGGTCTTAAATGTGGATACTCTTCAGTTGAAGTAACCCGGATGTTCCAGATTTTTTTCCAAGCTGTATACAAAAGTTCGTGCGCTGGATACACTCCAGAATGGTGCGGTGATACCGAATATCCAGAATCAGTTGGTATTCCTTTAAATATAATTTTATTCAAGCAACATAATTAACTACTTCGACTGAAGTTGATTGAAATGCTAATAAATGTAGTAAAATAAAATGTCACAGACCTTTTTCTTTAGCAAATTGTTTATTTAACAACATATCTCCTTGTAACATCGTCAAATTATCATACAAATGCGGTTGTTGATGATTCCACATATGTGAGAACCACATGAATTTATCAACATTATCCAGAATTAAGTCATCTCCTAAATTCTCTTCATAGCTACCGTGATGAAAATACTTCCCAGAAAACCCTAAATTAAACCTAAATCCAGGAACCATTTTTGTGATTCGACTTTGCGTAGCAAGCAATGCTTTCACATCTTCCCGTTTGAGCCGCGTTCCTTTCTCCCCAACGAAAATATCATCGATATCAACAAGTAGCATTCGGTTCAACGAAATACTAAGCTGCCCGTGGCTTAAATAACTCAACGAATCCAGAAATAAAAGTTTGTGAAGCCAAAACCGAAAACCAGAACCGAATATTACACGCTGGATGTTGTCGAAAAGACCGTGGTCTTGTATGACGGTTGCTAGTGGAGTTTTGATTGGTTCTGAATTGAAAAAAATGAAGAGATCTTTTTGTTTTTAATTTGAATTAAAATTCAGTCAAATTTGAATTACCTTCCGATGGATAATCTTCAGTGTTCCGATGTGCCCATTCTAGAGGTTCATAAGTAGAATGATTTGCTTGGAAAATCGTCCAATCGTCTCCTGGAAGACTTCCCCAAGCCGTTTCTCCAGCTCTTGTTAGTCGGAGAATCGGCGAAGCCGCATTTAAAGCTGCATCCTGTTTATATAAAAAAAACCCCCATTAATAACACAACTCTAAAATAATTTTTAGTAAAATTACTTTTAAGCGCAAATTCGTATGGATAAATAATGGAAACCCTTTCAACTGAGCGCCAACTAATGTTTCTTCACTAGGGTTCACAAATCCAATAATACCAACCATATATTCTTTACAATATTTATCCAATAACTCTCGATTCCATTTGTCCATTTGGAGATATTTATTGAAATTCTCGAACACAATAACGCCATAGCGACCTTTATCAAGATTGGTTAAAACTGGTAGACTTTTACCAGCAACTTCTATTTTATATCTATAGGAAATAATTTGTTGTACATTTTGGACTTATGAATGATTCTAAATAGAAAATTACTTGATTCGATTGTGAACGAGTAGCTCGGCGATATCTTTGCCTAGTTTTGAATAGGCTGTTTCGATGAAGACTAGAACTTTTGGATCGATCCGTAATCGCGCCTCCGTTTTGTGATCGTGATCTTGTGGTATTCGGGGCCCGTTCATAACACTACAGCGTATTGATGGTTCAGGTCGTGTGTTACGGTGAATGAGACTTTAAAAAATTAAATAATAAAATGGAAAAATTGTTGCTATTTCAGAGTTTAATTTTTAAACGAAATTTAAAACAATTAATGGTAGATTTTTGAATAAGTCTAGAAAATACGCGGCAATATTTTTTGTTAATGATAAATATTTTGATGTTTATTTTTGGTAAATGTCGATTATTTCATATTTAATTTAAATATATTTGTATTTCAATACATGTCTTTTTGGATGAAATAAAATAAAAAGTAAACAATAAATTAACGTACCTGGTAATAGGTGCTGTAATGATATAATGTGCGAAATATAAAATCCACAAAATGCCAAGAATAAATAAAGCATATAGACATCTTCTCACATTAATAGTCTTGAACATCCAACAGCGTTTCTTAAAATTAACATGATGCTTACTGTCTAATAGTGGTAACGTTGATGATTCCATGTTAGTCGTGAATTTTTTCAATCGCATATTATTAAAAAAAACCATTGTTCTTATCAATTTTATTATTAATATTTATACACGGAAATTGACATAAAAATTGTAAATATTGACTTTCAACTAATTAAATCGTAACAATTAGGTACTGAATAAAATAAATATTATTATAAATTCACGTATACGTATTTTATTTAGTATTTCATAGAAATTATTATAGATTGAGGTAAAAATGAATAAAAAATATGGCACTGCTATTTTTGCTATTCAATTTACAAAGGAATGTTTGTCTACGGATTGCAAAAATTTCACTGGCACTAATTAAAATTTATATTACAAAAAAAAATATTATTATCTGAATTTGTTTTCAGATTTTCGCCATTTACTATGTCGCCAAATTTCAAAATTAAACAAATCTGATTCTGTAGCCATTGTTCGCGCACGAAATTTGCTTTTGAAATTTGAGGAACTCAAACGCGCTAAAAAAACATTGCAAATTCATCACTAATAAAATATTACAAAACTAGGTTTAGTTTATTGTTAAAAATAAAATACAAGGCTTTATTTAAATGTGACGTCGAAGATATTTTATCTGAAAGTAGAAATACATGAATTATTAGAAACATATGGTTGCAATTAAAAATGCATTAGTCATAATTTAAAATTAATAAAAAATAAATTGATTACGATAAAAAATCTGTACAAACGCTGAATATTGAACCACATCAAATTATATCTGTCAAATACGTTTGGTTATATTATTTTTAAAATCCCGTAACTTATTTTAAATGTAAGTTGCACAATTTTAGCGATTAACACTTTTACAAAATAATAATAATAAAAATACTCAATACATAAATAATAAAGTGTTTTCCTTAAAAAAAATTATTAGTAATACACTAAATAACTATATTAAAATGAATAAAAAATGTGTCGCAGAAATATATATTTTTTATCATTTATTAAGTGTAGTTGGTAAATTTGAATTGAAAATTGATATTTTACAATTGCAAATTATAGCAAAGACCAATATTTGTATTTTTAGATCGGTGCAATTATTTACTTAAGATATGTTGGTGTTATGTGTATATAATATAAATAATAAAGTGTGTGTAATGTTAAAGATATTATGCATATTTAGCAAAAGAAGTTTGGAAAATGTATTTTATTTATCAAACACAATTCTGAGAAAAGATTATCTATCTGTCAAGCGAATTTAATTTACTGTCTACGCTGAATTTCAATGAGAATTTCATCAATGTATGCAATGATTATTTCAATCAGTTTAAATAAATGTTGTAAAGCATATTAATTAAGTTATATTAACATGATACATAGCAATAGGACAAGGCCAAATTTTTGTATATAAATTTATTTAAAAATCATTTTATTAAAAAAAACTATGTTAGTTCATATAAGCAATCAGTACATACCAATAGTTTTATTTTAAACACACATTTTCGTTATATATTTAATGACATTTCAAAACAAATATTTGACACTCGACTTATGACAATTTACTGACGTGAACAACGTACGAGTAGTTGTCAGGCGTACGGTATACCATCTACTAGCGTATGAATTCCCCTACGCGGTTGCGTACTAACAAACTCTAATCCACTGCTTCGGATGATCTTAAAATTTGAATTATTCATTGCATGTTTAATAATATATTGAATATATGATAAATTTTCATGTAAATAAATGATCGTATTTATTTGTTAAAATTTCTTTTGTAATGAATCGCGTATTGATTATTAACTAACAATATTGTTATAACAATTTCCATAGATGCGTTCATGTGTAAAAATGTGGTTTCATGCTTATATATACATGCAAAAACCAGAATTACAATGCGCAATTCTTATCAACAATGATTCAATTTATTATCAATTTATTTCTAAATTGATGAATAAATCACGCGAAAATTAGTGATAAACTATTATTTATATATGATTTGTTTTATAAATTTAATATGTATTTGTTGTATATGTTTAATGTAAATTATTTGATGATTTAAATTTATATATTTTAAACTGGTGTTTTATTTTTAATGTAAATTTCACAAAAATGATGAAATATTATTGTATAAATATTTTCTATTGTTTATATTATATAATATTTAATAAAATATTGGTATATAAATAGGTTTTAAGGCATGGATGGATATAGTATAATTCTTGCAGTTCTATAGTAACTAGTAAACGTAAAAATGTTTTGTAAAATTCTTGTAAGATTATTAGATATTTTTATGGAAATTGATAGAAAATAATTGTATTTATTGTTAGATTTTGATTGTTATTGCTGTGGTTGTTTCGGGCGCAGAAAATGAAAATCCCGGCGGTGGTTATTCTTACCATCGATTTTCAGGGCCTGTAAGTGGTGATATAAGCCAAATTTCAGTTCCAAGTTCTCATTATAATAATCAGGGCCAAAAACAAGCAGGGCATGCAGTTGATTACGTGGTAATTATTACAGTTTAAGATAATGTTAAAACATTTTTAAATAATAAACAACATTTTTAAAATACAACGCTACTAAAATCGCATTTCGAAAATACTTACACATTAATTGCAATTCGAAATTACTAAACATCAAAACACATTTTATGTGATTTATTTTAAAATATGATTGTGTTTCTATTTTAGTTTGTTTTGTTTGATGAATTTTATGTAGGCAAAACCAGACTACGCTTATACGTACGGCGTAGAAGATCCTCACACCGGAAACGTACAATCTCACCATGAAACTCGTGATGGTGATGCGGTCCATGGTCAATACAGTGTATTGGAAGCAGATGGTTCGACAAGAATAGTTAAATATACTGCCGATGACAAGAATGGATTCCAGGTAAATGTGGAATACGTAAAACCAGGTGCTCAACAATAAAACACATAACGTAAACTAAGCTCTTTGTGATATTGTTATTAAAGTTGTATATTAAATAAAAACACCAAGTATAAAATAAATGTTGTTTTATTTATTTATTTGTGTACGTATAGAATGACTGATAAGCATCAATAGTGAGAGCAAATATTACGCGATTCTGTTGTATGTACAATTATTTACGATGTAGTCGTATCAAAAACTGGTTCAAATGAAAATAATTTACATAAATGTACTTCCGCAACGAAAATGTATCGTTGTTATTGCTAGTACTTGCCAACAACTTGCTCGGTTGTAAATGGTTTTATTTACATTTAAACTAGTTCATTGCACCAGTACGATTTTACATGCAATTAACATAAATAAAACAATTTTCTGTTACGCAAATGAAAAGAAAATTAATATCAACCCTCAACTTCTTCTTTTATTATACTTCAAAAGATGTTGAGACACTGTTCTCATTTAAGTTTTATATAACTATATACACATTTGTGAAATGACAAACACTAGTGTATAAGTAACGTATAGTAACTAACAAGATGACGACCGCGAGATAAATCGATATTATAAATTATTTACCTTGTCTGTTTGGTATTTGTAGTGCGAATTTAACCACGAATTTGCCCTATATAGTATTAATTGCCTACTGTCTTTAGAGTGTTCAGACGCTAAAGTGATTCTATTAGTATTACAGATACACAAAGCGAATTCACTTACTTGGGTGTGCTTGATATACTAATTGTTATAGGATCGATTTGGAATACATTTCGTTGTTATATTAAATAAAAATGTTTACGTACATTATTATGCTGATATGTAAGATAATTCATACGAGTTTAATTGCTAAAATTATTTAAATAAGAACAATTAAAGAACAACAAATACATTTATTAACTTGTATTTGGAAATAAATTAATTAATAATCTGTTGTTTATTGTAATCAGAATCATAAATATGTATGAGAATGAGTTGCACGAAAGAAAAGTTGTGAGCTAGCGGAATAGAAGAGCGTGATGATTCTGAATGCAAAAGAAAAAGAAGTTTATTTGAATGGCGAAAGATTGTCAATGTAAATGATATTCTGTCACCCCATTTGATGGAAATAGGCATGTAGTTATGCCTAGTAGATACCCTTGGTTGTTATAGTTACATTCTTCGGTTAGTTTACGGATTCAATCAGTTAGTCGATTACAGTGTGAAATAAACGAGATTGAGGACCATAATCTTAGAATTATGGTGCAGTTAGTATAATAGAGAAAGTACTCATTTTAGTGTAAGAGATAAGATAGAACAAATAATGTTAGCAAACAAAACATTTTTAGAACAATATCTCGTTAGTTTTTATTTTAACGGACCGGAAGTCCGTTGAACTTGACGAAAAG
Organism: Nebria ingens riversi; assembly: GCA_018344505.1. Classification (NCBI taxonomy): domain Eukaryota; kingdom Metazoa; phylum Arthropoda; class Insecta; order Coleoptera; family Carabidae; genus Nebria; species Nebria ingens. The sequence continues at coordinate 111,811 of JADQWA010001036.1, forward strand.
AACAATGATAACTGCAGCTTCTTACAATGGTGATAACTAATCTAACATAAAACCAGACGAAATAATTGAAATGTGTTTAGTAAAGTTTTATTGTAAAGAAATATTTAGTAGATAGGTAACGCAATAAAAACGTTGCATTCAATGGACATTATCAACAATTACACCCATAATTCAGATGTCATAACGCACCTCTGTACACCTGCAATAAAAAGTGACTTTTCTAACGAAAGCGAAAGTGTTCCTCTTTAAAAATCGAGTAAAATGTAAACTAGTTCACATTATACCATGGAGTTTTCTACAGTTTCCTAGTAGGCTGTTTACAATCATTGAGCTTCAAACTGGACTTTATGCGTACGAGAATCATCGACGATTACTTCGTCTGGTTGACTAGATTAACATTCTTGTATTATATATATATACACACACACACACACACATAAACACAAACGCACAACGATGCTCAGAAAGAAAAACAGAATTGTAGAACATATTAGGGCGGTGTTAATTTAATGTTGTAGTGTTTCGGTAGTGATTTATGATTACTAAATTCAATCAATTATTAGATAAGACCAGAAAGTAGATATGAAAAAATATTGCTAAAAATAGTTTCTACTTTATGTAGTTAAACCCGTTTATGTAAATAAAGTAGTTCACGCACAATATTACTTGTATTTAGAACACATATTGAGTAACCAATCGTTACTTTAAACGACTGTTGTTATAAATTATTATTAGTTGATTGACAATCATACAAATTCATACAATCAAATTGTAGGAGTGTGACTCTCTTTAGAAAATCGCTTTGCATACAATGAGACATAAGTTATTTATTTATGATTTAGTATTGTAATTGTACGCGCTGGTAAAATTTAAAAACATTTATTTCCTCGATTCAATGTGTGCATTTGTTATCTTAATTTGATTTTATCAAAGCAAAGTTACAGATATGTGTATTTGGTTAGTAGTGATCTTGACTTTTAGAATTTAATTCTCAGGAAATACCTCAACAATAACTTTTTTTAATAAACATACTAATTTATTTTAAAATTGCATTGATAATTATAATATAAAATAAAATTAGGTAAGAGATTTTTAAGATATTGGTTTTGTTTTTTGCTACGCAATTTTATTATTTGTAATTGCAGTTTTCGAAATAGAACATAGGAATTTATTGAAATAAGAATGCATCTGTTAATGATAGTCAACAATAATAGCTTTTGTTTTCGAAACTAACATTTTTTCTTCACAATGGAAAAATAAAACGTGTGTTTCTTTTTGTAATTTTCGATTCCAAAATACCTAAACTGTTCTTATTGCCGAAATAAGAATTATTTTTATTAAATAATTATAATTAAATATTTAAAAAATGTATTGGTTTATGATGGTATCTTTTAAACAAATCGCATTTAAATGTAAGAAGACCTCTTATATATTATATAGTATTTTAAATAGTGATTTACACGATGTTAAAACATTTTATCGAAATCTCTAACTTTAAAATGATATATTTTAAAAATAAATAAATAGAAAGAAAAATGTAACGTGTCTGCACGTCGTCTTTTTACTTTCACACACATACAAATGTATAGATTACACATACGAACACAAAACCAAAATGCATCAATACACCATACATGAATGGGTGGACGAACACTTGGTGGGATTCGAACACCGGTCTCAACGGACCACTTCGTATCGTATAAATACAGATTCAGAAACTCTTAGTTTCATCAGTGTGAAGCCTGTGATTCAAACAATTATATCTCCAATATGAAGGTATACTTCTATTAAATACATTTCAGCCTGAAATTCAGTGAAAATGTGCTATATTTATTTGTTAACATCCGGTCTATTTATCACGTTTAAAAGAAACATTCAAAAACATATATTTGACAATTTTTAAAAGCACCAATAATATTATAAACCTTAAAATATTGCATTTTTCCAACACACACGTGGTATATTACAATGCAAAAATATTTTAATATTATTTACCAGTACAAATACCTATACATTTTTATGTAGGGCATTCATGTGTAAGCAAAGCAAAATTGATAGCTATAACAAACGCATGGAAATATATGAACTTTGTACCCTCAAGAATAAGCGAAACGTCTAAATTATATGAAACTATACTAAATATTGTTCAAATCTTATATATAATCTTATATACTATCATAAAGTTGAGCAATAAAAAAGTTTCAAACAATTTTGAGTTCAGTTTGTTTGAGTTATAATATAAAAAAGTTAAAATGTGTGATCACTAACCTTATTTTACTGGTTAGGTTTTCGTTGCTCTTGTCGCCATCTTGGTAGTGGCCCAGGCTATGCCTCAACATGGACACTACGGACAGCAATTAACTTATCAGCCTACGTTGATCCATGCAGCTCCTGCTGTCCACAAAGTGATTGCTGAACCTGTGGTAAGAAAAAAATTATATATTATTACTAACAAAAAAACCATGCAATTATCTATAAATATATACGCGTTTAAATATTACAAGAAAAGTATTTTTAAACTATACAAGTAGTGAATTGATAAGATTTTTAAAGAAAATTCATACGCTTAATTTTTTTATTAAAATCAAGTCATTCTTATTTGAATATATAATTTAGCAAATATGAATTGTATTTTATTTTTATAAATAAATGAAGTAAAACGACAAAATAAAAATAATTTGAAATATGAAAACGTGCTCTCGAATTACTTTTAATATCGATTAATTGGACCATGAAACTGTTCAATAAGCACATTTCTCATTTCATTATTCAGTTCAAAGTTCAGTGTGTTCAGTATTATATTATAAAGTTGAAGTAGCTGCTGATATGTTTTAATTAAAAAACATCCTAATATAACAAAGGTTGTTCGATTAACAAAGAAAATTTGCAGTTTTTAATTTAATATTCCCAAGTTATATACACATTGACTGAAATATTTAATAAAATTCATTTACAAGTAAAACAAATTTCTCGTTCAGTCATTATTATTTTTTTTATAAAATAAGCTACTAATATCTAACTAACCCTGTGTACGAATAGGCATATTTTAGTATTTAGGTCTTTACAATGCACACTAATATACTATACAAGTGATCTGCGCATTCACAACAAATTTAAAGATACTATTAATTAAAGTAACTTTAAAATAACAAAGAGAAAAATAAGCTCAAATCATTTGATATTAGACGAATAGAAATTGTCTAAAATTGTTATGATGGATCAATTAAAAGCGATTTTAAAACGAACCTTTAGTCTTTGCTAAATAACGAATTCAAGCACGCAATATACCTGGTATTGTGAAATTAAACCCAAACACTTATGGCAAATTGACGTTAATATAAAAAATATTTTAAAGTTAAAAGTTTTGACACCAGTCGATATATGAGCAATTTGAAAATGTGTCTCATTGATTTTATTGTGTGTTTACAAATGATTTAAAATAGCATAATTACTCAACAATTAATTAATTCTATTTTAAAAACAAATCCTTTATCATAAACACATGCGTAAGCGTAAAATAAAATGTAACCGCTAGAACTATAATCTTTCAAAACAAAAAGTCCTACCTAATATAAGCCGCGAAAATCACGTTCGTACCATGACTCATTTTAATGATTAAAGTTTAAAAATGATGACGGTATAATATCACTTAAGACTTCGCGCAACTTTTAATTAACACATACTAATCATTTTTACGATATGCTCGTTTCAATAATTACGATTATTACAACAACGCAAGAATGTGCGAATAAAAACATACGGTTTACAAACTTCACACTGTGACAAAGAAGTACCAGCAAAAACGCTCATCCAAACTTAGAATTACTTTCTTAATTTTCTCTTTAAAAAAAATTACAAGAGCACATTTTGCCTTATTTGGATGAAAAGAGAAAATAGATTTTCTTGAGAATTGTTCAATAGTTATTTTATACATGGGTAAAGAAATCGCCGGAATTTATATTAAAATGAATATATTTTTTAAAATTCTTAAATTGCACACATGTCAAAATTAGTTAAATATTTAACTCCTAAAAATAGTACAAAAGATAATTGTAAATGAATTAGGTATTTTTTCTATCATTTCAATTAAAGTAAAAATCGCTTTCTATTTGTCATGATATACGGAATAAAATATTGGTTCGATATTAGGGACATATATGTACGTATAAATTCTAAATGTAACGTATATTGCAAACGTAATTCACTAGCTTCCGACAGATACATTTCTAAGAATGCCTTATGCCTAGCAGATAGGCATGACAAATAAGATTGTTTACTATTTATTACGTGCATTTCTAGTGCACTATGTATTTTGTGTGGGATTACTTTATAATAAATATTCTGTTAAGATAATGGTGCATTATATAATTACGTAAATAATTTTTAGTGCGAATTATAAACAAAACTTATTTATTTATTCTATTGCTATTTATTTTTGTTGCTATTATTATGCAGTAAAATATATTTATTCAGTATATCAGTGGAACAATAACACCATAATTTACTATCTGCGTACTTACAAGCAAAACAAATTTATAAATTCGCGCACTGAATTTCAATGTTATATTTGCTAAGCACACAGACTTCCGAACACACTTCAACAATTTAAAACTCAAACTGTTATATTCACACTCTGTCAGTCTCGCGTACTAATTATTCAACATAAATTTTAATATATACGTAATTATAAAACGACTCGTAACCGACGAACAGATTACATTTATATGTGTGTTACGGTGTATGTTATTTACAGGCCTATCCAAAATATTCCTTTACCTATGGAGTGAAAGACGGTCATACTGGCGACATCAAGGAGCAAACAGAAGAACGTGATGGAGATGTAGTGAAAGGTTCATACTCACTTGTGGAACCAGATGGCACTGTACGCAAAGTGGAGTACAGTGATGACGGTCACAGTGGGTTTAATGCAATTGTGACCCGCACTGGACACGCTGTCCATCCACAAACAGTCCAAAAGGTTGCCGCCATTCCCGTATCGCACGGTTATCATGGCGGTGTTGCTCTTGGAGGTTACCATTAAATTCTTTACATACTTGTAAGGTTAAAGAAAAATCCCAAATAGGGATATTGTTAAGTTATTTAACCAAAAAAAAGTGTCTTGCATATTCTCTTTAATTTCTTATGTATTTTATATCTTCTTCATCTATCATTTCTCATTTCATTTATAGTCGCCATTTTGTAAAATAGTATCAGCCATTTTTTTTAGGACACGATGTTTTCATGTTATGTTTAGTGGTTATATTTTTGTATGTGTTGCTTTTCCAAAAAAATAAATAAATATGATTTTATATTAAATTATTGTTGTTTATTATATGATGTATGATTTTCTTCGAAAATGAAACTAAATTATTTATATATTTAATGGACCAAATGAAGTAAACTTTTCCAAATTTATCAGTTAAAAATATGTCTAAATGCCTACTAATTATTATTTTAATTATTTAATTAATTCAATGTTAGAACCAATACTTTAAAATTATTTTTCTATGACAAATTTCAACTTTGTTGTAACATAGAACGTGTCGTGAAATTAGAAAATACACGAGAGAAATCAACGTATAGCACACATGTCTCATTTGACTATATACGATAAATTAATAGTTCAACTTTATTCTTTCCTAGTTGTTGTAAAAAAAAACTAGAATAAGTTTGTGATCAAAATACTAATCGAAAATGTCGCAATGCATTTAACCATAAGTAATAGTATGTTTACGGAAGTTATTTAATATAAGTCGACATTCAATGGATCTTTAACAACTATACTATGAAATACATATAAAATAAATTTGAGACAAATTTAAAAGGAGTGATACGTTTTACATCGTTTTGAACTAAGTTAGTGTGTATTAAATTAAATAAAGACATCGCCAATCGGCCAATCTGTAAAACACTCACACCTTTCTCGATAAAGAAGATATAAAATTTAGCAATAAAATTTTAAGTATTTGCCAAATTTTATTTGTCATAAATCTATCGTTTATTGGGTCAAAAGTTGGTCACAAAAGATAAGTGTCAAAATCTTGGGCGAAATACATAGTCAGGTGGACTTGAATTAATGATGCGAAGTGAATATGCTAAATTTCGTGCTTTATGTTAGCATGATAATCTTGTGTTTGATACAGTGGATCAATGATTTCCTCAATACTTTTACGAGATAGAATAATTGAAAACGAAGCTGACTTACAGCACTCAAATGCATGAAACAGTAAATATTTGTATTTTAAATGTGCAACAATATAAAACTGTTTATCTTAGCATTATTAATAAATGATTGGTGAATATTTCAACAAACAATTTTATGTTGTGTAAAATAGAAGGATTTGATGTTAAATATATTGTTAACCCTTTAGTAGCAACGAGTAGTCAAATTTCATATTGAGTATCGTTTACATCATAAATTGCAAAATAAATAAATATGTGGAAATAAAAGAATTTATTTTATATTTTGGAATATTCTAAATTAATTTGGTATTGCGATTTTATAAATGAGCAGTATAGATATTCGTACTTAGTATTTCGTATAAATAAACTAAAAAATCAAGTAAATTATTTTTGAATAACTTAAATCAATTTTTATAGTAAGCTGAAGGCTTAAAACGGTTGTTTAAATTTAAATATGAGTTATAAAGTTATCCTACGATAAACTGCCAAAATATAATTTATGTACCGATAGGTTTGCAATAAAAGAACCCACGCAACCATCCAAAACTCCAAAATAGAAAATTGTATTTTGAATATAGGCGTAGCAAATATAGAAATCAAAACATATGATTAAAATCATGAATTTATGCATCAATTAATAATAATCTCCTATTTATAAAAGTCTTTTTTTTAAATATTTATATTAAGTACGCAAACAGTTATTTAAAAATAAAATATTTTTGTTTTTGTATAAATTATAGATTTAGTTCTGTAATACAGCTTAATACTGTGTAAGTAACTAAATTAGGAGAATAGAATACTAATATAGTAAACAACTTCATTCTAACAACATTTATACAGGATGCAAGGCGTAAGCTATTAAAAGTACAATGTAAGGTAAATTGTAGCGGCAGAGATCTGCTACTTTATGAACTAAACAAAACACTAAAATTATGATTAATCGTGACCTTTTGACGACCTTAAATAAAAGCGAAAGTAGCGCCAATTACTTAGCTACAGTTTTTTTTAATGAATTCATTGTCATAAAAATAGTAGTAATAATTGTAGAGTACATTACGTAGTACGGCACACTGACCGATGCTTTCAACAGTTCATTGTTTGAAATATAAAAACACAAACATGTATACATACTCAAGGTTCTATGACTTAATATACTTTTATTCATATTTTTATTAAAAATATACTTAGGACCAGTTGTACGACTTACAATCATCTCTATCCTAAAATGCTCCAATTGCGAAAATTTCAAATATTGAAACTTGTTTAATCAAAAATAGACAGTTAAGGTTCAAAATTAATGATTACATTCAATGACAGTAGTAACAAATTTAAATATTCTACTATAATTTATAACTCCTCATTTAATCAGCAATTAAAAAAACCGTCAATGGAATAACTAAACAAGAAACTGACTAACAGGGAGATTGTGTATGTTTTTGAGTTATTACACAATTTATTTTTGCCTCTAGAAGCGACATACACATTTGTTTTATTATACCTGTCAACGCTGCCTACGCTGGATGTACTTAGTAGCATTGGATTCCAGCGTAATGTATCCAGTAACAAGAAGAAGAAATGAACCTGTCACTTCGGATGGACAAGAAACTGATTTGTTGGTAGTTGTAGCGGCACAAGATAATCACTTCCTCATCTTTGGATGATACTGATAGATTTCTTATAAATAAATAATTAATAGTCACAAAAAATGTCTTGTAGCATTAACATAACGTTAACAGTGTCAACGTGTTGTTATAATCATATAGAGTTTTGAAATATGTATATATAATAGTTTTGCGTCTTCCCAAAGACGATTTGAATTATTTATTTGGAGCAGAATTTCCACATTTTTAATTTAAGATTAAATCAAATTTGGTTGTAGAAATGACTACAATATTCATTTACAATTGTAGATTTTAAAATAAATTTTATGCCTAATGCAATAAGTATTATATTAGTGAGAATAAATTTGTTAAAGTGTATACTGGAGGGTAAACATGGTAAGGATCTTTGTGAGGGAGTGAATAACTTTGAAGAGGTTGTAGGTAGATGAATCCTCCATGGGTCAGTTCCACCTCTACTATCCTCATCATAACACGTTGTTGGTATATATAAAATGTAATATAGTGTGATGAGAGCAGATTTTGTAGTGTTTAAATGTGTTTTGATTCGGTTCATTCAACAGTTTAACATATCGATAGTGGCGCCACGCTCGCCAATTTATAGTGAACACTAAGTGAATAACGAGATAAATTATGAAAACGATTGTTATCTTCTTTGTAAGTTATATTTTTATTGCTTTAACTCTTACAATATTTAATTTGAAGTTAATTGTTACATTATAATTAAAAATTAAATTATGTTAGCAGCTCTTCAAATATCATGTCGTTTTAGATCCACTCAAGAATACCTTTTATTCAAATTGATTTTTTAATTAATTATCTAATCCAAATTTGTATTTGATAAATATGATAAAGGGTTGAAAATATACTAATTCAAATTTATTCATCTTTAATAGCAATATTCGTAACTGTAAATATTGCGATTCATAAATATAAAAAATATAGATAAAATTTTTTTTACAATAATAATATACATATAAAATTGGTAATGATAGGCTTTAGTGTAATATATTATAAATAGGTTGTTATTAAATACAATAATCATCCTACACACTGACAGATCATAAATCATTATTTCATATTGTTTTAGAAGACAAAAAATATATATACGATTGAAAATATATTTGTAATTTAAATATAATTTTTAGAGAAAATTAAGAAATTTGTAATTTTTGTGTAGGTTTAAATTGAAAATAGTAATTAAGGTGTCAATTTATAATTTATAATTTGACCGATTTTTTTCTTACTAAAATAATCAAATATTTTACTAAAACAGTGTAGGATGCATCTAACTGGAATAGTGGCACAAATAAAGTTATTTTATTCGTTTTGGATGTTATCAGTAATATGTCGATTGATTTATTATAATTTATTAAATATGGTATCGATGAAAAAATTGTTACAATTCTGGATGCATTGTATTCTAATTCGATATCAACTTTTACCATTGTGTTTGAAATAATTTCGATTGACAAACAAACGGGAAACGTTAACTAAAAAACAATTTTATATATGCGAGTTACTTTGACAAAGATACTAAAACAGTTATATATCATAAGAACAGTTACTAACATAGTATAAGTTTGAATATTTATAGAGCTGTATGAAGAGCTTAAGTAGTTGGTTGTATAAGATTCTCAAAAATAATTCTTAGTATTTTTGAGTAAGTTGTAAATTTTGATTGGGGATTAGTTGATCGTAGAAGTTAACATTTTAAGGAAAGCTATATAAATAAATTTTGTATGTGAATTGTAAGTCATTTCAGATGATAAGTTTGTCAATAATATCCTCAGCATCTTTACCGATTGAAAGGTTAACTTTATCGGACGATTGGAATGAATATAATATAAAAGAACCGGAAGGACCTGGAACATATTCATTCGGGTATGATATCGAAGACTCTGATACTGGTAACATACAATTCCGGTCGGAGGACAGGGCAGCCAATGGTACAGTGAGCGGAAGCTACGGTTATGTAACTCCGGAAGGGAATGTTCACATGGTACATTACACTGCAGATCACCTCGGGTACAGGTATGTGTATTATACAATATATATTTTTTTGTATTATCATGAATGAAAATGAGAGTAAGTTATAAATGATATTTATATTCAATGAATGTATTTCGACATTGATTTTATGTAATTATAAATTAACTCTGAGAAAAATTAACTGTGCAGTATTTTTATGCAGTTTAAACTCTTAAGTTGTATGCATTTTATTTATAGAGCAAGAATAGAAGATGGTTCAGTTTCAGCATTAAGAAATAATCTATATAGATCAGAAGTACCACCATATAATACCATGTCACCGGAAATGATAGCCGCTTTGACGTCACTCCAACATTACAAACCACATCAGGAATTTGAAGATCAGCGCGTTCGACCTATAGATCGTTTACCAACTAATGAAAAAGCCAATAAAATTCATGAATACCCAAGATATACTTCACTAAATATTCCCCAAGACTATAACTCCTATTACGTGCCATCGTACTATCATTAATTTATTGTTTTAACTAGGAATCAATTCTTATATAGGCATAAGTGTTCGCTGAATTTTAGTAGTCATTTTTTCGTCATACACAAGTTTTAAAAAAAGATACAAACTATGACGTATATTCTGTATTTATTGGACAGTGCTAAATTATACAAGTCGTAATAAATTTGAGTGTGACATTTACCGGTACATCTCAAATATGTGCTTTGCATGACGTCACGTTTAGCACCATGAGGGTGAGGTTTTACAACTTCGATTATATACAGCACGTTACTATTTTAATATTTCTCATGAGTTTTTATTGTTGCTTTAATACAGAATAGACCACCGGTACTAGTTTGAAGCATTTTGAAAGAAATGCTCAAACATAGTGGGTAAAATAATATTTTAAGAGACTTACATCGTTGTGTAACGATTGCATCTTATGTCCGCTTAATAGAAATTGTGTGACGCTGATAACAAGCACTGATTTAATAAATTTAGCAAAGTATTTATATTAATTTATTATGCAATTAACAAAGAGTAGAGTAAAATGTAAAATTATTTATTAAAATAAAAAATATAAACAATTTTCTTTTACGATAATTTTACACTCATTTAGAATTTCAATGTGACTATGCTAATCTTGGCTTCATCAACTTTTATAAGATATTCTTACTTTAAGCTCCATAGGGTACATGCTATTCTGAGTCATTTTTCGAACACTATTTGAATGCAATAATAAGCAATCCGCTCTCAAGAAGACGTCACTAGGTTTGTTTGAGTCGCGGAGTGCATTTATTGGACCGTGGTACGCGTAAATAATACTTTTGTCATCATCGGATACTTCAAGAGAGCAGGTGAAACTATCTTCCATATTACCAGATACCCAGATCATCACTAAATTATTTCCGTTTATTGCTTCAGAGGATTTGCAAGACATTGACATTTTCGCCGCAAGTAACGGAAACACAAAACCATTGTCTTGAAACGCAGAAGATCTATCAACATTAATTTCAATTATAAAGTTTTCGTTGACAAATTTGAAAACAAACAGAAGCGGTTTTTCTCGAAACGTTAATTTCTGAACTAATTAAATCAAAAAAAAATTACTCTTTTTCAATTGTAATTGGTACCATAAGTAAAGCAACAATATGTGATTCTGAGTAATTCATGCTGTTCAAACTAAGTTCTAAAATTTTATCTTGGTCAAAATTTAAATAATCTTGTGGGGTTTTTGAGTGATCGAACGAAAAATGAGATACCAATTGAGTAACGGCGACCATTTTGTTGCATCTTGTGTTGGGACATTTGACAGGTCTATGAGGAATAATATATTAAACTAAAATTGCGAACGAAACACATTTAAACACTTTTTCACTTTTTAGAAATGTTCAATAATGACGGCGATGCACGTAAAGTGCATGGATAGTGTCCAGTATAAACATTTTTACTTTTCTGTTTCTTTGAATTTGAACTTGTGGTTTGTGTATGTTCACACATACCATTCGCTTTTGCGTATTGCTTGAGTGTTTCCTCAGCTAACAAATCTCGGAAAAGGTTTTGATTTCCACAAATTGGGCATTTACTTTTTGTAGCTAAAATACACAAAAAATAATCATTGGGAATACATTTATAGAAATTCGTTGAAAATCTTTTTAAAAAACTACTTATTGATGAAATTATTATTAATATTGTAATAGCACAAGAAAGAATTTGATATATCCGTAACTCGTAAGTAGTATTTAATTTAAAATAGGTAGTGTACATTTTACAGTGTAATTGCTTGATGACTCAGGAATATATTTCTCCATTTGTTTTAAATAGAAAAGTAAGCTATAGTTTCATTCACAGAGTATAATGAAAGGTAGCATTTATTTCTTCTCTGAGGCGAGAAAATTATTATGTAAGAAGTCTAACACGGAACAATACAATATATATTTTCGATTTAATTTTATACTAAATTGATCATTTTCACTTTTACTATCATGTAATGATTTTACGCAAAAGGTCACTGGCGCCACAATCGACCCTCTTTCGCAACCAATTAAATATAGTATCATAAAAACAAAAAATAAAAATGACCTAATATTTTACAACTGTCAAAACTCAGATTGGTAATTTGAGTTCCAAAATAGTGGCGTTAAATTACTCTTGCGTAGAGTTTACTACGTAATAACTATGAAAATGAGTGAATTCTTACATTCATTTATATTAACGTCTAAATAACAACTCTCGCATATTGTATGAAGTGTGCCACACTGATACAATGCTTGAACTTTGGGAATTTCATTACAGTGGTTACATGTTATCATTTCCAATTTACTTGCTGACATAGATGACATGTTGGTGACTACTGTTAAAGTTCGCAATGACTTTATTAATTATAATTTTAATATATACTCCATTAGAAAAGAAAAAGTACAAAACGAATTTTGTCCAATCTTCTAACTTGTTACTATGGTAACATAAAAGAAATTCGAAAATATTGTTAGACATATTGTTTATACTTTCACTCATTTTCATAGATACGGAATTTTGGATTTTAGTCAACATTTATATAGGAATAAAACTACTATTTGTGTATGGTATTTCATTTAGAAATTAAATGTAAATTAATATAAATATGAAAATAATTAACATTTATGATCTACAAAAATCGAAATTTTATTGCATGTTTTGAATTTCGGTTGAACATTTACAGCTAACAAGTACTTGTACGGCTGGATAAATAAAACTTTCTTAGTTATTCGACTTTTAGAATGCAATATTGAATTTAAATTAGAAAATCAAATTCTATTTTAGTATTCCAGTACCACAGGATGTAAGAGTGTGTGATGGGTATTTTAAATTACTTTAAATTGGAATTTGCATATTCTACATGCGGTTTTTAACGCTGAAAGGAAGTGCATTTTTTTTTTATTCTTTTCAAACATTTTTATTTCTATGACACGCTATTCTATTGTAGACCAAAATAAATTGATATTTTTGTTTAAAACGAATCCAATTAAATAAGTAATAATTTAAATTATAATAGTGAATTCGAATGACTTTTTTTTTAAATGAGATATCTTATGACCTATTTGATTCATATGTGTTACTTTAGATACGTTATGAATTTTATTTAACATAAATTTAAATTAATTTACGAATTTCTAAGGTTAAATTTGCGATAAAATTGCTAGAAATTTAATTTGTAAAAGAAATGCCATGAAACACAAGTATTGTTCTATCATTAAAATATTTGCATACAATTATTTTAAACAATTATAATTATAAATTAATTGGTATACTTGAGACGCTTTCTCGAAAGGTAAAAATACAATGTATATTTGTTATTTTCAATAAATGCGAATTTCCTTGAAATTAACCAAAATTTACTTATTGCAATGCAGCAAAAGTTTTTATAACACATTCACAACTAATGAATAATTATTTTTAATAATCTAATATGAAATTAAACGCTTTGTGACTTCATGCTCGCAATAGATTCCTATCAACATTTTGACGGTCGAGTGAACGATTTGAAAGAAGTAACATGGAAACAAATTATGATAATTTTTATGGAGATGGCTGCAAATTTATAATGAATACTCTCTACCACGAAACCAGGAGTATTGAAAAAGATCCAGTAACCTACTTTCATCTTTGTCTGACTAATATAGACAAGTGGATGTCTGTTCTCAGTCATACGGTGTCGAAGAAAGTATATATAAGGAATCTCCAATTTCTCCTAATCATACGTTAATTGTCTTTCCTGTGATTCACATCTTTTCCATAAAAATTCACAACGAAATATTAATATAATTTCAAACGTTTGTTGTGTGTGTTTATTTGTGCTAACGTGGAACAAAATGGCCACTTCTAGTGTAAGTATTTAAAATGTTTACCCTAATATAATATTTTTTTAAATGTAATTAGTAATTTTATTAAAATCAACAATTGTAAATGGGTAATAACGATTTTCTTCCTGTCAAGGAGTTGTCTTAGTTATTTATCCGAAATAACAAAATTATAAATAGAAAATTGCATTTTGATGTAATGTTAATATCAACCGGTTAAAAATATAAATTGTAACGATTGAATTGAAATTTACCTTATTAATTAGTATCTTCATATTTGTAGTTGACATATGGCACAATAATACTGTCAAAACTGACAACTATTTTCAATAAATCAATTGTTTTCATAAATTTGACAAAGTCATCCACTACAAGATGATAATTACTAAAAATATATATAATCCAAAAGAAAAATATATTGTTTAAAATTGAACTACTAATAATATTTTTCTGGAGTTGTAAATATTTTTTTAAATTTAATTGAGTAATAAATTTTATTTTCTAATATGATAAAATTAGAATACATTTTAAAATTTATAATTGTAATTAATTCGTATTACCACAATATCCGCTCTTTAGCATACAGTGTTGGTGTCAATGACGTCATAAAAACTAGTAAACTTGTACTGCGGTTATAGTAAACATGAGTTGTGCTAATTTTATAATTTTCAGTTATTGTACGTATTTCTGGGTGTTTTCGCTATGGCCAATTCAATCCCTTTACCAGGACGTTACCCAGTTTCCTACGACCATCAAGACGAACACCAACAATTGCAGTACTACGGCGCAGAACAGGCTGGTAATGCACAATTACACCACGACACACCAGCACTAGCAACCCATGCTTATGGCGGACACCACGAGGAACCAATAGATTACTATGTAAGTATTCACTTGGTCCATTGCAATGTATTTAATCAAATAACATACAGAAACTGCATGCAGAATGTTACATAACAATGATAAAGATCAAGGTTTGCTATTGCTTTTAAGTTACTATATTAGGTACATATCACTGTATTACGCTTTTGAAATGCATTATATAGTTTTCATATTAGTATTGTCGTAGAGAGGTGTTAAAAAGTACTAAAATGTAAACTTGAACCAGTTTAAGTGTAAAATTGGTTGTAATAAATATTGTTTATATTTTTAGGCGCACCCAAAATACGAATTCAAATACGGTGTAAAGGACTATCACACCGGTGACGTGAAATCCCAACACGAGACTCGTGATGGCGACGTCGTTAAAGGCCAGTATTCTCTAGTCGAACCTGATGGTTCAATACGTACTGTAGATTACACCGCTGACAAACATAACGGTTTCAATGCGGTTGTTAGTAAAACAGAACCAATACATCATCAACACCAACATCAAGAGCTTGGCGAACAAGGGCATTATTAAGAAACAATACAAAGTAAATTCTAATTTTGTTTTAATGATTTAAACATCCATTTGTTATTAGTTTTAAGTTAAGTTTTTTATATCTATTTATTTCTAGTCTTTAATCATCTCTATCAGTATTTTGTTGTTGTTTTTTTTAATATACACTTTGTTGTCTATTAGGTACTTGTAATACTAAATGTGTTAAATAAATTTTCTTTTCGTTAATATATTATTTGTATTTAATTGGTATTTAACCCAGTAACCTTATTAGGTGTAGTACTTTTGACAACATAACATTTTATATAGGTTATGTATGAAATTTCGTTTTTTATTTTAAATTTATGTTTGACATTTAACTTGGTGAAATACAATTAAAAATCTATTCGAGAACAGTAAATTAAAAACAATTTTAGTTGTTTTGGATGAACGAAGGCCTTGGGAAATAAAAAAAAACTTGTGAGAAACACGCCTGAATATCATAAAACGTTTGTAGTATGCACTATCTATTAAACATTAAATTAAGTACATGAATCAAAATGATATCCAAGTCACGCAAATAGTATGTTTCGATATGTTGTAGGTAGCATTTGAATATCCTGTTATTTTAACATTTAAAGTATTTTAATTTCTATTTTCTGTAATTTCCCACAATAAAATAAATAATTGTAACGCAAATTAATAATAAAATAGAAAATTCTTGTTAATAAACGTTATACAAAATTAAATATTTGAGAATCTTGTTTTGAAATTGAAAATTTCGAAACTCAAATATAATTATTTAATTTCATCGCAAATATGTTTTTTTTAAAATTGAAAACAATACAGTGTAAATGTAAATTAATATAGGTATATAAAAAAATGATATTATCATCAATTTCTTGTAATTATTAAACGAACCTTGATTGCATTTATCTGATTGTTCTAAACAATTAAACACAAAATGAGCAATGATAAGACATAATTAGTTTTTAATCTAAACAACATCTGCAATGTATTGCACTGGACTTTCTTATACGTATTAGGCATATGTTGTTTAGATTTTGTATTTTAATAACTTCTCTATCTAAACAAAATATGCCAAATACGTATAAGTCCAGTGCAATACACTGCACTGCAATTGTTGTAAACACCAGAATTAGAGAACGCCCGATACACGACTTCTCGGATTAATTCTTTGTTATAGAATTGCACGCAATAGATTACACACTATTTGATGCTCTAACGCTACTCTCGATGTAGTGTTTTAAATAAAGGTCTGGCTTATATATAGACAACAGAACTTCGTGGCTTTAGAAGTATGCATTGTTTTTCTCTATACACAATTACACCAACGCACATGTAAATATCACATTCACTAGTTTGTAAAAAAAAATATTAATGCGTATTTAGTACATCTACCATCAATACTAAATTTCTTCTATATCAACGAATAAGAACCTCACCTACGAATGAAGGCCGTCCAACTCAGAAGAATATATTTATTATTATTTAAACAAATATCCAGATGCATAGTTTAGAATTGAAAGCCTTTAGGTTTGTTTTTAGTTTTGTAATATCAAATTTTAACAATAACGATTTTTATGGTAATAAATGGTGTGTTACAGATATTTACATTTAAGCTATAGGATTAAAATTGTGTGAAATATAGCCAGGGGAATTATAGGTTATGAACGATTTCTTTGAGTTAAAATAAAAAATGACTGCACTAGTTTTAACAGCTGATTGTGAATTGTTTCGATAGATAACTTACAAGCAAAGAAGTGAATGCCAATCGTTTTTACATAAATGAGATTAAATACTGTCCATATATTATTTCTTTTAGACTCATACAAAGCTATCTTGTTTCTATATACACAAAGGTATATTGTTACAGCTATACGCAAATACAGAACAAAAAATATAGTTGCACTTCTGACTTTCGAGCGACCTTTGAACTATCGCAAGATTAGTATCTATTCAACGTGTGTAGCAATTATGAAAATAATCAAATGCTACGTGTAATTATATATGGGATCGTGCGGATGTTAAAACAATACTATGAAGGATTTTTCTATGTATATGCCAATTTTTCCATTAATATTAAATTGATAAACAAAAGAACAGTATATGATTATAAAATTTCCGGTTATATTGTTGGTAACATTGCTTTAATTAACGGATGAATTAACACATCTTGCAAATCTGGGATACCAAAAAGATATAATGTTATTAAACGGATGTGTGTTATTAGCAATTGCATCAATAGCAAATGTTAAGATTTATTGATTGCATGAATTAATTTAAAAACATTATATTATTCATACATTTGTTTTTATGTTTTATTATTTTATGACCCGTCTCATACATAACTGTACTCATAACGTGAGTAAATCTGGTTTATGTTAAACGACTTGTCTATTGTTTTAAAGTGCAAGTTGCTTTCACAAACTTGCACTTATTTAAATAAGGTATAATTTTCACTTTGTAAAACGATATAAGAATTTTAACTGTTACAATTAAATCATCATTGATTTGTCTGTTGTGTTTGTTGACATAAATAGGTCATAGGTGTTACGTAAAATGGCAATTCCGAAACTAAACAATTATAAGGAATAAATGATGATAGTAATCTGCAACAATGCACACTGTTCAAGTGTTAAAAAATTCGAGTTATCGGTATGGTTTCTAAGTATTTTTGTTTTTGTATAGGCCACCTTTGGTCACGAATTGACCTGGTTTTATAACTATAAGTTACCTATTTATCTATATATGTATCATAAGGTAATGTGCAGTTATATAATTCGGAATAAATATGAACTTAACATGAAGGATTCACTCTTCGAAATTTAATTCTATATATTTTTTTTAAATCTATACGTATTCCATTGAAATAGACTAAAATTTGACATTTAAGCTTGTATTTAAACCATCCATATACTAGACATGGACACAAAACACATTTTACTTTTTCGCTTGAATCATAATTTCAAATATCAACTAAACTATTAGGTTTCATTTTTATTTATGACTATTGCTCAACAAATCTATAACAATTTACAACCTATACATATGAATATGTTCCATAATCTTCTTTACTACTCTAATTACTTGAATTACAACGGTTTTTATTTGTTTAATAGCACTTCAATAGAAAATGAACAAATATACAGTAGTTCAAACAAACCGAGCATCTATACAATTATGTGTAAGTCAATTTGAGAATGAATGATGATTTTGTTGACTGAGTCAAGGATGAATCAGTACTACAATATGACCTAATAATAAAAACGTACTCCTCCCAAACTCGTCGTTTTTACTTTCAATGTGTATAACATTGATCAAATCGTTTTAGAATAAAGTTATGAGCGGATTTGTTATCTAAACAATGGACCAAGAAAACGAAAGTTGCTTAATTTTAAATACTTCTTAGTTTTAGGCGAAAACTATTTCAATATTAAGCATCACGATTATCATTTTTCGAATTCAAAAATTGTCTGGTCATTGAGTGTATGAAGTACAAGAGTTAATGATGACTGAGTTGTGATTGCCTCAATGATCTGCTACACTGTTTTAAACAATATGGGCGTGCGCACACGATTCTTCAAGTACACCATTATTTTGTTCTGTCGTATCGAATGGGAGACTCATTTTTCGTAACTCGAGTAAAAAGTGCGATCGCATGGACCTTGAACGAGAGTGAAGTGTATACGAACATATTCTCGCCCCCGATGCTTTAAATAGGGAACAAAATTTACCTATAAATACTCAGAGTTGTCTAGTGCTCAATCAGTATCCATCGAGTACTCAAATAAGTGTTATACAGTTGGTAATAATCTCCGAAAATGGCATTTGTACAAGTAAGTTTAACAATTGTGATATTACCGATGCACAGAGAAAAAGGATATTTTCGACAAAGTTAATTATTATCCACATTATAATAAGAACAAATTAGTCTTTATTTCACTAAAATTTGTTAATAATATAAAGAAAAACGAGTTCCAAAAACAAAGTTTATGTAACGAAATACACCTATTTTTTGTTATTATTTCACAAAATGTTATTCTATATTTCTTAATCTCGCAAAAAAAAAAAAAATTTTCACAAAAAATTAGGTTTTAAATTACTCTTCAGCTCACGGAAAGCAAACATTTTATTAATCGAAATGAAGTTAGCAGTATTTATTTTACGAACTCTCAAAATCGAAATGTTATAATACCACACCCATAAGTTTACATTTCCCTAAAGTTTAAATGTTACTAGTACTGTAGCAATGATGTAACATATATTGTGATTTATATTTATGGGTAATGAACCCTTTAACCCCACATTCTATTTGTTTGTTTTTGTCTATAGATGGTAGTGTTGGCTATAGCCATTGCTGCAACTAAAGCAGGAGTTGTTCCCAGTCACGGATATGCAGTACATGGAGGTTTAGGTTTGGGAGGATATGCTGGAGCTGGATATGCCGGTGCAGGATATGCTGGTGCTGGATATGCTGGCCCTGTAGCTGTAGCTGCTCCTTTAGCCGCTCCAGCGTATGCAGGACATGGCGGTGGTGGACAAGATATTGACTATTACGTATGTATTATATATTCGGAAATAAGCTACGCTTTTAAAAATTGAAATTACATAGCCAAAAACTAACTTTTTATAAATAAATTCTAGGCACATCCTAAATATTCCTACAACTACGGTGTCGCTGACGGTGCAACCGGTGACGTCAAGTCCCAATCAGAACACCGCGACGGAGACGTCGTCAAGGGACAATATTCCGTTGTTGAACCTGACGGCACAGTTCGTGTCGTAGAATACGTAGCTGATGATGTCAACGGTTTCAACGCCGTCGTCAAAAGAATTGGACCTGCTGCCCATGCGGCTCCAATTCACAAAGTTGCAGTTGCAGCCCCAGTAGCTGTAGCAGCAGGACCTGGTTTTGGATTTGGCGGTGGTCATGGTGCATTTGGACCAGGAGCAGGTGGATATGCAGGTCATGGAGGATATGCTGGAGATGGAGCATATGCTGGTGATGGTGGATATGCTGGAGATGCCGGTTATGCCGGGCATGGAGGATATGGACACCATTATTGATTATTTGGATAATAGACAGCTGCTATTATGATTTTGACTATGTGATTTTGTAAAAAGTATTCGATGAAATATTATTTATTTTGTTGTAACTCCAAGAGCTTTATTTACCTATTGTAAACAGTATTTTCTCTGTGAATATATTTTTAGTATAAGTTTTTTATTTTTGTGTATATAAAAACATGTGTATCGCAATTTTATAACAAATATATTTGTTTCAAATATTTATGTTTTTTTTTAAATTTGAATTCCAAAACTACAAAGCATTTCTGCTAATTAAAAATAATTGGAAAGTCAAAAATAAATGGCTAAAATTTATAAAAAAAATTGTTTGTAGTTTAAATTTAAATAACATTAGCACAATTCACACAGTTAAAAAGAAAGAAATGTCACGACCATTAACCAGTAGGTTTGATGTTTAAATTCAAATTATAATTAATACAAAACTTTATGTGTAATTAACAAATAAAAATTACACAAACGTATTATTACTTTAAACATTATTCATTCATTTAAATAAACATAATTATAGTATGATTTACTATCTTGAAAATAAACAGATATAAAAATGCAAATATGTTGTAATTTTAACAGCTTGGAAATGACCCAAGATTAGTCGATAAATAATAGTTTTTATTATATACCTAATCGTATATAATTTACCACTATATATAACTAATTTATTTAAATAGGAATAAAAAGAGTGACTGCTATTCTCAATTAACTAAAAATTTCAGAAGAATGTTGAGAAACAACTTTCTTACAAGGTACGTATCAATATTAACAAATTCTTAAGATGAAAACTGTCAATACAAAATGATCTCTTCTCATTTTATTAAATCAGTGTGACATACATCTGACACAAAATTGTATAAAATGATGTTTAATAGGACATAAGTTACGACATACGTCCCGCCATTGTTTGTACAATGAAACATATACGCCTTCGTGTGAAAACCGTTAACCAAAGGACGTACCATAAACTTATAATAATTGTTTTTATTCGAGACACTTTTAACGTCATTGTTTATGGGTTATTTATGGTTACAGATATTAATTGAAGCCATAATTACGTTAATAGCAATATGCATGAGCTTGGTTCTGTGGTTGCGCATCTGACGACCTTGGTGCTGGTTGCTACCATTAAATATAAATACTATTGCACCAACTAAGAATATCATTAGGATGTACTTTTTGGTTGAAATTATGTTCTAAAATAATGCATGGTTTGTCATCTAGTGTACTGAGTACAAATAATAAATTTCATTACCTTAATATTTAATTCAATTTTCCTTGTTCTAAATAATTTTATATGATTCTGCAACGCATAGTTAACTTATAAACAATACTAGTGTTATGTTATGCACTAGGTATTACCAGAAGACTTTATACATAATAAGATTAATCATTTCTATTTCTTAATCTATGTCGACAATCAAATTTGATTTGTAAATAAAAAGATTTATAAGTTTTGGAACTCGCCAAAAAAGATTGTATTCATGATCTACAGATAAATTGCAAGACCGGACGATTTGGACATTAATGCAAAATCTCCATAATACACATCTAACGGTGTTGTCGTATTTCTTAACCGAAAGTTTCAGAATCTTTACACGAAGTTTTGGCCTTGGTTTCAGGCGGTTGCAAAACCAACTGTGTCCTGAAAAAAAGTAGGGGGTTTGTGGTGCAGAAAACAATGCTGCATTGTGACGTCACTATACTTAGTAGCTTCATGTCCATATATATAGCAAGTAGGTTGATGAAGATAACTTCAGTGTGTGATTCTTTTTTTACCAAGTTCTTTTTATTTTTATATATACGTTTGATATTTAGTGTGATTCTAAACAAAATGATTGATCTAAAGGTATTAGAATTTGTGGATAGATTTGTGTGTGTGTGTGTGTGTTTGTGTTATAATCGATAACAATATATTTAAATACTTTGACTTTTTTGTTGACTACTTTGTTCATATTTTCAATAAGAATTCATTAGTTAAACATATATAAAAGTGCTTGAGTGTCTCTTATTTTATTTTGAATAACTGACTCTTTGTAGAACTTTAAGTTCATTTTAAATCATAAGAAAGAATTATATTTTAAGAATTATATGTTCGAGCAGAAGTAATATTTTTAGACATTTCTAGAACATTTTTAATTTGTTTATATTTTTTATGTTACCATATGATTTAATCCTACACCAGTTTGTTGAGATTTAAAAATATTAAAAGAGGATATTGAATTTCAATAATATATACTCTCTTTATAACTTCTGATAGGCATATATTAAATTATGTATTATTCGATCAATTCTGTAGACATTTTTTATTTATGGCGATTGCCATAAAATATTAAATAAATTAAAATTTTCAGTACGAAATTATAAAATAGTTTAAAATACTGACCACAGTAAGCATGCAAAATATATTTAGGAACTCACCAATTTGCAGTCATCATTTTTGGAGTATCCACGGTCATTAGATTCTTGTGATGAGTTAGGTGTACTGAAAATAAAAAAATAATTGATTTAATAAAATAATTATAGAAAAAATTCTAGTTTATAAACAGTCCTCATTTTTACCTATTATAAAGACTATACAATTGTAAAAAATAAATCATAACTTCAACAGAAACAGGTATATGAAAATAATTACATGAAATTAAGAGAACTTTGACGATAAGTTCATTTGGTGGTATTTATATAGAATATAGATATTAACCAAACCATATTTCCGCATATATAAAATGAGTAGCTGATTGCAAATATGAACGGTTTTGTTAAAAATTGACCTACCATAACAATACTTGAAGAAAAACATATATTCACACCTTTCTTACTTGGCAACCAAGTGTGAAAAAACGCCTAACAAAAAACAATACAAATTCACACATAACTATAATTACTATGACAAAACGAACGCAAACACCGAGAAAAGCCAAGTCTTTCATCGTCCGAGGTTAGAACAATATTAAGCAATCGATTTTATCATCTTAGGAAGGAAACAACTTATTATATTTATCTGTCATAATCTGCATATATCAAAAAGCATAACAATGGAATAGTAAGGTAATAGGTGGCACGCGTCGAGTAAAAGTATTACACATCTTATATGACGCAAACAGTAACTCTACTAAAAATGGTCATTATTCACGTCATAACAATATTATAGATTGTAAATGAAGTCATAAATTGATTTCTCTCTTATACATTGTTTTATTACTACAAATCTACATATCATAAAGCGATGGACAGCAAATTATTAAATTTAAATATATTTCTTTTAGTTTCAGATATGTATAGTTATTTTAACTACGTTTTCACCCTATATTTTGAGTCAACCTGCTTATGCCCCTGCATATGCCCCTAAACACGCTGTTGACTATTATGTAAGTATATATAAAATATATAGAGTGTAATGCCAAGTTGATATTTAAAAAATAACTTTTATAAAGCGATTACAGTATTTATATTTATAGATAGAAACAATAACTTAAATATTCAACAGGGAAAGTGAAATTGAAAGACACTTTAACATCTATATAAAATTCGATTACGAAATATTTAATGTCAAGTTTACGAGATGTCGATCAATCGAAAACTCGTCCTAATCAATTTCAAGTTGATAATCTGTATGAAAGTGTTAAATATGAGGACAAGTTCATGTGTTCATATGTACTGAAAAAGAAAGCGTTTCTATTATTATTATTATTATTATTCGTTCACACTAAACATCTGTTGCCGTGGCCATACATCTGTTAATCGGATTGCTAAACGTCTACATGGAAAGTGAACAGACTATAAAAAAATTGTTATTGTTTGGATGACTTGCTACATAAAGATATTAAATTAAACTTCATTGGATGAGAAAATTTTAGATTTGTATCTTGTATTTATGTATATTTGACATTAGGCCTTACGCGAGATTTTTACCTTTTATTATATAGCAAATTTATTGAAGTTGCCATAACTGTTTTTGCATTATCGCACTTGGAAAATATGATAATAAAAAAGAAAATAACAAAGTGAAAATTGTTACCATAACTAAAATTTTGGTTGTTTTATTTTTCACTAATAAAATCTGTTGCGGCAACTAATTTTTAGTAACTAAAACAAAAATATTATTGCCGCGATAGACTTTCTTACAGAAAAATAAAATAATCAAAATGTTAGTTATAATACCATTTATGTTTCTAAATGAGCCAGTACATCTTATTTTGTAATAGTTTTCTTTTGGCTGTACTCTCGATTTATTATTTAAAAAGAAACTGTCTAATATTCAAATTTTGTTTAGTCTCCGCCAAAATACTCATTCAATTACGGAGTCGCGGACCATGTGACTGGTGACGTCAAAAGTCAACACGAAGCGCGAGACGGCGATGTAGTGAAAGGCCAGTACTCACTAGTAGAACCAGATGGCTCAGTTCGCACTGTCGATTATACAGCAGACTCCGTGAATGGATTCAATGCGATTGTATCCAAAAGTGCGCCTACCATCCACGCGGCTCCTCTGCACAACCATAAACAAATCCACCATCAACAACCACAGGCGCCAATTATAAAAACGGTGTTACCTAGTGCACCGATTTATGCGCCAGTTCCTGCACCTTTACCCTACCGGCCGCTCATCAAAACAGTGTTACCGTCGCAGGTGGTTAAAGCGGTTGTAGGACCTATAGGGCTGAAAGGGATCCAACATGTTTATGCGACTGGGTTAGGGTCACATTTGGGGGCGCATTTTGGACCTCATGTAGGACCGCAAGTGGGACCTCATGTGGGACCTCATTTAGGATCACCTTTAGGTAGGTTAAATTAATTAATCGCAATTACAATCTGTAGTTTTAGTTATTACATTACAACGAATTTGAAAAGAAATATGATAATTGACTTTTAGAGTTACCATTGATATAAAATCAGGGAGGTTTTTTATTATCTGATTTTTAAATGATTGTATCTTATATGGTAAGATCAATAAGATTTTGTCAAAAAATTAATGATATACAGATAATAGAAAACTATTATGACCTTGTTTAAGAAATATACACACCTTATTACTAAACGTTACTATATGATATTATACCTACATACACACATGCTTACAAATTAATTTTGGATCATCTGTAAACATTTGCAATAGCCTTGAAATTACAATTGGAACGGCAGTTCAGTTACGAACAACTTCAATAAAATTTACCAAATAAGAAGAAACTAATTATAAAGAACATACTTAAATTAGCATAATGTGAATAAAATTCGATCACACGGGAATTGATATTAAATATTACGAAGTTTTTGCCTGTATATTTCTGATAAAATAACAAATTACAAAGAATGAATTTCTACTTATGATTAAAAATATGTATGTATTTTTTAAATCTTTTAGGTTTGGAAAGACATTATGGTTACTATGGAGACTACGATGGTCTAGACGGTTACAACTTCGGTGGCTATTACGACCATCCAGTGCGGCATTATAATTATTATTAACCCAATAATAATTCCAAAATAATATTAAGCAATTAATATGATTAAATGAATGATATCACATCCACGGATCGTAGATTTATTCTTGAATCTACATGTAACCTTTACCAATAGTGATTTTATATGTTAATTTTATGTACTTTATATGGACCAGAAAAAAATTCAAGTACAACAACATAAGGTTTATGAACTCTACAATTTTTTTTCGCGTGTGTTAACAAAATTATATATTACTGTAATAAAAAATACGTTTAAAATAATGATTTACTGTATAAATAATATGAAATATATATGATTTAATTTTGTAAATAATATACTTGTTTTTGTGTTAAGACAGTGCAATTAGATGATATTAAATAGCTTACATGTAAATGCAAAACGTAGCATTACTGTTAATAAAGTACTCTACATTACCGACAACCTTAACCTAAATTGTCTTTATGTGAAATTAATTCTTTGATTAAGAATTCAACATGTTCAGACACCATAACTGTATTACAGGAAAATTAACTATTTATTCTAAAATGGTCTTCTATTTATTGTATAGCTTAATCTAATCATCTAATCTTTAAAAATCTTAACTATCACAGTTTTGATTTAATAAATTGACGAACAATATACACATATGTGTGCTGTGACACACGCAAATCTACAGCTTAAAATATCTTAATATTCAAATTTGTCACACCTTCACATAACAATAGAATTTGATTTGAATATGTGTTGATATATAAATCACAAGCTACCATTTGCCACTACTGTGTTTGGGCATTGACAATTTTTTGGCAGGGTGTGGCCACTTCGTCGAAATTTGGGATTATTGTTATTCATATGGTGATACATTTGTTGATTGCGTCCATGATGCAATAGATTAAATCATTTCATGAACTTTTTAAAAGCCTCAAATAATAATTAGGAAAACCTGAATTTTAAGCCAGGGTTAAAGTTATTAAAATATTTCAAACCTATAAATATTATTTTAGTCCTAAACTTTCCTATAGACGCAAAAAAAAAAACACTAAATTTTATATTAAAAATAAAAAAACAACATTTATTTTTGGTTATATAACAAAGAATGGTTTAACAATGGACGACGTTAGTGTATAGCTACTAAAGCATACCATTTTAAATGTACTATCACTAAATGATGTCAGGAAGTCTTAATTCAATCTCATCTGGATAGACAATAGCGACAAAGAATCAATAACTAGTACGATGAAAGTTATAGCATCAGAAATAATTGTGAATGCAATTTTTGTGCAGTTATAGATGCTTTTTATGCGAATCACGCTAGTACAACAATGTTTAGTTACGAATGAGTGAGTTTTTTAGATTAATAATATTGATAGTTAACCACACGTGTCGGCGTTACTTGTTAGTTAGTAAGAACTGTGTTAACGTTCATAGTACAACTACTTCCGTGTTTTCTTTAAAAATCAGTATGGAATACTTGTATTTGATATCATCTCGTGCAACAGAACAGTAATGTCAGTAAAATTATATTTTCACTTAGAAAAATGCTTAATAACTGTATTCGTCGAAAGCCTTAAGGTGTATTTAAAGTGACTTTAAAATAAAAATGGAAAACATGTATTAATCATATTTTATATTAGATAAATAAGGATTGTCATTTTTACTTTTTTTTATATATATATATTAAAAAATCGAGATTTTAACGGAAATACATCTTTTGACCTTCTCTGAGTCGAGTTTAATTTAATAATTTTAGTCTTCTTGTTTCTAAATATTACTACTATAGACCTGTACACAAGCGAGCGTACAGTACTTACTGTTTAGAAGAAAATATTGGCATAAATTCTCTTACTAATTTTGGCAACTGAGGATAGATGGAAACACTAACCTAGCTTATAAATAAAAGTGTTGAATAATATCAAAGAAAGATTTTCATATATAGGTATATATAAAATATACCAAATTTAAAATCAAAATTTAGCCTGAGAAAAACAAAAAATTAAACATGACATTGGTAGTATTTTAGACATGCATAGGCCAATTATTTAATTAACCATTATTATCGTATAAAAACGCGATGTCATTGGATCACGATGATCATTATGAAAGACCTTCACGAATACATCGCGTATTGCTTCATTGGTTTCTCATTTATAAATCATCGCAGTTTATATCAGTACGTAATTAATAAAACGGTGTTAGAATAACTGTGTCACCTGTAATAATAGTTAAAACCTCATTTAACGCTTATATCATCTCGTGTTGGTGTATTTGTTTAATAAAGAAGCATTTAACATATTCATAAAAAAATTATTAAATTATAATGTTTCACTATAAAATTTATGAAAGGCAAATTGGTAAAGATTGGTTTATTTATCGCAAGGACAGTTTATCAATAATTATACTATTTTAAAAATAGTTCATCTGGCCGTCGGCGTAATAGGTTTGGCGCCACCTATCATTATTAGTTAAATCTTTTTCGACTTCTTCTTCAACCAAGGATGCAAAGCGTTCATTAGTCCAAGAACTTTTACCGGAATCTTCCAAACCCGGATTCTGTTATTAATTTTTTAAATAAACTATAAAAAGATAACCGCAATGTGGTATATTATATTTCTCTGCGCGTACTTTCAAATATATGATAAATAGTTTGTTTTCAAATGTGTATCCTGTCTGGTTGGATAATTGTTCATAAATATATGTGTTAAATACTATTAAAAAAAGAAATTATTTTATTTATTTTGCTAAAGTTAAACCAATAAAGCTATCTTCTTTGTACACCTGCACCTGATGCGTTCGTTTGCATTACAACTTCAAAAATAAACTAAATTACAATTTTTTTTAAATATTCGTTCTTCCTCAACATATCTTTATACATTAATTTTTTAACAACTAGATAATTAATTCGTTATCCAACTACAATTTCTTTGTTTCTTTATACATCTGTGCGTGCATTGTTTATAACGATCTCAATCCAGAAGAACCGGATCAAGGAGTTCCGTTGAAACATTAATAAATGCAAAAAAGTCACGGCCAAAAACTGTTGAGAGTCTAAGAGAAATGTCAGACGTCTTATCGTTGATGAGCGTTTTAAAAAGTGGAAATGTTCAATTCTTAGATTGCGGAACTCTAAACATTATTACTTTTAAATAGAAATACACAATGCATTACCTAAAGTATGATAATCGTAAGCATTGTTTTAAGATATTATAGCACTTGGAGTTTTTATATACATTATAATAGTATGTGGGATACGTTGATTGTAGTAGAGTACTTACTTGCTTGACCAAAATAACTGTGCGAATGGATGTAAATGGGTTTCTGCCAATTTGTTGGGAATAGGCAATATGTATATTTTCGTTTAATTTTAATATGAAAACAATTTCTATTTTCGAGCTGGTTTCTTAATAAGTAATTGTACGTATTTCCATTATTTATAAATCGTTTTGTTTTAATGTTAATATAACAACAATGTGCAATTTAGTAAAATAATTGCAAGATAATGCCTGCTGGGAATTGAAAAAACTTAAACCATCATTTTGCTTGTAGCTAAGTTACTTAATATTTGTTTATATAATAATAAATACTTAACAAAATTGTACCTTTTTAAATGTCAGAAAACAGATACACTAACCAGATCAGAATGAGTAGTTAGTTAATAAATGTAAGTACACATTTTGAAACACATAACTTCACGCCATATAAAATATATCAATAGAAATCCATCTTACAATCATCAGAACAGAAATTGAATAACATGCATTTGTGGATTTTATATAAGATTAATTCAAGTAAAAAAACATTTTATAAAACTGCTCAACTGTAACGGTAGTAAGTGAGAGTTATACATTAACATCTTGAAGTTATATTTCTCGTAAGATTTATACATTTTAATTTCTTCAATATTTACGACGTGTATTGTTATTAATTACTGTATCGATCACCTTTCATCTTACACCGATGTACACTCACCAATTACCAATCTGTACAACCACACCTAATTTAATTTTTCGGTAATTAAAATTGTTAATTACAATGTAATTATTATATAGTTAAAGTAGGTCGTAGCCAATATTTGTGCTCGAAATGCAATAATATATTTTATTATTATTTATTAAATGTCTAGGGAATCTGAAGGTGGTTTTATTTACAAATGTCTTAAATTTCTATGAATAGTAGTGGAAGCCTTTTTAATAATTGACCTTTCTGGAAACGTACATAACTAGATTTGTAGAAATAGAGCTAATAATAATGAGAATATAACAGTAAATAATCATAAGTTTGAGTTTAATAATAACCGTAAAATAGATATCCTTCTACGGCCAATGCACGTTTATCTTATTCAAATTGCCCGCGGCCAGTTGTTAGGTGATCATGCGCATTGCTAACCTTCATTATTACAGATACCATACACTCACGTTTTTTTCATGCACTCGTTGTAGAAGATTCACCTCGCAATTTATAGAAAGTGAATTAGTATTTAGTATTCCGGTACTGTCACGAATTTATACGAAGTTCACCGAACTCTTTTGCGTACATAATTTTGCTTTGTTATTTTTCTTTTAAATTGCTTATAATTCTGATTACAACCCATTTTATCTTAATAAACTTTTAATTTACATATTCCTGCTTGTATCACAACAGTTTTGAATAAAGATAAAAAACCCCTCCAGGATATTTGATATTATTTTTAAATATAAACATTAAGTTCAAGCTATCATCAAGAAGGAAAGAGAAGAACGTCCTTCTTGTAAAAAAAGTGGAAGTAGTTTTTCTGCTGTGAGATATACCGAGCGTATAAGACCTAAACAAATGCATCTGGCGGTGCTTTTTAGTTGATTTAGTAGCTATATATGCTATTTAGACAATATTTCTAGTTAAATTAAGTGATTAGCTTATAATCATAGTACATACTATTAAAATGATGCACTATTTAGAAAGAAATACAAATTAAAATTTGATATTTATGGAAGCAATTATTAAAGGTTTTTTTTTTTTTTTTGAAAATAGTGAATTGTTCAAAAATGCATAATATTACTGCCAATTTCTATCTGCAGAAAGTATGTTAATAAATAATTATATTGCAAGTGTTAACGACGATGACATATTTCCATAATTTATAGTTTTTCTAGAAAAATAAATAAATACCAAACAAATTCGCTGCAGCAGTCTATATACCACAGTTGAAATGATTTTCTACAAAACGAGAAACAATATATGCACAATTTCTATTCTGCGAAGAATAACGAAACTTAAACGAACAGGAAAACAATATGTTGTCTTAATTGCAGTTATTAATTAACATTTGCTAATCAACTACCGGTTTGTAATGTTTAGTTGTTTTTTTTTGTGGTCCATGTCGTGTAAGCATTACAACGAAATTTTGCAATCGCGCGTAATAATAGTAATGAAATATAAGCGATAATATATTGTGGGAAATGTGAACAGAAATACGCCACAAAACAATAAATGGACTAAAACATTGTAGCGAAGGATGTATTTTTTGTGTGTGTAACTAGAAAACATATTGTATAGTATTATTTAATTAAAACACATATACATTGGTTTTTAATTGGTGATTCATAGAATTGTTTTTGGCTAAAGATTGATTAATTTACTATTAAAATTATTTATTGTTTACCCTTAAGCAACAACACATATTGTGGTTTAAAACATACAAAGTGCATTTCATGAATTTACTACGAGGAAGAAGCATAATAATATAATTTATGACGAACAAGATATCCTGGCTGTGAGTACGAGTAACTATTATAATTTATAGGTTTGCATTGTAATAAATAATAATTTAAAATCTCTTTGGTCAATTATCCGATGTATTGTGTGAATTAAAGCATGGAATATAAAAACTTAGAGTTCCCGTAGCGAATTTAAATTTTGCATGCTAGTATTTATCAAAATTTAATGTAAGTAAGTGAAATTCTGTTTTCTGTTTATATGAAACATTTCTCTTAGCTTTTGTATCACATTTCTTTGGTATTTAGTTAACAAGATACTAAAATTTGATCCGAGTTGAACTGGTATAAAAATGAAGAAGCAATTTGTGTAGTGACATTTAACCAGTGGTCACGACGCTATTGCCCATCATCCATTTCACAACGTGGCACTTAGCGATAATACTTTATAGCATTATTATAATAATAGTTTTATATTATATATAGTGCAATATCGATGTTATCAACTGTGTAATTTCTATAATCATTCTTCTAATTGAAAACTTGAATTACAATGACACAAAGGTGAATATTTAATTAACTACCTTTACGTATTTATCACATCCTGGGAAATGTATTGATTTTTAATTATAATTACATATTAAATAAATGAAAGTATGTGAAATGTCAAAGTTATATTTACGTGGATTCTTGTAAATATTGTATTTACTTTGACCTTTTGGTGCTTTACTTGTTTTTTGACTCATAAAAAATACATTTATCTGAACTTTCAAAATCTTGATTTTATCATCATTTACATATACTTTAATTTAATCTTTAAATATATACATATATATATATATATATATATATATATATATATATATATATATATATATAATGCACAGAAATTGATATCGTGTGAGGCAGGCTTTATATATTTCGAAAACAAAACCATATTTACGTTAACGGCTACGTAACCTTAAAGTTGTATTTACTTTATTTGTTCATTGAACTTGTGGTAAAATAAAAACGGTAGTAAAAGTAATAAATTGCGATAAAATATACAAAAAATTATAATAAATTCACTCACAATTTCGCAGGCACTCAGACATAAAATTGATGTCCTTGGTGCAATTTCAGCTAGCAATGTATAACAAAAAAAATTACAAACAATAGAATAATTTCGTTAGGAAATACTCAAATGCGGTTATTATTAGTTATTAATAAAGTGGCTCTGTCAGTTTAAAGTGATTGACATTTGTAAGAGCTACATTTTGATTCTTAGGCGATGTACGATTTTTCTGCATTCATTTCGTTTACAAATGAACATATAATTATTAGTTAATCATTTACATAATATCAATATGTTTCTAATATCTTTTCAGTCTAAATGAATATCTTGTTAAAGCAGTCTTGGTATGGATAATTATATAGGGAATAAAGTAATTTATTTATGCAATTAGCTACCAGTATTCTTCAAAACAGTTCATTTATTATACTATATTTATATGTTATGTAGATGTTATAAATATTTTTCATTTATTTTTCTAATTAAACAATTATGATTTATTCTAGATATTCTAACATTTCTCTTTCATGAAGTTAATTTGTTATATGTAAACATAGAATTCAATAATTATGAATATTTATATCTCATAAAACGATGATTAACAGTAAAATTCTTTGCCTGTTTCCTTATGGGAATATTCACACTTACGATAGTAGTACGTAGTAAAAAATTAATAATTATATGATATAATTAATAATAATTATAATTATAATAATATATATATATATATATATATATATTATATATATATATATATATATATATATATATATATATATATATATATATATATATATATATATATATATATAAATAAATATATATGTATAAATCACAAGAATGGTTTATTAGGTCACATACACTTGGCTTGAAATAATTATAAGTCAACCCATCTACCTACATGAAGATTATAACATTTATTGCGAACTTTTTTGCCTGCAAGCTAAACTGCATCAAC
Source organism: Nebria ingens riversi (assembly GCA_018344505.1). Classification (NCBI taxonomy): domain Eukaryota; kingdom Metazoa; phylum Arthropoda; class Insecta; order Coleoptera; family Carabidae; genus Nebria; species Nebria ingens. Next base: position 145,535 of record JADQWA010001036.1, read on the forward strand.
ACGCAACAAGTAAAAGAAGAACTTGAACAGCCCCAAGAAAGGTGTTATGCGTGCGATCTTCCTGTCAATTATGTTTCATTATTTTTAATAAAATATAAATATTCTTTACTATAAACTATAAATCATTGTTTACCTTTATAGAAAGGTGAATCAACTACATAAAGAAACCATTATTTATAAAAAATAATACAAAATACCTACAATGCACAATAATTATTTTCATATTTCTCATTGAAATACTAAACAATACACCCTTAAAATGTCAACTTATATTTAATTTTAAATAGAAAATTATATTGGGTAGATTTTTGTATCGTAACAGAGTTATCATTGCTTGTAGAAAATGTATGATAAATATTTGTAGAATTAACCTCATTTTAAATGGACTTTATTTTTTATAATAACATTTTCTGCTGCGTGGTTGTTTGTGTGATAGACTTTAACGACAACAAAAGTAAATGTACATAAATGTGTTTTTGAAAGAGCATTTAAGTTAGTAATAACAATTGAATAAACTATAAAGAAGCTAATGTAAACTATAAAACAATTTATATATTTGACTCTCACGCCTATAAAATTAGAACAATTATCTTCCATTTTGGATTTCGTGAGATTCAAAAATTAAAATGGCAGATTTTATTTGTTGATTTAGAACAGCTTACCATATCATTAAAACCTGACAATAAAAAAATATTTCTTTTGTTTTAAGACGTTTTTATTAGAAATAATTAAGATTAATGATACTAATGATGTTTTTTTTTATATATCAAACGACATTAGTTGTATTTTTAATACATGCGATTATTTATTGACTTCATGACAAAAGAAAAATACTGAGAATTGTTGTATATGGAAAAAATGATACCTATCTTTGAAAATGTGAGATAATTATTTTTTTTCTTCATAGTTTTGCTTATGAATTATTTAAAAGATGCAACAGACCGTTTCAACAACTTGCGGCTATTACTTTGCTTACATGTATACATTTCGAATATCGCTACTGAAATTAACATAAAATATTTATAAACGGTGTTTATTTGGTGATTAATTTTGTTATTGTTACATAATTTCGGCATGAATAATATTTTCATAAAATTATATGTATTGCCACAAAATGCATATATTCCTTAGAAGTCCTTAAAGACGTACATTTTCACTGCCTGATAAATGAAAAGTTTTATCTTATAATATATGTTGAAGAAATAGCAATTGCAGAATTACAACTAAGATTTTATGACCAGGTTCAATAGTTGGAAGTAATATGTACATATATATGACAACATAAAGTATATTTATAAACATATTATTAAATAGGTATTATTCGCACTTGACTTCACGTTCGATTCATTTTTATTACAATAAATGTATGTTTTATGGTGGTCATTACATGACGTCTATACGAATAATTACATGTCATGAAGGTGTACGTTACTCTTATAAAAATATATACATATCTTTTACTTCCTAATGTGATCTGCGGCAACATTGTAGTCCAATGTATACAATTTTTCTTCAATTGAATAGAATCTTTAGGATATACGCTGTTTTTTTTTTTTGAATAAGTGAATGGTTTCGATGATTACAATAAAAGTGATTTTATTTATGATTAGTCGTAAATAGGTAAGGAGCTTCCGTGTAAACTACTTCATTAAATTTGAATATACCGGAAAAATGTAATTGTGAATTTATTAATGTATTTGCGAAAGTGTAACCTATATAGAAAAGAAATATTTATGTTAGACCCAATTAGGTGAGAACATTTTTTATTTAATGTAACATCATCTGAGAGTGTTTGCGTGTCTATAAGTTCATCAATCAACTTTATTTGTATAATAATTACTGTTAAAGAATAAAAATATGTATTTGATAAATTGAGAGCTTATATAACATTTTCATAAATCTATATTTAAATCTTGTTTTCTATAGAAGACGTTATGCAATTTTTATTTTAAATCAATTATTTCAGATAATCTTATTTAGAGATATATAAGAAAATTGCGTTATCGGAGCTTTCTTAACGTGATTTATATTATACGTCTTGTCATGTACCAGGAACGTCACGTAAACATATTTTACAACTTTATCTGCTTATCTGTATGTACTGTATTTTAATGAATACCATAGAATTTTGGTATAAAGTTGACGTAATATATACACTGTGAATCGACCTTATCAGATAAATATTCAAGAATAAAAATTACTAAAAAAGGGACGAATTACGTAATTTCCCATAAAATTATAGATAATATGAACAATAGTTCGATTGAGCATCTTATATAAAGATAAATATATAATTATAAATTGTTGCATTTCTAATATGATTTTTATTCAATCTCATGCATGATTCTTTAGTACATGTTTTTTCAGTGTAATTACAACAAAATTACATTAAAAAATACTAGTGTATGAACGAAAGTTATGCAGGAAGTCATCAAACGAAAGTGTGGAGACAATCACTAAATAAATATTATGTTTATGACATTTCACACTATCAAAACAACTCATATAAATGTCAAATCACAAAAAAAAAATCTACAAATCGAGTAAAATATTACTATTAGGTATTAATAATCATTTTTATAACGGTGGAAAATTTATATAAAAAACCCAAAATAAAAACCGGATTATATCAAAAAGAAGTCAAAATTGTAATAACGGTTGAAATATAAATTTAAAAAATCAAATCATTGTCACAAATACAATAATTCGAAAAAGAAATGTAGAAAAAAAACATGTTTAAATATTCCAACAGCGAACAGCATCATATAACCTGAGTGAGTACATGCGCCTGTCGCGCAGCGCGTTACTCAGGTGTGTTCGCGAGGTGTATCGATGTGCAAGGATGACGGTGGTCAGCTGTAACGACACACACAAACGAACATCGTTGCGAAATAATGAAGCGGCGACGCGCAGATCTCTTGTTTAGTTTATTTGGTAACTTGAATGAACGCGGACGCATTTTTAAAAGAAACGCGCTAAGTTTACTGGCCAACGGGCGCCCTCGTGTGAACACTGCACTTGACAATTGTCGAAGAATTTCACAAAATTTAACGGAGAATATTTTTATAGTGTTTAGTTGAATATTTGTGAGTGTCAACAATGGGTTACCAATTTATTTTAGTTGCAGTAAGTATAGACGAATATATATATATATATATATATTTTTTTGAATTAAATATTTATCTCAATTTAAATCCGAAATTAATTTTCTAAAGATGATTATTTAATAAGTCAAAACGTTGACATAAATTATATAGATGTTATGAATGTATTAGTAATAAATTAAGACCATTGAATATTTATTTAAAATAATTCAAATGTACGTTTAATGTTTTTAAATTAATTAAAAATTATTGAATTGCTACTCTTCATGCAGTTTTAAGCATATTTACTAAATTAATAACAACTATATTTACATATCAAAGCAAATTGTTTATAATTTAATTGACATTCAATATTTGCTATTTGGTGTAAATTGGTAATTCTAACTTCTAGAGTGAACGTGCTGCCACCATCGGTAGCTTTTCAATATTTGGAATATTTTAAAACATATTTTGTTTCATAGCTTAATGGAATTATGTATTGACTATTTCAATTAGCGGTATATAAACATCAAAGCTACCAGTTACTAAGTATATGTATTACTTTTTACAGGATTGATTAGTAATTCATAAGCAAGAATTATTCTTGACATTCTTTGCAACATACTAATAGGAACAATTGAACAACCTTCTTATTAACATATGTTATTATCTGTTAATTATATATTTGTTTAGTACATCAATAGCCATCATCAGTTTGTGTATACATATTTCTGTTTCACCCTTAGAGTGTCAGGTGAAAATTTATTCAAATGCTAATTTGTTAAAATATTAAATTTGTAGGAAATCGTTCTAAGATATTTATGGTTTATTAATGGTAAAACGTATTTTAAAAACATTGCATTTAAGAATATATTTAATCTATAATTAATTAAATATAAACTACTTATCAATATTTTGAGATAGGTATACACATATGCTTATAAAAACCACACAGTATTAACAGTGGATATTTTCTGTTACTTTTCGTAGTATTTTAGTCATTAAAATAAATGTATCTAAAAAATACATTTGACGCCCTAAAAATTAAACCTAATAATAAAAATATACCTTCTCTAATAACATAAATAAATGTTGCACCTTCTGTTTAAAGTATACATATATTTTCGTTATTTTATTCTCAAGTACGTTTAGTAAAAAAATGCAAGTAAAGCCTATCAAATCTATATAGCATGAATACTTGTGGAAATGTTAGTAGATTCTGATAGCAAAAGTAAGGTGCTATACAAGGTTGTGATGGTGTGACAAGTGAACATCTGCCGTTAAAGATTATTCGTGTTTTCGCAACAATAACTCCAATGATGCTGCAACAATAACTCCAATGATGCTGCAACAAACTACGCGTTTCTATAACTATAAATACCAACCATAACCATCCATTGAATTTACACAATTCAACTAATAGTTTTCCTTGATCTAGGAATGACACATATATCACATATGTAGATTCATGCATAAATCTTTTCACGTATAAAATTCAAACTCATCGTATTGGCCATGTTCACAAATTAATTATTACAAACACATTGTGAAATACAAAATATTTATTATAAATGCCATTTTATATATATATCTAATTATTAAGTGAACAAGTAATAAATTTAGCATTTTATGGGAATAGTATATTTAATTTTATTGCACACAGTTAAATTTATTTTTAATAAATAGTTTTTTTTTTAAGTATATAAATTATATTTTATTTAGACACTTTAAGATTAATGTTTATAAATTGTTATTAAATAAAATAAATAACTTGCAATATATTTTTAAATTAGAACATGCCGGTTGTTTGTTACTAAACATGGGTTTATCCATTAGATAACAATAGTGTATTAGTTCAATAGAGTTAATCAATATTTGTTTTATAATTAGGCCATTGAGTAAAAATATATTTGCCAATATATAGAAATATATTAGAAGACATAGGTTTTTGGTTGATACACATAAATATATGTATATTACTAGTTAAAATTTTGATCTTAGTCACAACTAAATATTACTTGATGTTTTGACAAATATTAGCTTGATAAATGTATAATGAGAGTAATATTTTTTTACCAATAATACAAATAAAATTGATTAATTGTTGTTTGAAACACATTAAACTTGTCATAGAATCCTATAAATAATTTATTAGTTATGCGTTTGTGTCGTAGGCATTATCAATGCAAATATTAGTGAGACACATTTGCAAAAATGGAAGTTTAAGTACTTCATATCCAGAATAATAAATTGGAAATTAACATGAAAATTAGAAGACCGGTTTAATTATAATAACAAGGTTTTGCATATTGAATAATATTAAACAATCAACAATGCTTTACATTTTAATAAAACAGTTTCGTAAATGTCATACCTATTTCCTTATAAATAAAAAATTTGGAAATATTATATAATTACTTATTAGCCTATTTTGCAAATACGCATATCAATTATAATTTAACGGAAGCGTAAAACTAAATTAAATTAAATTGCCATTTTATTTGTTCTAGGTCTATATGGTCATCTCTTTTAGCCAAGCTTCACCAATAATGGTAGAATTCGGCACTAAAGGAGGCCCAATAATTCCTCCAGCATCCACAACGACACCAGCACCACCGCCAAGCAGTTATCCATCCCAACCTGCGCCAGTTTACGAGAATCAAAACGACATACCTAACCCTAACGTATACCGACCATTGTTGCCTCACCAATATCGCACTAAAATCTACAAATACAAACCAAACCCAAATTTGATTCTTGGCACTCCGTTAGATCAAAAATACACGTCCGGTCTATCGAAATATCAAAAGCCACAAAAAGCTGTTGGATTGGGTTACACAGGTCCCCAAGCGTTTGGTCACGAAGAGAATTATCAGAAATTGGATTACCAAAAGCTTCCGAATCAAATTGAACAAAGAAGTTACGACCAGACATCATCTGGAACAAGGTCTGTGCCTCAAATTGGAATAGTTTATTCGTCAGGAGTTAGATATTATGTTCCTCAATTTAATTATGGTTATGATGATATTGATAACTCTGTTTACGAAGCGAATGATTTGAAATATTACTATCATAACAGGAAAAATTATTATTAAATAAATGAAATTATAATATTTTTAATGCAAAGTGATATTTTATACTAGACGTTTATTAGAGTTTAGAAAAAAATTATTCGTGAGTGTCTCTAGCAAAGAGAATTTGGTTTAGATAAGTTAAAATTTGAAAGCGGTTTGTATAATTACATAAAAATTATGCGCTCTTTTAGTCGAACAATTCCATAAATCTATTCACAAATTGATATTTCTCTAGTAACATTTAGTAATAGACTGTTGTAACTTTAATAATACATGGTGCAAATGGGCATAAGAAGCATATAAATTAATGTTTGGTGTGTAATCAATTTATTTCGCTATGCAAAACACAATATGGTATTGCTTAAATTTGTTTAATAAATACTGTCAAGAAGTTTTCATAAGTTTGTTTAAATGTTATGCCTATATTAGGTATATGTTTTAAATGAAATTACAAAACATTGAATTAGTGTTTATTAAAGATGATGCCAGCTTTCTTCGTTGAGGAAATAAAATTTGTCAATAATATATAATATTATATATATTATGCGACGACCTGAAAACACTAATTAACATTCCACGCTTTAATCATTATAAAATAATTGTTATAATAAAATTATCAATGTAAAGCGGAATCCTTGTATTTACGACTTTGAGGTCAATGAAATGTCATGTATTTTACATATTAACCAATATAATACAGGCTGTGCAACAAATTACACAACACACATTGGTTTCTGTTAAAGATTTAATCGAGTAATGATGATATTTAAAACATAAAATTCACTTTTGCTAGAGGCACTCGTGTTAGATTTTATTATCATACATTATTCGCCAGGGCCTCAAGAAAAACGTTTAAATCTTTTTTAAGTTGGAAATGTGGTTCTACCTTTCGCGAATATTGAAATTACGTCCGTCCACTGTTACTTAAGAACTTTAACTGCACTTTATAGCACTTAAAACATTTATGTAAGATGGTTCAATCACAAAAGGCCAATATTTGGATTAAGAGCCATATTTTAGTAACAATACACGTTTCAAAAAAACAATAAAAATCACTTTAATCATTGTTTAAATAAATATAAAACGTTGTTAGTAGGATATAATTGCAAATATTTAAAGCAACAATTTCTAATATATTTGTTTAGTTAACCTCTTTGAAAGGGTTAAATAGGTGCTCAAATTTTATTAGCATTCGCCAAGTTGGTATCTAAATTTTAATTATTTAATGCTAATATGACCAACAGGGTACTTTTGCCATTTTAATTTTATTTAAAATAAAAATAGATTTAGACTCTTATTTACTCAAAAATCAATTCTACTTATTTATATTAAGAGCAATTTCGTACTTTTAGGTTACAAAATAATAAACAACAATTTTTGTTTTAAAAGAAAATTTGGAATACTGAAATTAATTATAATAATTTTTAATGTAGGCCTCATTTATTTTTAGACAATAAATTTTTTTTTTGTAATTCAGATTTAAAGAATGTATAAAGTTTCATATGTGCAACAAATTTGTTAGATTCTTCGGGTGAGAACTGTTTATTCACGGTACAGAAAAACATAGAATTAATTGCAATTAGCTAATATTAATTATATTTTACATACACACGCAAATCTGTTTATGGAAATGAACGAATTACTTACTGTCTAGTTATGAAATAAACATCTATTATAATACGTAGACATTTAACTTTACTGTGTAAAGTTTATTGATATTACAAATTAGATTCTTTGATATTATCTTTTATTTTAACCGCTGTTTAGTAAAACATTTTTTTATATACATATATGTGTATCTACGTATGGAAACTTTTCAAACACGATTTATTAAACAGCGATTAATCAAAAGGTCATGATTGTTAAATTTGGTGAAGCAGAAGAAGATTGTAAGTACCTAAACAAATTTGTTGTACTAAAACTGATGTGTGACGTAGCATCTTTTCAGTGTTTTAAAGCAATATAAAAACTATTTATTTGTATTATAACAATGGCAGAAAGTTTTTTATGTTCTATTACATAATCTCGTTAAAATTCCGAACGACTATACAGAAATAACAATCTTGAAAACTATTCAATTGTGTAAATTAAATAACGAAATTATTACGTCACTAGTAGTAGAGTTACGTCCAAAGCGTTTGACACTGAACTACATCACACTAGAACTAACATCGTTTAAGCCATATATGTAAACAATATATAGTTATTTAGATTTTCAGGTTAAATAGAACTTATCTTTTTTCAGTAAGCACAATGTCAAATGCTATGTAAAAGATTAGTAATGTGTGTGTTTACTAAGTAGTTATGTTATATATAGTAAGTCACAAAGAAATTTGTTGTATATATTAATATCGATGTATATAAAATGTATATACACAAAATTTAAATAAATATCTTTATCAATGTATATGTCTTGTAAATGTGTAAACCTATCCGTTTGATCTATCACCATTTCAAAGTCATGAACTAGTTCGTATGTTGATGCACTCCAATTCTATTTTTGGGTAAGTGTTTTTATTTCAATTTCATAAAATATAAAATAAAAACTTAAATGGGTTATCAAAATGAATTTTTTAAATAATAAATAATAAATGTCTGGAAAGACAAATAACTCGTGTTAAATCTAAAGAAAATTAATAACATAAAGATACAATCAGATGAATAATAATAACTTGCTGTAGGAAAGAAAATAACAATGAATTTAACCAAGTATATTTTACGCGATTTGGGCTCAAATTGAACGTGTAGCGGAAGCGCACAATTACAAACATCCGTTTGTTGTACCATCACGAGAATTATCGGGTTATAATTTTTAGAGAACATAAAAAAAATCACAGTGATACTTGCGCAGAAAAAATATCTCGACGTGAAACCATGAAACATTGTCAAGGTCAAAACTACAAAAACAAAAGACGCATAATATTATCATCTATTTTTTGTGCTCCAAAACTTGTCTCGGGTGTTACATCATTTGAATATGGAGCACCAACGCTTATACAGTTGATAAAAAAATTTGAATGTCACGAAAAAAATCTGATACATAATTTAGTAGGAGTTATTTATTGTTATAGTTTCGTGTTAAACCTTGTCTTAAATTATATAGGTGTATATCGACTTGCGGGTATAGTTTTTCTTGTATTTAAAAATAGATGAAAATTATTAAATATGATTTTGCATCAAGAGAAAGTAAAAGATGTCGCTAGTAGCAGTAAATTATGAAATCTATGTCAGATGTGATATACCCTACAGCCTACAAGTTCTATATTGTTAACTTAGGTTAAGAAATATATATATATATATATATATATATATATATATATATATATATATTTATTTATTTATATTTATTATAATAAACACTATACTTAGTAGCATTTCATTTAAATTATGCTCTTGCGCTCGAAAAAGAATAACATGATTTTAGATATTTATTTAATATCGTAATAGAAGTTTGATTTTAATGGTTGGTTCACTAATTGCGGTAAATTGAAGCATTAAAGAACAAAAGAATAAGTACTCAGTAATAAGTTCAAAGTCAAAAATATTCCTAAGTGTCCAACGATTGTTTATAGAAAATGAAAGGTTTCTATGATCCAATTAATGCAAGCCGCGAAGATACAGCTCAATGAGCCACAGTATTCGATGAAAAGTGAAGTTGAATCTATGTTTCATCTCACTTTCAAACGAAATTATTATTATTCTCTGTGGGTATCGCTGTAGTTTCTTTAGATGTTAGTCTCGCCATAGGGATTCCGCATAGCATAGTCGTTGGTTTGCACGAAGTTATGCGCCACCAAGAACAGAACGCGGAACTACTCTTGTTAGGATGGTTGACTGATTATCGGAGTGAAGTAGTTTTATTTTTTATTGTAACCAGGCGCTAAGAAACATTTGTTTAATGATCGAAATATATGTTTGTAACTTTACGCAATTGCAATTATAGTTGCATTAATTGAAGGTAAATGTGCAGATGCAACAAAACACTATGTGATTTCATAGCCGATTACTTATGTCATTTATGAGCTGGTTATATATTTTTTTGCAAGTCATAATCCTTAGAATTTGATTGCTTTCTTTGCAAGTTGGTTTGTCATGATCAAATGATTTGGCGATTTAATTTTGATGCTATACAATATCTTTTATATTTATATATATTTTTTTTCGATAGATAAACTTGATTGAAATGTGTCATTTTTACAACATAAGTAGATCACTATTGTTAGATGTTTCTTTATTACGCTTTTTGTTAAAGAATATAGTAAATATATTTCTTTGTAACAGCGTAACCAAAAGAATACTAAAGTACATTTCCTGAATTCCTATGGTTTGTGGAATTAATATTGAAATAAATAAATAAACAAAAGCTCTATCACAATATTGTTTTTAAAATCTGTGTTACATTTAATTTAATGTAATAAAAAACTTTCTCAAAATTTAGAGTATTGTTAAATGTACCGTATTAAAGTCTATTGTCTTCTAAATAGTCGAAATTTTTATGAAATTTCCAAAATATCACTACAGATCATTAAACTTGCAATATAAGTGCAAAAGGCCTCTTTTTGTCAGCTTTACTTTCGTCTGCTTTCTCATATTGCACCTGTCAACGAAATCTTGTTTTGCGTGTATGATTTTTAATTTCACGGTTTTTCTTATTGTTTCTTTGGTTCATCCTTCGCCTGCAAATGTCACTGCGATACTCTAATCTCCATAATGCAATACTCTAGAAAGTGTTTAGTATATGAGATGAGATGGCATTCTTCTTTCAGAGCAATAAGGTGTTAAGTTTAACCTTCGCATTCACAAATGGATTACAAATTGCTTAAATGGTTTCTTTAACTAATCACAGTATTATGACAGTAATAAACTTGGAAATTAATGAAGTGTTTCGTTTTTGATAAATTTATTAATTTTCCACTAAATTTAGAATCAACTTCCTCATTTGCTTCTTATTCAGGGATAAATATTTTTTCTGAATTTCGTAATATTTTTAAATGAAAAAATTCATTGAATTTTTTGTAATCAACCATTAATTTATTTATCATTTTCAAAAGGTAATAAAGTTTTGAATTTGTACTTAAAATCAAATTCAACCAATACTTAAATATAAATTTCGCTTCATGTCTTTTTTATAGTTAGTTTTTTAGTTAGTTTTCGTTATGTTGTTAATTAAGGATAATGATACACTAAGAATCAACAGCAAGACAAATTACAATAAAAATAAGTTGCAAGAAGTGTGTAGAGGTTAGAATAGCGAATGGTAGGTATATGTACATACATTTGTGAAAGCATCACATCAACTAATCCAATCTAAATGAGCTAGAAACTAATTGCTTATAACTAGAAGAATTTCAAGGCCGAATAATGTAACAACTTCATACTCATCTTTCTATGCCTTCCAGCAGAAACAATGAAAAAAACACGACAAATACTCCGTTTAACCTTGGAACAGTTCAACCGTGGCTAAATTAAGACTATTAATAATTCGTTCGCTATAGTTTTTATTTAACGAAGACGATTATCACATTATTTATTAGTTTAGTCTTTTTGTGCTTTGGTGCTCGTAATGTTTGCAAATGGGTTTTACTAAAGAAGTTTTATCAACCTTGAAGATGAATCCTCTTCTGCATCACTGCTTGTAAGTCAAGTGTGACTTGCAGATTGTTGAAAATGTTAAAGAATTTATAGATTCTTGTATTTCGTCACGCTGTATCTCACCAGAGTGATTTGTTAATAGTCTAACTTTAGATAAAGATTATTATTTGAGCCTATAGACATTTGAAATTATATATATATATATATGTATGTATAACAGTAATGCGTTCGAACAGATCACAATGGAATTTTCTTCTTCATATATTTTAATAACTCAAGATTGATATCAAAGCGACAGTTATTATCGTTCACATTTACAAACAAGTAAATAATTGTTTGAAATAAATATATTTCTCTATATAATTATATATCATAAACATTTTCTACGATTTTTTATAATATATGAATTAATAATGCATAGTGTAAAACTATTAAAATGCGATAATAATAAATTAGAAAATACATATAATAATGTGGCAATTTAAACTCTGAATTGTCTTCCTGAAGGTAAACCTGGGTTAAATTTGATTATGCCCTTGCAAAGTACATAGAACTTTAAATTAATGTTAAACATACATAGATGAATGGTGCAATACCTGCCTTACGCCAATTGATCGGCACATTGATAAATTTGAATCGCTTAAGAAATAAAATAAATCGTGAATAGATTTTTATTATAATTATGCCTTTGCTATGACCAATGTTTGTTTGTATCTATAATTTATATGCTTAATGGAGAAAATATTACATCATATATGCTTATGATATCGGAATGTATTCATTTATTGTCAATGTCAAAGATTTTCATACGAAGTATAGAATGGAGCTTTTTATAAGTTTATTTCCAATTATTTTAACGATCTTATAAAAATATATTACTAATTTTTTACTGTTTACTTTCAATATTATCATAAAATGTTAACCCTAATTTATTGCAAAATGTAGATGAATATATAATTAAGAAGTTAAAAAATTATATCATTTACAAAGATGTTTACAATTTAGTAACACATATTTGAGAATTGAACCTTGAAATATACGAAACAGATTTTTTTGTATAGGTAACATAAAGCATTTTGCAATTTATTGGGTATCAATCAATATGTTTTTTTGTTCATTATAAAATATCTTCTTCTTTCAATTAATTATTATGTAATTTTATTATAAACCATTTTAATTGCATGTTCATAAATAACCTAACCTGAAAGTAGCTACGTTGTAATGTTATAGATTTCTAATAGTATTTTTCGTATAAAAATAATTTAGTTTATAGTTTGAGTTTATTATATATGCGCAAATATTAAACACAATTGTTATGCATTTAGTGCGCAAGTTTAGAATAATATAGAACATTTATTCTAAGGAGAAAAATTTGAATGAGTTTCTAATAATATAAAATAATTTTTGTAGAATTAAATAATATATAAAAATCAGAATTTTATGGTCCATTACGTTAAATGTAGCAATACAATTATTTCGTGTAGTGTACATATATTATTACTAAATTCAGTTGAGCTCAAATAGGAAAAAATCGTGAGTTTTTGTTAGTAACCCTGACTTTTGAATCTCGCAATTCATCTCGTCGCCCTCCATATCTCACGTACCAAATTACACAATCTGGATGTATGGAGTCTAGGATGGATAGATGGATGAACAAAGTCTTGAGTGACTCCCTTCTCCCATCTCTTGCACAAACTCTGTACACACCATGCTGTATGCTGTGTGCTGTGAGATCTGTAACCTAATCATGCTGCACATAGCTGAACGGTTCCGTTCTACTATTATTATACAAACGGTAAATGCACAATAACAACATACACAGTGCATGTTGTGAGTACAACACACGTTGTTTTATTTGTTTGTTTATTTGTTGCCAAGGCAACCATAACGGAAAAGTGAATAAAGAAATTTATTGCTGTTAAAATGCATCTTGCCGTTGCTAACTTCAATTTGGTAAGTGCTACATTACATTTATCAATCTGCTCCAATATAAAATATGTTTTTGAAATATGCATATGTATGTAGAAAAAAAAGTATATTTAAGATATATTTTATGTTAATAATTATTAAAATATGAATTACATTTAAAAATATGTTTGTCAACATAAGTTACTGACATTTAAATAATTGTTAAATAAATGGAAAAATTGAAACTATTTATATATTTGATCATTGGCGAATGCAAGGGAAAAAGAAGAAGGCTTGGCAACCCTACCTTAAAGAGAAATTATGTAATGTTACATTATAAATTTAAAGCAAAAATAATTATAATTGATTTATGAAATTAGATCATCAATATATAAAATTTTGATATAACGCCTACTGTAAACCTAGTTTATCTATACTATACTCTATAAAGTAGCCGTGACAGTTATATGGTGGTCAAAATATTGTATTCGTTTTTTGTGGAACTATTATAAGTTACTCCCAAATCTGTTAACATTTATGATTTCAATATATTAACATCGCAATTTATTGTTAAATTAAAAGACAACAATTGATGTAATATCCTATATAAATTGAAAATTAAAATCGTGCATTTATGATTAAGATGTTGTCTTGTTAAATGCTAGGACTTCCGTCCGCCATTTTTAAATACTAGGTGGGATCTTGTATGTTTAGACTTTCCCGTGATTGTATAATTCATGCTTAATAATAACAAAATTATTATTAAATACTTGAAAAATCAACAACGATTTGTTCTATTGTATTTATTTGAATAAAAATATTCACACCATATTAAGTTTTCAGTTAAGTACATTTGAGATGGAATCAAATATAAAATCTTAATTAATTTTAAAATAATTTGACTCCAACAATTGTAGAAACAAAAAAGAATAATAAAAATATAGGAGCATGATATGGCAATGCTCATAAACTAGATGAGAGAACGTAATCATTTCGTATTCTAGACTTTTCAAATTCTTTAGATCTGCATTTCAATTGCATGCCTAGGCGAGTAGGAAAATATACATAGAATAATACACAATCGAAACGGATTATCGTTAGCGATATTGCAAATCCACGCATTCCATCACGGCCTTAATTCAATCGCCAGGACAACAGTGTAGAAGTAGTGTACAATTACATCACGTAAAATTACTATTTAAATTCAATATTATTACTAAATTTAAGAAAATTACTTTATTTACAAAATATCTAAAATTTTTTTAACTTTTCGATTTATTTATAACCAATATTAATATACTGCATTATTTTAAAGTGTCTTTAATAAATTCGTTATTTAAATATCAGCTTAAAGATAAATTTTATATTAATCTTGCATGTTTTTTATTATTACAAATAAAGTTTAAAATTATCTTTATCAACTGCCACCATAATATTCATATTAACTCAAATCGACCATTAATTTTAACCTGTTCGATATATGTATATGTAGGTTATCATTAAGTATTACAATACATAATTTAATTTTTGTAGCAAGACAAATAAAGCTCATATATGGACTAAGCTGAATTTGCATATCGGTTAGCTGCTACAAATTGTACTACATATCTCGATTATTAAAAAGAATTAAAATTAAAAGAATCTATCATTGACATTAGAACGTTTAATAGCTGCGTCAGCTCCAACACGAATAAATTGTCACGAAAGGGTTTGGAATATTCTCAGTAAATGTAAATATCATAGTGGTATTATTTGTAGTCATTAACCTACTTCAAGTTGTGTGTTATGTGCAGTAATACAGTAGTAGAATATGAAAAAGAAAGATCAAAATGTCAAGTTGCATTATGGGCATTGAAAAAAATATTTGTAAAATACAAGGGCATGGGTAATGGTTACATTTGTAGAGTTTCTAAATAACTTTATTTAAAAATTGCTTCTAGCCATGATTAGTTCGAACAATGAAGCACTTAAACGAAATGAGATATTAGGATTTAAATAAATCGTATTTAAGACCAATGCCATTGCGATTTAGCAATGGGATGATTTAAAATTACTTTCATTTTCAATCAATTTTTAGTTGGATGCAATTGAAACAATTTAATTCTCACACTGTTACATATTAAGAGCCAATAAATCTACGGTGCGCCGCGCCGTGAGATGGGAGTGAATTCGTTTTTTGCACATAACGAGTTGTAATCTCACGTCTATAAATTGCGTTTAAATATGAGAATTTCTGCAACTATAAATAGGCGTATTCATTGTTTTACATGGTAATTCAAATTATACTACATTACAATTGCATTAGAATTACACTAATAAGCTTTCATTGATGTTGATGAAATTCTTCCAATTTTCTATAGTTCCAACTATTTGCATATACTACTATTTACTTATTTGTATTTTACAGTAGCTATTCCCATCAAAAGGGGGTGGCAGAAACTCCCTTAAATCCATTTATATCTTCACAATCTTTCGCCATACAACTCTCTCCTTACAAACTTAGTTTGCACTATTCAGATTTATCTGCTCCTCTATTCCGTTGGTTACTAAATCCGTCGGTTACAAAATCAGTATTTTGAGTTTAGTTAATATTATATTAATGGTCTGTTTTGACATATTTTCAAAAATTGGTCTGATAACTTATTGATATGTTTCAAATTGTATTTGTCCTAAAATTAACTCGTTGCGTTTGAAAACTATTATAAAACACCAGAAATGGTATTGTTATTGCAATATAGAATGATGCAATTGGAGAAATGTTCCAATAATCACGAATACAAAGCATCTTGAGGTGAATATGTAAAACGTTGAAATAGCGAAGCAATGAGACTATCTCTGAGACAATATGTCAGGAATCCTTGAGATCGGCTTAGTTTATATCTCACGAACACAACGTAATATTTCTACTTGCATAAATATGTGGGTGGGCCTGTCAAGATTGAAATATGCATATTTAAAGCAGTGATATTACTCCAAATTATATTAGCATCCTAAATGTTAACAAAACGACTATTTGAGTGTGACCATGAAGTGGTACAAAAAAAAAAAACTTAAGGTGGATTTATCCATAAGTACCTGTTTGGTCCTACAGGTTTTTTCCATGTATCTAACGATTTAGATAAAAAAATATATAGAATTAATACCTAGTTGGCATTGACTTTGATGACAGATTTGTAACTTGAACTTGTACAATTTGTAGTTCAAATCGTTAGAAGCACATTTAGTACCTAAGTTATGTGATTTTGGGTTTGTTAATATTAAAATTGTTAACATTTTATTTGCTTGTGAAATTTTGTTTATAATTACTTAAGCACCGCAAGTTTAAAAATGTCAACGAGTCAAGATAAAATTAATTAACATCTTTGATTCAACTAATTTATGTATTTTATATTTTGTGGTTCTACTTCCAAAGGCAACAAAAATGTGCTTGGATGAAATGAATGTATTACGTGGTTAGTTTAATAGTACCTGGATGTATATAACAAAATTTGGAGGAATTTGGATCTGAGCATCTAAAAAACTTGAACTAGTTTAAAAATGAAGAAAGTCTAATAGTAAATTAATTAATAATTGAAACAGGACGATATCGACACATCGTATCCCATATACGTATTTGTAATTTGAAATTATACAAAATACAATCACTTTCTTTTATTTGCTGTCAACATACATTATGAAATTCAACAATGAACCGAAAAACTAATCATTCTAATCTGACCACACACAAGCGTTATTGTCACTAGCAATAATTGATATACAGACCGCATTTTACTTTCGCTGTCCGATTCGAATGACAATATCATCGGCATTATCATATCATATTGCTTTAGCCTGCAGAAGGGTCACATCCAGTATGGTTTCATGGTATATTGGCAACAGTGTCATTGTCGGCGATCACTATTGCAAACTACCTGTGGTGTGGTCCAAACGAGAGATATATGAGCCTCGCGTAACATTAATTGGTATTACACTTACGTATTTTTAAATTTGACATTTTCAGAACTGGACTAACTGGATTATAGATCAAGATTACTTGCGTATTAGATTTTTACCTTTTATTACATTTAATATTATGGAAAAATGTTTGTAATGATTAAAACCAAATTGACAATTTAAATTTGTATTTTTAAATTTATTTTAACCATGAACATCTAAATTTAAAAACGTTGTTAAGTACTAAAATAGAATTGATGATTCATAAACAATATTAGGTAAATTTCATCCTAAATCATTTAACAATAGAATGCGTCATATAATTGATTTGGTCGTGAGAATGTCAAAGTTTTGACATAAATCTTGTTTTCAATAAGCCACTCACGATTGGGTTAATGGATTTTTTGCTCAGTTATGATATTTTTAGATTTGTTTAATTGCGGTTATAATATATTAAAACTATGGTTTTTTGTTGTTGTCATTTGATAACCTTCGCCTATTAAACATATCCTGCTAGGATGCATATGAATACTCTATGTTTAACGTCACACTTGTTTTTTTATATAAAGAATATATTTAACCAATAATATAATTTTTCACAAAAAAAGTTATGTCAATTATGCATCTAACGTCTATCTATAGTAGCGGGTTAAGCATAAAATTAATGATTACGATTTGAAAGGAAATGATTTTTAAAAATTACTAATCATTGTTAAGTGTGTAAATAATTAATTGGGTAAATCTAGAACGGTCTTAAATCAAAAATGAATTTACCATCTTATCTGATTCTAATCAAAATCGAACTTTCGCAATTACTTACGATGTTATATAAAGAAAAAAATAGCTGTACTTAGTACTTCAACCTGTTAAGCTATTATTAAAAGTTTTTTTAAATACAATTCGCAGTCATATTAAATCGTTAATAATAGCTACATGATCATTGGAGGATGAGAATCATGTATCATTTTCAATGATGGCACTACCATTGTGTCATTGGTTCAAGGTTTGGTACCATCATTGTTCCTTGTTCATGACAAGATAAATAGTGTAATTTGAAGCGAATACTAAAAAATGATTTGGTTAGAATTAGTAGTGAAGAACGTGCGCGCAATTACAATAGCAAAACTTTATGATTGTGTGTAAGTTTACACCCAAAATCATGGTAAAAATATCCTCAATACTTTGTAGAATGTTTTCTCTTTAGACGTGATTTTATTTTGATATTTGTCGGCATCTTTAACCATATGGGTACTTATTATTAATGAAAATTACACTGTTAAAATAACGACCTTCGTCGTTATGCATGCATGAACCAATACATCACAAAATTTCAAACTATCAATTATGATTTCACTGCACGCTATTTTAATAACTAATATTTATAAAATATTATTTCAACTATACTTTACGGTAATTTATGCTTAAATTTTGCCTTAAATTATAGACAAAATTGGAGAGAATCTTATTAGAAATTGACAGGGTTATTCAAATAGAAAGATAAGTACTAAGTTAAAAATACTTTCATTTTTTATTATAAATATAATATTATTTAAGCATCAAATTTAAATCGTTGAAGATCTTTTAAAATTATATAATAAAGATCAACATTTAAGAACAACGCATTCTAGGAATGGACATAATTTATAACTATATAAAAAAATTCTATTTTATTTCTTAAGTATGAGTCAATTAATTAAAAAATATAATAATCAATTTGACATTTTCAATATTGCACCATCGATGCTATCATAAACTACACCAAATAATTCTAACGCCATAGGTTAAAAAAAAAATGCCCAAACTGATTTGTGACAATAAATTGCACGAACAAAATGTATATTCATAATTTGTTCATTGAGATTTATGAGTGGGCCAAACTGAATAACTTTCAATGAACCATAGTGTTCAGTATTTTAGATCGTGTGTGGCAAAAGAAAGGAAGATGATTATGTAAAAAAATAGATGTTACTCTCTTGTAATCATATGCATAGAACATTTTGTAAACGGAGTGTTTTACATCTTTCGCCGCGGGGTCGCCCTTGTGCCAGATACAAAAAAGAAGACTTTGTGTCAATATTTCAAATATTCTATTAAACACATGTTTTATTATTATGTTCCTTGGTTTCTTTATCGGTAAATATCTCAAAAATGGCAATAATATTTATGTATATAAAGACTGCCATTTTGAACATTTGGAATAGCCTTAAGATCGTTAAAGAATTGCAATTAAAATTTATTGATTCAGAATCTCGAGGACGAAATATATTATTATTAAAAATTAATGTGCAGTGGAGTTAATTTAAACGTTTTTAAAATGATTTTCAAAGAGGCCATGATGCAACTAGCTCCTAAAAAGTAACTGTCAAAAGGAACTGTTTGTACTTCGCATATGTGTCTAGTGCGCAAGTCTAGTATGTTCACATTCACTTAAGATGCTAGTTACAAGAATATTTTCTAGATAAAAATATATAATGTAAGTCATCTGTGGTTGGTGCATTGCAAAATACTTTTCCAAAATCAATATCTGCAGCAGTTGTTTTCACCAATTAACTTTTGTGGATTGTTTTAATTAATTAATCGTATTACTTGTCAATTAAACCTTTTTTTGTACTTTTATTATGAAAGTTGAAGGTTTGGTTTACATATATATTTGTCAACTGATCTCAGTGTTGCTCTTCAAAATTGCGAGTAATATGAACCGGTTTACCCGATTTTTTACAAGTTTAGAAACTCAAGTTTAAACAGATTAAATTACAAACGAATCCGATGTTTACAATTGAGTAAATTCGCATCCGTTTTTTCTTTCAAAATTTCACAATCCTCATCATGTGTGTTTTACAGCATGTCTAGATTTTATCTGTACAGATTTATCTACGGGAAATATTTAAATTTTCAACAAATCTCACATTGATCCAAACGGTCGTAAACTATGATAATTGATAAGATATATGAAGATGTTAAATTTGGCATTGAAAACAGGAAATGTTTGAAACGCAAAAAATATCGATTATAATTTAAAAATCAACGAAACATATTACTTAATTTCATGCACCAAATATTCCCAAAAATACTTTATTGTAACAAACTACTTCTAAAGATTCCTGACTAATTGCATTATGGTTCATTACCCTCTAATTATTATTACAACCGCATCAAAGACTATTATATGTTCTGATCAATCATATCTGTTCGGATAATTATAAAATTATATAACACACATTAATTAATGTGGCGAATAAAAATGTTTATAGGCAGATGCACGGCACACATTTCAGAGTTGCATTGTTAGAAATGTACTTTCTTATATCTCGGTTGCAACGCTACTGTAATTTATGTTACAAAAACATGTTTTTGTATTCGTAGGTGTAGAATTGTGAATGTGTCCTTATTTAGAATTATAACTGTATAACAAATAAAAATGTTTGATTTATAAGTAAAAGGATTTAATAATCATAAAAGTGATTTAATTCCATTTCAATTCAAATAGAGATATTAGTTCTCTACTAACGCTTTCATTGTTATAAATATAGTAACTAGTTACTTTCAAACACTTTTAATATATAGTTTAGATTTTGAGGTTAAATTACGAACTATGAAATTTAGTGTTTAATGCGCAGGTCTAATTTTTAATTCGAATAGATAGTTTATATTACATAAGTTTTTTTTATATTCTTAAGCAAATAATTTATGATGCGAAATAAATTTAATATTTATTTTCAAATGAATGATTTCAATATTTAGAGTATTAGTACGTGCGACAGTTACAAACTTCCTACTATATGTTGTAACCAAATATACGTATGACCTTACCAAACAATCTAATGTCATTTATGTACCTGATATATAATTACGTTTATCTTCTTCCATCATAAAATTCACTATTGTTCGATATTGATTAAGTTAAAAGAAAGTTGCGAGAAATGTGAAGAATTTGAGGAAGCGAAAGATGCGATAAACACGACAAAAAACCAACCTTGCAACACCTTTTTCATTTGTAAAACCGGCTTCAATTTCCTTTTTTTATTATTAGTTATTCAGTTAAATTACTCTTGGTGCAAACTTGTATTTTTTTGTGTAATTTATTCAAGTGTCCAAAATTTAACTTCCAGAGTTGGTGGTTCAATACAAATGCATGTAAATTAATTTAAGAAAATTCTTTAATTAGGCGTAATTAAGTGAACTTGTCACTTGAATTACTACTGTGTAATTGTTTTTAATTATTTAATTACTATGTGCCACCAAACGTTACGTTTGTTTAATTTGTATGATTTAAATAAATATGTTATTTAACATTTCTAAAAATGTGCATCATATACACAAAAATATATTTGTTATTGATGCAAAATTTATCACCAATATGTGTAAAATATTTTAATATTTGTTAGCAATAAAAAATAATCTAAATGTCAACTATTTGAAGATGTTCAAATTCCTCCTACGGTTAATTTAAAAAACAAATTTGACACCCACTTATAAATAATAAAACACATAAATAAATTGACTACTAAAGTGAAAATGTTTATATAACATAAATTAAAAATGGAAAATTACTTTAAACTAAATAAATAATATTTCAATTAGTTCTTTTCCACTACCTATATTTAATTTCAAGTACCGTATATGGTGATCCAGATAAGACCACAATTTGAGCAACCGGGAAAATTAACAACAAAATTGCATTCATCAATATTAAGCTATAATTTAAATTGATTATTTGCAATGTTTGACAGGTTACCACCTCGAGCGATAATTTGTACCTTTAGTACTCCAACCAGTACAGTGTATATGATGTAACAGATATTTCTTTTCATTTTGTTTTACAATGATCACACTGTATAATATAAATAATACGCGGTTGCATTTGCAATAAGAGATTTCGCCGCGTCGTGTAAAACATAAACACGATTATAATACCAATTGATCCAGTTTCGTGACTGCTAGCTATGTTACAAAATACACTCTTTGCTCTTTTATACGTTATTAAATAAAAATTGTTAGGTTATTGTGTTACTACACAACTAAGCCAAACAAACACTAACACTAAAATTGGTGTTAGACTTATTCAATTTATTAATGAAGTATAATTAGAACCACTTTTGTAGTGATTTATAATTTTAAACAGTTTCGAACTTAGGATTGTAATAAATTACTTAATTATTTAAGCATTTGTTTTATTTTATTTATGAATTGATGAGATGTTAGAAATAATAGTGATTTTATGAGAAAGGCGTGATGCTTATTGCTTGTATTAGGAGTGAATGTTTTTAATTTTGGGTTTTCGTTTATTACAGAGCACGATTTTACTACTGGCAGTCATAAGCAGCCGGCGAGGTGAAGGCGGTATCGATTGCAAAACGTACAACGAGGTAAAATAAATAGGAATTATATCGTTTCCTTATAGTGGTAGTAGGTAGCGAGAATTGATGGTACCATGAGTAACTAAATATGTTGCAACATTCGCTTGTTTATTGCAGACATATTCACTTGACAACAGCTCAAGATTTATTAAAACACTCATTCTAAGCTACATACATATATCAGTTTACTTTTCAAACGCCGCAGAAATAGTTTCATATTCCAAAAATATATTCTACTACAAATCGTAAATAAGTTAACTTTAAAGTGTAGATGTCAACATGTGTGTCAAATATCATATTTATATACCAAATGATGACCAAATGTAAATAGTTGAATATTGCATTATTGCAATTACTCACTTTTATGATCCATGTAATCACGTAATTATAACTCGTATATGCAATTATAAAATATATTACTATGATTAAGTGGCACCAAACCGTGGGTGGCTTATCCATAAATCGAACAAAATAATTGACCTAAACTCCACGAATAAATTTTGTAATGATTACTTAAACGAATTAACAACAAATACATTTTTAAACGATTTTCTTCAACATACCTAATCTATCAAATCTATTTTAAATTATACATGTACTTAAAGTTTCTAAAAACAATTAAGATATATCGAACCAATTACGAAAATAAAGTATAACTAATCATAAATCATATAATTTTTTAATTTGATTTGATTACGATGCAGTTGTACCTAATTTGGTTGTAACTTTCACTGTCACTTCAAGGTCAAATACGACTTCCGGTATTCGATAAATGAGCCTAGTTCCGGTGTGGTAATGGACCAATGGGAAGATAGACACGGCGAGTTTGTAAAAGGCGCCTACAGTATGTTAGATGCAGATGGAAAAATACGGACGGTTCATTATGAAGTTGATGGAAGGAAAGGATTCCATGCGGTTGTTGGAAGAAAATATCCAGGTGAAATATAAAAATTATTGTCTAACGATGTGTGGTTTCACTTTATTTCAAATATTTTTTTAAAAATAAAATGTATGGATCTTCTAAACTAAACATCGTTTCAATTTATGGGAAAGTTTGATACAAGTACGATTCAATTTAGTTTTTACTTTCTTATACGAAGTAATAAATAAGTATTGTAATCATGAAAAAATCGGTCTCAAGATTTTAACTGAAATACATCTTTTGACCTTCTCTGAATCGAGTCTAACTATTTTTGGAATGACTTTTTGTAGTTTCTATAATATCCCCGAAACGACTGTACTTACAGACTTCCTATAAAACACAATTAAAATAAAAAATATTAATACCTATAGCGTAAAGAATAATTATATTTTCTTGAATGTTTAAACATTTGTAATTTAATATCATTCCTATCTAAACAAAATATACCTGCTACGTATAAGAAAGTTCAGTTTTAGATGTTTTTTTAAATGTATACATATTCAAACGTTCATTGTTTAATAAATAAAGTACGTACATAAATACAGAAAGTAATGTTTGTTTTGTGTACGCTCGATGCAAGCAAATTTAAATCGATACATTTTGAAAGGAACCACAATTGCCAAATCAAATACGCTTTCAAATTAAACAGTAGTATAAATATAGTATATAGACTGTCTGATATTTCAGTGTGATTCAAGGAAAAGTCTCAAATATATTTTATAGTTTACACAACATTAATTTTAGAACGATTGTTAATTTATTTATTATTTAAGTCAAGTTGAAAGAATTCATTGCCACAATTATATTTATTACCTTCATCAGAGAAGACTCTGACAAAGAAGTCAATTAATAATTTTAATACTACTTTAACCTCTATATATAAAAAAAAACATATTTCATATATTAATCCAAATCTTAATTAATTGCGACAACAACAAACTTGTCGACATTTAAAAGAAACTCAAAGCTTATCAAATCTGAATCATATCATTCATTCACACACGCACACATATAAACACGCCCAAAATATGATCCAGTAACCTTTGCATTGCATCGGTGCTATAAAAAAATTATGTAACATTTGTTTGTCACTCCGAAGGTACGCAGCTACTGGTCAATCATTTGCTGTTCCCGAAGAAATACCGAGCACCATATCAACATGCCAAACCAGTCGGTCTCATCACCAGAGATCTGTTTGATAGCAAAGTGAAACCGTATCCGAATTTACCCGATACCTAACTTTATATATTGTATATCTAGATGCCCAATAGATCAAAAACTATATAAGAAGTTTTTATTTTCGTAAATAAATAAATTAAAAAAATAGGAAACGTTTTTTTTAAAAATAATTATCTAATGTTAAAATCTTATGAGAGTTAACTTCTAATACGCCATCATATTTCAAGGCATAGGTCACTAGATATACTTAAATTTATAAAAAATGCAAAATTATTTATGTTCCTCTATAAAATTTATTATAATGTTATTATTATGGATAACCTATTATTTAAATAACAAATATATTTTTATTATAGTCTATAATGTCTAAACAGTTTGTCTATTTTGTTAGAATGAATTATTGATGTTTATGCATATTTAAAATTTAGGTGTAATAATAATAAATCTTATTTTATTCCAAATAACACCGATTTATGTTTGTAATTTTAAGTCGGAAGTACGTTAAATATTTTAAAATAAATAAATATTCGAAGTATTTAAAATTATAGTTGATTAAATGAATAAATATTAAATCGTTCTCAATTATAACCTAAAAGCTCGAGTATATATTGTAAAATTCATAATAATAATAAAATAAATATTCATATCTTAATAACATATATTTAAGTTTTAATATACCTAGTAATTAATATGAGCCTATATTAAATATACTTATAGTTATTAGTTATAAAATTTATGTGAATCGTTTCGGTAGACGAAATTTAACATAATTTAAAAGGTTAAGGACTTACTAAATTTTGTTTTGAAAAAAAAAACTAGAGCAAATTTCCAATATTTAAATATTATTTAATGACATTTTCAAAATAGCGATTTTCAAAGGATAACCGGATCATAAATATATTTAAGCATGAATTTTTATTTAAAAGGAAATATAAATATTTTTATAAACAATTTGGTTTTCATATTTTTATTACTTAATAAAATATGTTTCAAAATTGAAAAATGTGAATCTTGAAATATTTGTGTAATATCTTTTAAATAAAATTAGCAGAATAATGTGTTAGATTTTTTCAAAATTGAATTTCTCAGAGATGTTATTGCCGATGTATAGGTTACAAAATGGACAAAAAAGTGGTTTACAATTTTTAAATATTAATTGAACCAGTTTCAGAGTATATGTCCAGACATCTGACTGCTCCTACCCAAGGTGTGCCATTTTTAAGTTTAGTTGTTTGTGAACAAGGCAGACCAGATTACAAAAATGGCATCATAAATTACAATACCTGGTTCTTGTTCTCATATTTTAAAACCCTCAAACATAATCGCGGTATTTATGTAAATTTTCTGTATTTGTTCATAAATTAAGTATAAAACTAATTTAATTTTTCATCAGTTAAGCGTCATTTGTCAATAAGGAAATGTGATATTTATAACTTTTTTTTTATATATTATGTCTATATAGGTTTGGATTTATTATATTTTAGTATAATAATTCACGAATATAATCAAATATTCTTGTTGGGAATTTATCTAGTAGGCTGTTCTAATTAAGTCCATTGCTATTATAATCTATTGTCAAGTAATGATATACCAAGTGTTGTGATTTTCAGTTTCGAAATATTAATTTCCAGTTGACTATCTAAAAACTGATCCAACTACAAATATATTATTTTCTATTGTTTTTATCACGTACAAAATTCCATTATAATAAAATTTAATTTAAGATATTGCAAAATTCTCTTAAGTATTAACTCTAAATATTTAGATTAATTATATGAATAAATATTTGCAAATAAAAAATTATACCTATTCTAGTTCTAGTTAATATTTAAAGGTCAAATCCCGAAAAATTATATTTCGCCAAATGTCAAAGTTATCATTTTAAAAATTGCATTAGCGACAATGTTCATTCTTTGAAATTTTTCTGATTATTATTTTATGTACCGTATAATTCTGATTATATACTATTACTAACCAAAAATTATGAAATCACTGAAATAACTACTTAATAACTACATTTTCGGCGAATGCTTTACATCTACTTTGATGTATTTCAAACATCTAATTTTATCTTTTATTTTATTTATAGTTTTTACTTTTTTGTGCTTAACCACTTATATATTAATATAACGCCTACGCGTACGTAATCTACGCTTCCCAGTTAATTTAATTATTATAGTTAATTCATTTAAGAGTTTACGGATTAATCAATCAGTCACCCAATTATAATGGAAAATATATTATTTGATGAATAGGTTTATAGTACCTAATATATAATTTGACTTATTTATTAGAAGCTGCAAGAAACACTGGCTCATCTTCTACTTATAATCTATATGAGCTATTGCAGGTAACACATGTCGTTGAACGTAATTATATATGTATAATTTAGAAATAAATTTATATTAATTTATTTAAAAGAAAATTTGACTCACCATAAGATGAATATGTCCAATGTCCGCTAGTGTAGGATTAATTGCAGAACTCTGAAACAGAATTAATAAATTTAAAACATACATTTAAAAATGTTAAATTTGTTTATAATAATATTAACATTGCCATCTATCTTTCATACGCTGAACAGTCAAAACTGAGAGTTGTTATAAAGTAGAAATTATAGAGTATTTTCAAGTGTGGCGAACGTATAATTTTACCTTTTACTTTTCAGAGTGCATTATCATTATTTAAACACAGACTCAAACCTCAAATTAAAGTTTTAAATAATTTTGTAGAAATAATAATAATAATTCTATAAGTAAAATAAATTTAAATAAATAGCTAAAATATATCAAGCGCTTATTTTATGCCTACTCTGATGGTGTCAACCATAGGTTGTGTGATTTTCAAAGCTTCTAATACCAAAGTTGATAATTTAAAGAAGTTCCCTTGAATATTTTGTTAAAGAATATTTTATTTGTATTATATATAATTATACCACGCATAAATGTGTCAAGGGAAGTAGGGAGCAGAGTTTCTTAGCATATATTTAGAATTATATAGAATATTGAAATCAATAGATTTGAAGATGCAAATAATAAATTTAGAACATACAAATGCTTTCAAATTTCGCCACAGATCTTAATATCACTTTATGTGAAACCAAAAATCAATCCAACATCTGTTCCTCGTAAAAAATTATTCAATGAAACCGAAATAAAAACTATTAAAACCGTCATGTGCTTCCCAAAAAAACCGTTTCTTATCCAGAGGCACAGTCTTCTGACTTGAGTCAAATCGCGATCTTTTGAGAGTCAAACATTAATTAATAACACTGACAGAAGTGACGGAACATAAGTGACTTATAAAGAGAAACACGGTTCAATAAAGAGAAAAATAAAAATGGATGTTTCTGTTTTAAGTCCGTGTGTTTGACCCAGTATAGCGATTGACTTGGGAGAAATTATACGTTTTGTCCGAGTCACGTTCAAATACAAACTCATACAAAGACAGTTTAGACACATAAGGAGAGTATACGAGTAGTTTTTCACGCATATCTTAGCATATATAGTATGTGTTAGTTTATGTGGCATTTAATGTTTACAAATAGTGACAATCTTTTCAATATTTGTTTAAGCTTTAAATATTTTATTGGACATAAGAAATAAAATCAGGAAACGAAAAAAAAAGCACTTATCTTCTCAATTTCATTAAATATAATATCATTTTCAACTTCCTTTAATTTGTTCTGTAATTGTCTTCTTAAATTAATCAGTTCAATCACTCTTACAATAATTAAGTACACAACTGGAAAATTCTAATATAATTTTTTTCCGTCCATTGTTTAACACTGAAACTAATACAGTTAATACTTTAGTTCAAATCAATATTGTTTTGAAGAACAGGTAATCGAAGTAGTTTATGTTTGTTGAATAGCTAGCAATTGAACACGAGTTATTCTGTCATGAGTGATAATATTTCACTTATTAATCTATATATTGTATACCCGATCTTTACCGCTGATTATTATTATGAAATAAACAAGATTTATTCTTTACAATTCAGTTAATTTAAAATGGATAAATGGGGCATTATTACAAGAAAATAATGCTTGATTTATAGTGCTTTCAAAACTGTTTTACCGCGTTATATAAAATCACTATTTTTATTATTTTAATCAGATATTTTAAGCAGTAAATGAAAGTGGATTTTATGCAAAAAATGCATTATATAATTTCATTTGTTAGAAATTGCTAAACTTATGTTATAAAAATATTTGAAAATTGACCATAAAGCATTTCAAAGCATGACTACAAACATTGCGCAGGTCAAGTATGTAACTTATAGAAAAGTATCTTTACTACTCAGTGTAATCTAAATTAATAAAATTCTATAGCTAAAATTAACATATTTTACTAGCTTTATCCCCATTATTAAATTTTTACAGGAACATCCACTAAAACTAATTAAAAGTTTTTTTTATGTTATAAAACACCAACTCATTCAAAACAACAAAAGAAAACATGTGTTATTTAAATTAAAGAACTGTGTAATTGTATAGTAATTACACAGGTACAAAGAAAGAATATAAAAGATAAAAATTTCTCATTCCAAAATCTTTGTATATCTACGCGAGAAAGTGCATCTTCCAAAAACGACAACTGTAAAGTGTTCTGACCTTGTGCAATTTGACCACGACTTTGACTAACCAGAGACCCTCGCACTATCCGCTGAAGACAAGGTTAGGTAGGGGATAGCTAAGTCAGAGGATGAAGATGTAATAAATGTACCTGATCAGATTCACCTTGGCGTAGTGATGTTGTGAAAGCGAGTGGTTGCATCTAGAGTGATATTTGAAGATTGTGCTCTCAGAATAATGTGGATGATGCAGGTAAATTTTGCGTTTACGATTAAGTAAACAAACATATTTTGCAATCAATTTTATGAGCACGTAATTATATAAATCGAATTAAATTAAAATATATCGCTGTGTTTACGTTGAATTAAATATTATATTATAATTTAAATGTGTAGGATCCATGTTCATTTACTGGTACTACTATATGTATAGCAGATACTAGTGCAGCAATTCTTTTTATCGTTATCTATTAAAAATTTCTTAAATAATTTAGAAATGCCTTTTTGTTAATATATTAAATTAATTAAAATAAAATTATTTTAGCAACAATAGGTATTATTTTAATTCAATTCAATTTTCCACTTTCTACCTACAAAATACTCATATTAAACAATTTAAAAATTAAGTGACTTTTTTATCCATATGACTATACTCTCAGGTTATTTACAAAGCCGTTCTCATTTTAACACAGCACAAATCATTTTTATTACATGTAACTGCATTCATCAAAAAAACAAGTACCATATTATTTGTCTGCAAGTCAATAAAATACAAAATAATTATATTGATTTCTATATTCGATTTGCGGTTACCATACTTATGTCAAAAACAAATTACGACAGAAACGTGACTTCAATTTAATTAATATCGTGCTACTAGCAACACAGATTTATGATATTTTTTATTGTTATGTAACGCTTGTGCTTACAGGTGGAGGTACTACCGGTACTACTGGTAGTACTATGTTGTACTGTAACGGGAAGTCCTACAGAGTATGCTAGCTATGCCCAAGAATACGTAAGTAGTTTTATGTTGTTATAAATAATATTCTTGAAATTATTTAACAATGTATTGGAATTTAACTTTAATCACTTATTTTGACTTTATTGAAATTAAATAATTTACTGTCTATATCTGCTGCAGAAACTTTATAAGTTACTTAAATTTAAAAAAAATTGACATGCAAAATACGTGTTTAAATTTAAATTAATATATAAGTCAAAATTCATATATATCTACCCCAATCTATATAATTGCTATAAATATATCCGTAATTGCATAAAACAAATAAATATTTTATTACATTAAATGTAATAGTATTAAAACTACTTTTCTTATAGTTTAACAATTAAAGTTTTGATTCAATTTTCGAAACAATTATAACAATAGATAAAATCCGAAAACTAAACGTTTGTTGCCAAACATTGGTAACAGTAGCAGATATATACTAAAGCGACGATAGCATATGGCAAATATATTTGCTGAATTGCATCTGTTCTAACCGTGACACGCTGCACTGAACAACCATGTGCTGGACATAGTAAATAGGTACTATAAGTGCAATTAATAAATTACACCGAATGAAATTAGGGCAAGCGTACTTCTATATATATATAAATACTCTTGTTTAGTGCCAGTTGTATGACTTTCCCGAACCGTTTGTATAGAAGAAATCGATAGCTTTCGCGATTCTATTCTGTAACATACATTTTTAAAACGTTTATATATTTTTCTTTTGTAAAACACATCTGCTGTGTGCTCTGATTAGAAGATGATAAAAGTTAGCTTATTTACAGTTTACACACGCATACGTATTCATAATTAAATGGTGGTCCATGTGCTCGGTTTGATTTTACTTTCTATCGTCACAATATAGTTTAATTATGATGTTAAAAAAGTCAAAGTTGTTAGAAAAAATAATTTAAATTCTCGAACACTAATTTATGGACAGTAAAATGATCTAGTCTAGTGAAATTAAAAGTGCAATATTCGATACAATATATGCTTTCTTTTTTCTTAATTAAAATTAATTATATTTAAATGATACAATCAATATTCGTTTAATACAACTTGTTTTAAACTAATTTATATATATATATATATATATATATATATATATATATATATCTCAGAATATTTTATAACATAAATAACTTTACATGCAATTGAGTAAAATTGTCACTAAGCCGTCAAATCTGATAACAAACATTGATTTATTGTTTCGCTTTCCATTGCAGAAATACCCCGAATACAGTTTCAGTTATGGAGTAAAAGATCCACACACAGGAGACATCAAAAACCAGTGGGAGAAACGTAATGGCGATAAGGTTCAAGGCCGATATTCTTTAGTAGAACCTGATGGAAGTGTCCGAACTGTTCACTATACTGCAGATGATAAAAGTGGATTCAACGCCGTTGTAAAGCACAGCGGCTTGCACTACCATCCAGACAGTTCGAAAGCGACCAGCCATAGTGACGTATACATTCATACTCATGGAGACGAACATGGACATGAGCATAAGTACGAAGATTCTCATCCTTACCACTCCAACGAAGATGCAGTTAAAACACCTAATTACGCAGAACTCCCCCTGGATTCCCATGAAAAGTTCCAGTACTCAAAAGGTGAATATGTGACAGAAGCAAGTGAAGATCACAACGATTTGAAATCACCTGCAGAAGGAGAGGATTCGTACACTTATGAATATGAAGAGGAGAGTGATAAATCGAAGGTATATGAACATGAACTACAACATGACACTTATTTCTATTTGGATAGAAAAAAGTTACATGACACTCAATCCACACCAGAACAATACAAACCAAAAGCAAAATTACCAGGTTACAACTACCATCAAAACAATCAAGATGATTTGAATTTAAGAGATCGTTTACCACCTTTGGCAAAAATAAAACCAGATCAGAAACATCCAACTCTGTTGCACAATGAACACATCCACAATTCAGAAGTTTCTCGATTACCACATTTGGCAAAACCTAAACAGAAACGACCAGATATACACTTGCAGTACAACAATCTGGCACCACCAAAACAAAAATTACCAATTGATTTAAGCTTGTTGTACAACCAAAAAGAACACAACGAACATGTGATACCATTAGAAGTTTCTCGTCTAAAACCAATAGAAATCGATTTGGATCATGTAAATAAATTTAATTTCCAGCACACACTTGATACAAGTTTACTAAACTCAGACCAAAAAGAAGAAGAAATAGACTTATCGTTGCTGAAAGAACACGGGCAAGTCAAATATGAATCAAGTCACAAATTCGTGGAGTCACCTGAAATATCTCAGCATGAACTCAACGATTATCTGCACCAACACAAACATTTCTTCGGACAAGAAAATTCTTATTTAGAAAAGAATCTAGGAAACCACTTCACCGAACCGGCGATTGAGAGTGGATTTAAACCAATTCAGAAATCAAAAAATCGGCGGCCCCAAAGACCAGGTTTAATTGAAACTGGGAAAAAACCACATACCACTCCTGGCTTAAGAAACTATTCCACGTCTAGAGGTTACTTAAAGTATAACTATCCTCCTCCAAATTCTCGCGGTAACCAAAGACAACCGTATTCTAATTATTATAATCCTAAAGGACCTATATTATTTCCACCAAACTCCGAGGATAGGAAAACTGAAGTTCCCAAATTATACCAACGGATGACCAATAATGGATTGGTACGATATGCCAAACATGTTAGTTATTATTAAATGTTTTTGTTTTTCTAGTGCAATAATTTATAAATTGTTATTATTATTTATTGCTGTTCTTAAGTTTCTTGTTATTTATTTTTTAACTATTTCACTAATTAAGTGTTTATTATTACGACAATTGGACATTTTGATATTTACTCCATAAATACAACGCGATTTAAATATATTTGATAATTCATTTTACAATGTTTTAAACATTCTAAAATGAATAATATACGACAGCTCTTCAAGTACTGTTCTGATTCCTACTATCTGTTTGTTTCCATTTGTATTTATTCTTAATCAAAACTGCTGTACCATTATAATGTGCAATATTAGATAAGCTCTTTATGATTTTTTAGTTTTAAAATAAGATTTAGGTATATGTTTTTAAATAAGAACTTCCTAAAAATTACAATTATAATTTCTGCATTATATATGTTTGTTTAGAAGAAGTTTCAAAAAAGGTTTAAAAAATAAATTTAAAATTGAAGATACAACTTAATAAAAAATCTGGAACCTAAACAATATTTCCTAACCTAATTAATTTATATTTAATGTACATTTTAGATTATACCATTGTTCTACTTTAACTACCGCAACTAGTAGCCGCTGCTATTAATTATATGTTAGATTATTTTCTAATACAACCTTGTATGTTTATGCAGTAGCGTAAATCAATCGATAAAAATTGTTAATAACAATATTGGACTATTACCATTTTACTCAGTTCACTGACTCATGGAGACCGCTATACAGTACCAATCGTTTCCATTATTATTCTCTTGCAAATTTTCATTCAATGTTTTAACAAAACTTAACATACATTACATTTGTTAAGGTCAAAAAAGTGGGGTCGCTAAAACCTAATCTGTTATCTATAATTAAAATAAAAAATAACAAAACAATAATTTATTTAAATTAAAAATGCTAAATTAGATTATATCAAATATTTTGTCAAAATCAATCATTCAGAAACGGAATAGGTAAAATATTTAAAATTTAAATAAACAAGTTTCTGACGCGTGTCGAATATCAACATGGTTTTTATGAAAATTATAAGTGAAAAATTGTAATGTGTCTGCTCTAGTTTTGCGCATAAATGATGTAATTTTAGCAATAATAACTACATTTTCATGAACCATAGTTCTGCACGGATCACATCAAATCGGCACGTTACATCTTGGAGTCCAATAGAATATAAAAGCGTGATAAGATAGTGCAAAGGTTATGTTAGATATTACAGTCGTATTGTAATGATTTTTGTCATTTATTTCGAATAAAAACGGCATTCACTTTCTTGTCCCGTAGTTTTAATCTAGATATCGTGTGTAACCTGCCATTACATACAGCATACAATCAGCAGTATTCAAACGTGAAACGCGTGGGATTCGGCATATTTTATTTATATTTTATGTCAAGTAGTATCTAGAGCGAAAATATATTTTATTACTATAAGTTGTTTTATAGATGACTTATAAGTATTCTTCCTGTTGCTTACACTATTTTATAACAAAAAAAGGCAATAATATTTTTTATGTCTCATTATACAATCAGCACATGTTCCTTTTAGTTCAATTAATTTCTACCAATCGCAAATCCTATATTACATACACAGTCGCAAATAGAATCTAATTTGCGCAAAGATGAGATTTCTTTATTCAAATTTATTGTTGCATTTAAATCAAATCGAATTAATTTAGTTTAGTTTATAAATAAATAAATAGAAATTCAAACTGGAACATTGCCAATTTAATTCAATGTTGATAATTAATTAGCAAAAATATGTCTAATTATATTGCATGTCAGTCAAGCTTACAATAATATTCCATGTACTTGACATCTAAATATGTGTCATTATTAGGTAATCAAGTAATAATTTATAGTTTCTATTAATCCTTAATCCGAACTTAAATCTCATTACCATTGTTAATGACGCCTTAATATCTTCATCTAACTTAAGTATTAGTAATTATCTTACGTAGCTTGTGGGCAGTATTATTACCTATTCGGTTTAGTAATATTTATCCTTTAGCAAAACGTCAAAACATATGTCAACATAAATTTATTGATCAAGGAAAAATGGTTAATTATACATAATTTATTATCCAGATTTTATTTGATTGACAAAAATTAAATAGATAATTTTTAAACAACGAAAAAAAATTCTAATGATACATTGAACATTTTGCGGTTAACGTAAATTCGTCTGCCAAATTACGACGTAATGTCAGTAGACGACTATTTTTTGCGGAGCCAGGAGTATTATATGCAATGTTTTTATTGTATTCTTGTAACATGATTAGCAACAAATCGTGCTATAAATAGACGCATGAAAACGTGATAATTTAAATACAAAACAAAAATGCATCTGGATAAATGAATATCTGACCTAGATCAGACAACAATACCAGTGGCTGTTATGGTGTAGGAGCTGTCAACAAATCACGCTTTGCCATATAGTGGTTTCCAAAAATGTCCCGTTTATGTATGTGTTATAAGCTACTACAATTTTACAAGTTTGGTGTTATGGAGTCGGTAGAAGAATGTTTGTTATTCGTCCCAGTTGGACAATAAAACTTGTGATGTAAGTGTAGCGGACTTTGGTGAAAAATCTAGAAAAATTGTGCATTCATACACCGTAAGGAACAGTGAAAGTGTTGAAGTAAACCACTCATATGTATTGTATAATGTAAGCCACACCCGAGGACCAGAATTCTGACTTGACCAATGAGTAGCGAGAAAAGATATTTGAAATAAATCAACATGTTGGTATAGTTGCATCAGATTTGACAATGGTCAGAAAAAAAGTCATATTTCGAAAATTTGACCATTTTTGAGTTCCTTATGACCATTCCTCAAGTACTAAATGCACTTTAGTCGATATTAAAAATTGATATTTAAAAACATTCATTGTCAACAATCATAGTTGGTTTGGTCGAGAAATAAATTACATCATGAAATGAATTTAGAATTTATTATTATTATTTTTAGGAACCAATTGATTTAAATGTATGAATATTGGTCAGAAACTGCAAGCGTCTAGTCAGACTTCCTTTCACAAAGTAGTCTGAAATCTAGTGCAAGTTAGCGTAACTCGAACCGCAATCACAGTTCATCTAAACGGTATCACAATTGGATAGACACGCTGACGACACCTAGAAAAACGATTGCCGCACTATTGGTTCAGTGATTCTGACCTTGATGCGAACGTAGAGTGCACTATACTTGCACTTTCAATCCGGGGAGACGAATTTTTAAATTCGTTACTTGCCCGACTGGCCGAATGAAAAAATGTAACATACTATATTCTGGTTTTTTTCTTTCTTTAATTGCCAGTGAACGTTGGGTGGTTGGATTAACTATATAAGCTCACATAGGGTCTGTGGTTAAGGCAGTACAATTCAGCACCTCATTGTAAAAACAGTTTGGTTTTACAAACAAACAAACAAAAAAATCCTAAAACATGTTTACCAAGGTAGGTTTTCGATACTATAAAAAAGTGTTGTGTTTGTTGAAAATATTGTGTAATTGCAAAGGCACCAAGAATGCAAAATTACAATAATAATAAAATTACTTGGGCCAATTTCTCTGAGAAGATTGATGATTTTTCTAAGTCTCGTCCGCTTTCAGATTATTGATACAATATATTCAAAATAATATCAGTCTTGTGATAATAGAATAACTTACTAATAAATATTGATTCATAATTTATGGTGTTCACATTTTTTATGTAACTCAAATGTAATCTTTAATAAAAAATACTCCAATTTTTATAACTAGTTGAAAATTAAAATGCATGCATTTTATTTGTTAGATCCTCGCAATCGCCACTTTGGTGGCTACATGCCAAGCTGGATACATCGGTGGTTTGGAAGGACATGGATATGCCGCCCCTGCTATCAGTACCGTATCATACGCCGCTCCAGCTATAGCTGCTCCCGCATACCTGAATGCTGGCGCATATTTAAAAGCCGCCCCTATTGCTGCTGCCCCCGCATACGTTAAAGCTGCACCAGCCATTGATTATTTCGTAAGTATTTATAACTTACAC
Source organism: Nebria ingens riversi (assembly GCA_018344505.1). NCBI lineage: Eukaryota > Metazoa > Arthropoda > Insecta > Coleoptera > Carabidae > Nebria > Nebria ingens. The sequence continues at coordinate 182,932 of JADQWA010001036.1, forward strand.
CAAAACAAGTCCTATCAATCATACCCACAAATGCAGTAACAGATAACTCTTTATTATGGTTTCGCAATCATTCCCAATGGCAGCGAATAAAAAAACAATGAGTATAGAAATTCAAATCAATATCTTCTTTTTTAGGCACCTGCCCAATACGAATTCAAATATGGAGTATCCGATGCCCATACCGGTGATCAAAAATCCCAAACCGAATCCCGTCACGGAGATGTAGTCAAAGGACAATACTCCCTTGTGGAACCCGATGGTACTCTTCGTATTGTTGACTACACTGCTGACCCACACAATGGATTCAACGCTGTCGTCACCAGACAAGGTCATGCCGCACATCCAGCTACTCCAATCGCCGTTGCACAGAAAGTGATCGCTGCTCCAGCATACGCAGCTCCAGCTTATGCTGCGCCAGCTTATACTATTGGTGGACATGGTCTCTATGGTGGTGGTCTTTTGGGTAAATACTAAATAGGCCTCAAATGCATCATCAGTTTCTAAGTTGACACATTGGGAGAGATTTTCTTGGATTTTATAATCCAAAAATATCCTCGTCAGAAATTATCTAAATTGTAATTTGAGGAGATACATTTAAGTACATTTTCACTTTCTCTTAAGATGTGTTTAGTATCTCTTCAGGAGATGTGGATATAATTACTCAAGATTATTCCCAATCATCATATTTTGGATATATTTGTAAGAAGCTGATTTTAATGCTTCTTTTGTTAAGTGTCCACCGTACAAAATTTGACTTAAACACAAAGTAATATTAAAATCGGAATGTGTTGATTTAGAAACTTAAGTTTCAAATGAATTCACATTGAAACGCTGAACAATATTGTAAATTAATTTATACTCCGTAGTCTTCTCATGTAGAATTGTTCATTTTTCGTGTGAATTCAGTGTGAAATTGATAATTCGTCATGCCAAACTTCATGATTCATTTGTACTCCACATACTGTTTTATTCATTATTTTATAATATTATGCGACTATGTTACCATACAATCCAATAAATGTTTTATACTATAGGACTGTGCTTTCTTTCTTTCTTCTCTTCTTTTTTCTCTCATCTATCTTCATCTTGTGTTACTTTGTAAATATTTATAAACACAATTGTCATTATACATTTTTTAGTTAGTAGTTCAATACAGTATTTTCTGTCGTTTTTTAAACAAATAAAAAAATATACAAAATATATTATGTTATTATTATTGTTGTCTTTCCTTTCGTTTTAGATAATTGTAATTTTTTTTTAAAAATTGAAAATTTTATTAAAATTAAAGTGTCTAAAATTCAGACTCAGTTTGTAGAATTGCTTAAAAATACGCTGATTAGTATGGGTTAAGAAAGGTCATGCAAAATTTAGGTAATCTTAAAGTTTTACTAAGAAAGCACATATGCACGCATTGTTTCGTATAAATGCACAAACTAATTAGTACTACTATAGCAATTTATTTACAATACCTATATGTAAAAATAATTGAACATTATTCTACTTCCGTAATAGTTTCACTTTTGTGATAAGAAATTACAAAATATCGGAAGTGTGGGTGGCCATTTTAAAAAACAAACATACACGTACTAGGCACCTACATTCATATGCATGTAAGCTAGCTCGTTACTTTGCGTAACTTGTCATTTTCGGGTTAAGCTATCTATATATATATATATATATATACTTTTTGCTAGTCTGTTTGTCCTTACTCTAGTAATCAGAGCAGAAACTTTATTTAAACAATGCTTACCGCATGTGTAACATATGTATAGGTATATATTAATATATTCATCTACGTCTACGAGTGTGAAAGGTGGGCACGCATTTTAATAAACGCACACAATTAATTTTGGTTAATTATACTGGAATTTTGTAATTTGAAACCATAATTGGGCAACTGTTTCCTTTGAAATATTTTATTTTCTTATTTTCGTCACGTAATTGGTTACGACGAAAATAGTATACATCCTGAGTATATGAAGATTTTTTTTTGTAGTTATACTAAGGGTAGAATTCTAAAGTTTACGTAATTTATGTTGTATAATCAAATGACAATACAAGGGTTTTCAGTGCGTGATAATAATGGAGGTGTCCCAACTTATACTAATAAATCATTTTTCTAATGAGAATGGAACCAAAACGACTTTGACACGTACGAAAAACATTTCAAACTGCAATTTTGTTACTTCAGAAATTTTGGACTTGATTACTTTTACTTGACAGCATATGAAATATATTACATATCAAGTTGATATATGCTTAGATTTTTCATAATAAATATTAATTTTTAACTTTAAAACATTTATATAACATCTAATAGTTTATTAAATAGACGAAGATGAATTGTTGAAACTTTAAATAACGGAATAAGTTATTATAGCACTTAAAATGTACATCTTCTGATATTTAAATTATTATATTAATTTATTTTATTAGTTAGATCTTTCATATAACATAAAATACATTTTAAGTAAAACTTGTTGTTCATAAAAATATTTGTAAGAGTTATATGATTGATTGTTTTAGACATGTATGTTCATTTAATTTTTATAAAATTAAACTATTTTTATAGATCATGTTTCACAATCAACAACATATCAAATATACAGGAAACTGTAAATATAGATATATGTATTGATTGCCAATAATCTGTGATCAAAATAAATGTAGTGAAATTTGACAGTTGTTGCAATAAAATTCTAATCTCAATTAGCGACTTGACAGAAAATACCGAAAACTTTACGACATAATTTACTTTCATTTATTTCATTTCAAAATTAATTATATATGTATTTACAGCTGGGCAGCTTATCGTGCCTGGCCCAAACAAGTATATGTGTGAACTTATACTAGAGTGAATTATGCAACACCTAAATTAGCATTCACATACAACTTGTATAAACAAAATTGAATAATACAATTGGCGACAATTCTCGATGAGATAAAAATTTTAATTATGAGAATAATATTATAAAATAGATATTCGTTTTATTATAGTTATTTTGAATCAATGTTGCAAGCTGTGAATAACTGACATGGTTCTCAGTATCTTTTTAACTTGAAATTCATTATCAAAATTACAATTGTTTGTTAAATTGTGCGAATCCAACTGTATTATATATCATTTCATCCTGATGTTTAAAGAATAATTGTATTTGTTTTTGTAATTATGAAATAATTATATTGTTTGATAAATATAATAAATGATCTATAAGTTATTTGTTTTATCAAGATTAAAATACGAGCCTATTGTTGATTTGAATCACAAAATATCTACTTTCAATTTTGACAATTGTTAACAATATGAATATCAAGTCTCTCTTGCGTAATGTTTTGGTCGATTAACAATAGGAGTCGCAAAATAACCACAAGATGTTGCAAGTGGGGTTTCAGTACCGAAAGGCCCTCAAGAAACAACAAAAAAAACTCTTAAGATTATGAAAATATAGTGCACCTTGTCCCATATGACAAGACTTCCCGTACAAACAACAACTTTCAAATTATTTGTTTTGTTGTGCCTATGGTATGGTGATTTTATGAGCGCGTGTACCCCCGCCATCTTGATTTTTTCCATTTTTATTATCATTGTTGTGTGTTGCGAGTGATTGGAACGGGTATGAATTATTTTGCTCGATATTTCTGTATAAAAGTGGATGGCAGTTGGGTAGTTAAGTATAGTACTCAGGTACAAGTCACCGTGGTTAGTAGTCACATCAGCTCTTTACTGTGAAAAATGTTCGCTAAGGTGGGTTTTGTACGATCGATGAAAGTGATCTATATCAGTTGTGGTTAAATGTGGCCAGTGCTGTTTTAGTATTCAAATCACTGATTTGATAATACTTGCGATGTTATTTTAGAATATAAGTTACATTTAATGTTTTTTAATTTGATTTTGATCAAAGTACAATAATCCACAAAACAATTGCTACTGATTTATCCATTACATTCATCTTTGGTTATTGTTACTAATGTGTCTTTTAAGGTATTGAATTCATGGTTTGGAAAAACGTAACTATATATACTTAGTTATTTAAATTAATCTATATTTAATTATTTTTTAATAGTCAAATCCATTAACGATTTAGTTATTAATATTATAAATATAAATATAGTTTCAAATCAAATACTCCAAATGTATTTTGTGGTATCTAATTCGCAATATTGTTCAAATTTTAGATCCTCGCTCTGGTCGCCGTTGTAGCTTGCGTCAACGCAGGACTATTAGATGGAGGTTACGGAGGACATCAACAATATGTAGCTGCTCCAGTATACCAAGCCGCCCCAGTCCTTTCTCACGGACATGGACATGAAGTTGACTATTACGTACGACAATTCTATCTTCGAAAACCTCCTCTCAACTTATACAATGATCATTCTGCTTTTAGGCTCACCCCAAATACGAATTCAAATACGGAGTTGAAGACCCTCATACCGGTGACCATAAGTCCCAACACGAAACTCGTGATGGAGATGTAGTCAAGGGCGAATACTCTTTGGTGGAACCCGATGGTACCATCCGTACCGTTAAGTACACTGCTGATCATCATAACGGTTTCAATGCTGTTGTCACCCGATCAGGACACGCTGTCCATCCACAGGTCCACCATGCCCAACCCGCCTATGCTTATGATGGATACCATCATTAAAAATGTACTTGTTTCTTATGTGATTCTTTTTTCTACTTTTCCTATTTATCTAACTGTTGTCTTTGTATATATGCTTTTATACGAAATAAAAATTAAAATATTTTTATAATTCATTATGTTTTATTTACCTAATTTTTATTTATGATAAAGTATAAAAAATATTCTTGCGCGCAAATTGGAGAAATTTAAGATTTAATTTTAACTTGTATTAAAATTTATTCGTACAGTAATATTAATTAATGCAATACGTCTAAAAATAACTAACGAATTAAAATTACCAATTTTTTTTTGCTTCTTAATTGTATTGATGATTAATTTTCGATCAGAAATAAAAATAAATATAACGTTTTCACTTAAGACGAAAGATTGATTTCCAATTGTACGTAATGTCATCACGTCATGTACAAGTAACGATACCACAAAAAATTATACAATACAATATCGGTTCCGGTACTTGACGTTGTTAACAAACGTGAACGTAACTATTTAAATTGGATTGGAGCATATTTCTAGGTGCTATGACGTTACGCATAGTGGGAATCAACTTAAATAAATATTAGGAATATGTAAACTCAAATTAAGATTAACTCCAAATCTATTTTATGAAAAAGTGAAAGTAGAAGAAGCCAATGAAATATTGTATGAGACGTAATGTAAGTCGAGCTCTTTTTGATAACTGTACACTTTGAGACTGGTATTTAAAAAAAAGGAAATTGTTATTATAAGTATATATTTGTCGTCATCTTCGTGTATGTATGTGTTTAATATACAAATGAGCTTCATTATAATATCCGTTCAAATTTGTCGTAATGAGAGCTCATATTAAAGTATTTCGAAAGCACAATAAGAATTGAATATGATGCAAAACCTAGCATTCAGTTTAAACTATGATTATAGTAATTTGGACTACGGAAGATTCAACATGAAATTAACACCTGCCTAGTATTGGAGATAATTCTGGTTATTAGGACTGCTTTCGTTATTAAATTAATATTAAATTATATGCCAGTGTTCTTTAAAGCTAATTGTAGTTTACTTTTAAAGAATATTTTTCACATTCTTATTATATTGTATAAAAATTAATTAATCAAATATAATTTACTTTTAAGAAACATACGCTTAAACTAGTAAAGAACTGACAGAAACGCATTAACGGTGCACAGTTTTCGGCTGGGCAATGTCACCAAAAAAAAAAAAATTATTTTAAAGTAAAAAGCAGCTTCATGTGGCCCAATTGTGATTGATACACAAGTTAAATTAGTATATATAAATAATTGAAGAATAGGAATATTTTTATGAACATATTTCTGAGGCGCTAAAAAATTTATGGTTGAGAATACTAACACGTTTTTAGTGAATTTATATATCTAATATAAATGTTTATATTTAGAAGGAAACATAATTTGTGATCAGTAGTCCAAATAAAATATGCATTAGTTATATTTTTATGAACACAATATACATATATGCATGTGTTTCGACTTTCCTTACACTACACACACACACACACATTGTGTATTTGTTCCGTTTTAAAATATATACATAGATACAATACGGTAACATGGTCTTTATGAAAATATTTTATGCGTTACTAATTAATGAATAACGAGTGAATGTTTTCCCCTAACTATGATAATACTGGGTTTTTATTTCATATAAATAGCAACAATTATTTTGAAGAAGTCAGTTCAGCTCTTTGCTTCCACAAGTGTCCAACTGTGCTTCGTCCAAAAATCAAAAATGTTCTTCAAGGTACATCGAAAATGAATTCATGATTAAAATATTATTGTTAAATTAAAAGAAATAACCCAAATTATATTGGTGCTTAAGTTTGATGAATTTTATTAAAATTGAATTATATTTTGTGCTTCAGGTCCTCGCCCTCGTCACCGTTGTCGCTTGCGTCAACGCCGGAATCTTGGCTGGAGGTTATGGAGGACAACAATCTGAAAGCGGTCAACACGCATACCAAGGAAACTCACACCATGAGGATGAGCATGTAGATTACTACGTAAGTTTTGCTATTTCTATCCCAAGCTGATTTAAAATCATTCCAACTAGAGCAAGAGTTGAAATATCATAAATGCTTCTAATTAAATTGTTATGTGTTATAGTCGCCACCCAAATATGAGTACAAGTACAATATCGAAGACCCCCATACCGGTGATTACAAATCCCAACATGAGACACGTGACGGGGACGTTGTCAAGGGAGAGTATTCGCTTTTGGAGTCTGATGGTAGTGTACGCAAGGTCATGTACACCGCCGACAAGCACAGCGGCTTCCAAGCCGTCGTTACCAAGAATGGTCACATTGTATTCCCAGTGGCACAACAACCTGCTCCAGCTGCTGAACACGCTGTCCAACACCAAGGATATTATCATCATTAAATAATAATTAGTTGTTAAGTTCATGTCTTGTTATTATTTGTTTTTATTCTGTTCTTATCATTGCTTTCTCTGTATATATTTCCATTGAATAAATGCACAATTTAATCTAAATTTATCAAATTTTTATTCTCACTTATATGAATCTTTTTTTTAAAATAAAATATTAAAAATATTGTCAGCTAAAACAATATTCTATGGTTTCCTAAAATTATCATATTACATTTTCTTATTTAAATTTCATAAACCACCCCTAATTCTTACTAAATATTCCCATTTAGCGTATTCGCATTATATTTTTTACTTATCAGGAATGCAATTACTATTTTATAAGGCACTGATATAAAAATCCCGATAGTAAATATATTAGTGTATTCATATAAAAACTTGTAGATAAAGAAGTTTTTTTAAAAATATTTTATGGTTTTATTAGCAAAATGAAAATATCAAGTATGAGACTTGGATGGTAAATGTTAAAAGAAATAACTAATAAACTAATATATAGATGAATCCTGGTATTTACTATTATAAAAATTATAATTGAAAATTAAATAAATATTTTATTTTAATATAACTCAAACAATAATTACTACTTAACCGTCTTTTTCGAAAACAATATATTAGTTTTAATTTTGATAAAATAATAAAGAGTATATATGATCATAAACTTAAATCAATTTGTATTTTACCAACGAAATCAGTTTTATTGAATTCCTACCCTAAAACATGTAAAACAAAGTAACATCAATTTTTTTACTGCCATTTGTAATAATGTGAACTTTAAATAATTCTTACGTTTCTAGTGTTTTCCTTCATATATCTAAGAAGCACTTTCAGCCGAATATTGTTATAGAACACAGGTGGCGTCAACATATTTTTAATAATATCAATATTTGGCTATGAATTAGCATAAAAGAAACAGCTCAATATTTAGGCAATTCATATTTTTGAGTATTTAATGTACTAAAATTCGTTTTCAATGCGTTTATTTTTAATACTTATAATATTATGCATATAACCTTCAATATATATTTAAATTTTAATTAACAAGTCTAATTTTTACGCAAATATACTTATATTTAAATAAATATGTTAATACCATAATTAAAATCATAAATCACTTAATCAGAGTTAGACTTCTGCCAATTAACTAAATAATAAATAGTGAATTTAATAACCATAAAAATTAATAAAAAAAACTAATAAAACTACATATGAGCATTAGTTCCAAAGTCAGCAACATCCGAAATATGTAACAATATAAATTAAAATATGCACTTTCCAATTAACATTTAGTGTATAAATATTACCTATATGAATAATTATTAACATCCCCACTAAGTCAATTAGTTAAAGTGAATGTATAAGTTACGATTCTTCAGTATAAAAGTCGAAAAAAATTAGGCAGAAGACATCAGTTCAGTTCTTCACTTGACAGTGTTTACTACATCAATTTATCAAAATGTTCTGCAAGGTTTGTGATTATATAAATAGTGATACAGTTCTATAATTACTCAGTTATTATTAGTATGAAATTGAAAGTTTATCTTATTCGTTTTACTTTCATTGTGAAATAATTGCAATTTTCTATTGCATCTTCAGATATATTTAAATTATTTTGTACTTATAAAACATATCTTTTCCATGCTATTTAGATTCTCGCCCTCGTAGCCGTCGTTGCCTGCGTCAACGCTGGACATTTGGATGGAGGATACGAACATTACAACGCTGCACCTGTACACCAAGCTGCTCAACAAGGCCATGGCCAAGATGAGCATGTCGACTACTACGTACGTATTTAAAACATATTCTAATAAATAATCTATTCGTTTTATAAACTCTAATATCTAATTATTTCCATTTAGTCTCCACCAAAATACGAATTCAAATATGGAGTTGAAGACCCAAAAACTGGAGACTACAAATCCCAATCTGAAACTCGTGATGGTGATGTAGTCAAAGGTGAATACTCTTTAGTCGATGCTGACGGTAGCATTCGAAAAGTGCAATATACCGCTGATAAACACAATGGATTCAACGCTGTCGTCACCAAGAACGGTCATGTTGTCCACCCAGCTCAACCCGCTGAACATAATGCTGATCATTCTGCTCAACAAACCTATTACGCTCAGCCTGCTGTCCATCACGCCCAACCTGCTTACGCCTACGGTGGATACCATCATTAAGAATTTATTGGTTGTTATATTTTTGTTTGTATATATCCACCACTTCTATCATGTGTTCATGTTTTTTTTTCCGCTATTTCATATAGCAAATAAACACATTTAACAATATATTATTGTCTGTATTCTGAATTACCTCTAAACTTATCCCAAAATATATCTTAAAATATATTTAGCTTAGAAACAGCTAAAATAACTGCAAGAATTTTAATTTAATTCCTATATTGATGAATTATTTAAAATTTTATGATTTAGACAATTTACAAAAAAAATTATTAAATACAAGGTTTTTTATTCTCAAAATGATTACGCATAGTTAGAAAATCTGAAATGATTTATGTTGACACTTTTCAAAATCAAAATAAAAAATGTTCTAAATATTTGCAATCCAACCAATTTACTTAAATATTACGATATATCTTTGTCAAAAAAACAATAGTCAAATATTCACAAATGACAATTTTTTGCAGTAACTCGAATAAATGTTAACATCATTTTTCTTTTATTACAACTATTAGCAGAAATAACATAAAAAAATAACAATAAAAAGTGTCAACCTTGCCCTATATTTTACAGTTTTGTGAACATCAAAAGAAAAAAGTTAGTACGCAAGTAATAGCAACTTTCAAATTAATACTCATATACTACAGAAGTAATGTAAGCCCCTACTCCGCAACCGAAATTTTAATATTGTTCAACGTAGAACTTAACTATATAAGTACGCCAGGATTTGAATATTATCAGTACCACAAGTGTAGTATCATACAACTGATAACATGTTCTCTAAGGTTGGTGCAGTGTTTTAATCAATTTGCAATTTCCATTGTGTATTTGTCAAGAAATAAAATCGAAATGAAGATGTTAACAACATTTCTTTTTGTGATTTAGGTCCTTGCACTTGTTGCCCTCGTGGCTTGCGTAAACGCTGGAATTATCAGTGGAGGTTATGGAGGACACGGAGGACATGGAGGATATGTTGTTGCTCCAATCGCCGTAGCTTCCGGACATGGAGAAGAGCATGTAGATTACTACGTAAGTTCAATTAATATTGCAAGCGTTTTGACAAAGATTATGTACTTGATTTTAATTTTTGTTTGTATTGTTAGGCCCATCCAAAATACGAATTCAAATACGGTGTCGCCGACCCACATACCGGTGATCACAAATCTCAACATGAAGTTCGTGATGGAGATGTAGTCAAGGGCGAATACTCTTTGGTGGAACCTGATGGTACTATTCGTACCGTCAAGTACACCGCTGACAAACACAATGGTTTCAATGCTGTCGTTACTCGGTCCGGACATGCTGTCCACCCTCAAATCGTTCACAAAGCCGTTGTTGCCGCTCCCGTTTATAGTTACGGTGGATACCATCATTAAATGATTTTTTTTTTTCATAATCATCCAAATATTTATTGATTCATTTTTTATGTAAATACCAATTATAATAAATTTTTAATTTCAATTAATAGAAGACTCTCGTATATAACATTCCAAACCTTTTCCGTAATCTACTTATTATTCTAGCCTACAGTAAACTACGCAAGTTTCTTCTGTTTTTAGAATGCGATTTGACTTTTACACAACTCAACAATAGTCAAATTGTATATTGTTATAAAAATTATAGTTCTTACATAAAAAGTATTATTATTTTATATATTATGTGGTTACAACACAAATAGAAAATTTCAAAGGCGTATACATATTTTCTTTGTAAACTTAATTCTTAATTCTTAATAATTTATCCATCTTTGTCTAAACAATTAATTGATCACATTCAGTCATAAACTTTCGCCACCAGCATACATTTATTAAACTTATTAAAAAATGCATTCAACTTAAAATATTTTAAGTTTCTTTAGATAACTTTCTGTAAACAATACTATTACGAAAAACAGTTTAAATTGTAGGTATAGTAATCAACACATTCTCAATTCATAATGTGACCGTGTAGGTGAACGTTTTACTTCTGTTACCGTTTGTGCATTACGAACTTATACATTAGGTGTCTTTATAAATGAAATGTGTGTAATTTTAGTCTTTTTATTTTTCTATAACTCCTTGTTGTTACTAAAATCTTTTTATTGCAAATGTTGAGTAACTTTCAACGTGACCTAAATTACTTTTTACTCGTGTAAACGAATGATTATAATTACATGAATTCCATTAAAACGGAAAAGTATTTATAAATTTCAACATTAATAAGTGATTCTTTTCTAGCAAGGTGTTAATATTTGTCATTGAATTTATCTATATCTATATATATATATATATATATCAATATATAATCAATTGTTATTAATTTATTATTAGAATATATTTATTTATTTATTTATAATATAACCGCCAGTAGTATATTTCGGAAAATAAATATTTTAAATAATTATTACCCTTCTCATACTTTCGGAATTAAATAAAAGTAAATATTATTTATAATTTACATTTTTTTTTCAATTTAATAATTTGTGCAATCGTTTTTATTTGTAAATTATGGCAAGCTTGATATATATACTTAATTTTTTCTAAGTACTCAGTGAAAATTAATAATTATAACAACAAAAGAAAATATTATTTGCGTAACGTAACCAAAATACCACTAATTAAATATTGTGTGCCGTTTCAGTAACAAGATTAATAGTTTTCACTAGCACTTGTTAAAGTAATAATTATTAGTTATATTATCGTTAATTAAACTTATTATAATGTTTAATCATTCTGAAATTTCGTTCCGTCATTGAGGTCCTGATACCACAAAAACAGTATATATTTATTGCGCAGCTCTAATATAAAATTAGGATGGTATATAGTACAAAACAAATGTAAGTATATTTAATTATAACAATATCGTAATTTAAGTCGCACTGTGCTCTTAATCGATTGAACTAAATTAATCCGAAGAAATTACAAAATGAGTAGACGCATTACTATATATTTAATTAAATCATTAAGTTGGTATTACGTCGTCGAGTAAACCTCCTGGAGGTATTTAAAACACGATCACGTACAGAATTGTAAGATCAAAATAATATAGATAACTTCCCTGATCGTAAATTATTATTTTATGTAGGTATCTTTATCATAATTATGCTGAAGTATTTTGTTATTATATAAAGTGTAAATCAAGGATTTCTGCCACCTAACGTATATGGTAAAAGATAATTTAAAATACTATTAAATTATTGAATTAATCACAAATTTAATTTGGAGCTTGCAAGTAAATGTAAATCGCACTAATTAGACAAGTATGAAAATATATCTAGGCCCTGTAATTTACACTTTCGAATTATTTTTATAGAATTTATAATTTAATCATAGATACATATGTATCATTTTTAAATTGATATTGGTCGCAAACAGGAAATTTTGATATAAAAGGCGTTATGATTTCTGTTTTAAATCAGTCACAGTGTGGTGTTTCATAAGATACAACTAAACCTAAAGGATAAACCATGTTTACTAAAGTAAGATATATTTATTGTTGAAAAAGCAATCACAAGCAGTGTTTTGAATTCTCCCGCCAGAGTTTACTCTGAAGTCACGCCTTGAGTGTTCGTCTGTATTCACTTCACTTCACTTCACAACACAGTTAACTTCATACACATTCTACCCCGTTCAAATTGTACACTTATTGTTGCCATTAGCAAGGAGAATAAATCAAGTTGGTTAGTGGCAATCCGACTATTATTGTTAAACCCGCCTAACCTCGTTAAAGCTCGGACTGCGCACTTCAACATTTATATATATATGTATATATATATATATATATATATATATTATATATATATATATATATATATATATATATATATATATATATATATATATATAATATATATATATATATATATATATATATATTATATATATATATATATATATATATATATATATATTATATATATATATATATATATATAAATATATATATATATATATATATATATATATATATATATATATATATATATATGCAAATTTTAAATATCTTTCAAAGTTTTATTCGTAAATTCGCAATAAGTAATATTTATAAATTGTACGAATCAGATATGAAAACTACCATATATCGTAACAGTTCGTAAATCGTGTTGCCTATAGATTTAAGGACCTATACTTATATTAAAAATAATCTGTTTATTAACTCACATTACAGCTATTCATTGTTGTCGTGCTGTCAGCTTTGGCGAACGCTCAATATGGAAACCTGGAAGGACATGGACACATTGTTAAAGATTATTACGTAAGTTATTAAACAATAATATATTTAGCTACCGAATCTCTAATATATATTTAAATTGATACTATTAAAGTAATAATGTGCTTATATTTAAATAATTATTTTCGCAGGCACCACCAAAATACGAATTCAAATATGGTGTTTCTGACCACCACACTGGAGACGAAAAACAACAGTCAGAAACCCGTGTTGGAGATATCGTCAAGGGAGAATATTCTTTGAGGGAACCTGATGGTACTATTCGCATTGTCAAGTATACCGCTGATGACAAAAATGGTTTCAATGCTATTGTCGAACGAAAAGGACATGCTGTCCACCCTCAGGTGGTCCACAAAGTTGTTAAACAAGTGAAGGTTGTTACACCAATCAAGACAATTGTACCAATTGTTCATCACTCGTCTGGGTATAGTTATGGTGGAAGCAGCGGTGGTTTTGGAGGCGGAAATGATGGTGGGTATGGAGGAGGAAATGAGGGTGGGTTTGGTGGTTTTGGAGGAGGGATTTGAGTAAAGTTGGATTATCTTTGTAGTCATTTGAGCTTGCCATGTTATTATTTCAGTTTTCCTTATTATTTCGAGTTGTGTTTCTTTTTTTGTATATATCTGTCTGTCATGTAGTTTATAGTGTATTTTATCTATTATAAATAAATAATATGTTCTTAATTTCTTATTATATTCATTAGTATATATGTAGGTTAAAATACCAGTGCATAAAGATATTAATGTTTATAACTTTTGTCATTTTCTTAAACATTAGTAACTTTTAGTAGGAAAATATTATCGATAAAAATCATAAATTAAATAGTAAATAAAAATTTATGTTTGCAGTCTTTGGTTCAACAAGATAAAGCGCTTGACAAAAATTTAAAAATTCTAATTAATGTAAAGTTATTGAGTGCTCTATTTCCGATAAGGGTTAAAAAATAATTAATTTGCCTTGAAGCACTCTTTAATGATATTAGTATATGTTAAATAAATGTAATATTTACGAAATTAAATGCTTAATAATAGCGTTGGTAATGTAGGGAAAGATAATATTGGTTTTGAAAATATACGGACTTTGGTTTAATAAGAGTATAAGATATATATAACATGCAAACAATTTATCATTGCAAAATGATCATGTGGACTATGGAAAGAACAAAAACTATGTCACACTCCACACAGACATTATGCAACGTCATATAATGACAGTCATTACGAATTTTTAGAAATTAACTTATGGCGCTTATAACATACATTTATACGATACATTCAGTCAAGTGTAGAAAAATGCAAATTCCATCGTTTCCTTTCGTCGATATTTATTTACCAGCCAAATAATTCAATTCAATCACTATTGAATATATATTTTTTAAATAATATAACAATATATTCAATTATCGTAATGTGATTAGATTTGGTTTGGTTGCGAAAGAAAATACTTTTAATTACTAATTTCACAATTGAGCAACGAAATTATTAAAATAAAATAAATTTCTAGAGTATTTACTGTTTAAATGATCTGTTGTAGGGATCAAATGATTTTAACTGTATCAATAAATTTTCTAGTTTTTAGTGAAAGGTCGTTAAATGTGTATTGATTTTATGAAGCAGAAATAAAATTTATTACACAATTTTTTTAAATAAATGGTAGCAACAAAAACGTGTTAGAAATCTAATAAAATTTACACTGCCTGTACAATTAAAACTAAAGATATATATATATATATATATATATATATATATATATATATATATATATATATATATATATAATATATATATATATACATGTAATACAACCGTATAAATAATTTAATTAAATATTTAATACCAACCTAAATAAACAACCGTTCCTATTGTCTAAATATAGAAGTGTTTACCATATAGTGTAACATACGACTTGTTATCTAATATAGTTTTCACTCATTTAAGGTGGGTAAATGCAGTCATCTAGAACTATAATCACATTCTTATAACTTTAGTTAATTGATCTGTAAGTAACTAATGACGCTTAGAAAGGCGTAAATTTATCTTATATGAAAATAGGTGCCGTGGTTCTTTACAGTGAATTATAAAAAACGGAGAATTATTATTTATTGGATGAGCGTGAAATTGACGTAGTTTTTCTGCTTCGTAATACATAGGAAATAGATGATATCCGAAACATTAATTGAAGGAGATTAATTTTCTTAAAACTGGTTTGTTATATAAATTACATGGTAAATAAGTGTAAAATTTGCATGATTATTTAGATAGAAGAAGAACTTTCTTGTGCAAAATTTATAAAATTAGCTATATCAGTTAAAAGTTCAAGCTTATCAACTGACGTTCGTTAAAAAGTTATTAATTAATTTTGTGTCAAAAAATGTAACTGGATTAGACGCATCTAAACTTTAATATTTGTTATTTCTCCGTTGCTAACTACTGGTATAAGTTTGCGATAGTTGTTCAAGCATCTAATGAACGTATGGTGATCTCGGAACCGTAACGGCCCCAACGGCAATTGGCAGGAAGCCAAATAAAAAGTCAACGAAATCTGGTGCATACACATGATTGAATCAGATAGAGTAAAGCACTTTCAAATTGTCCGTATTCTAATATTTATTTCGAGTCATTTTGTTTTGAATAACGTAATACGCTACATACATTAACCATTACGTTAAACGAGGGGTGGTGCAAATGCAACTAATTTTTTATTTATTCAAGTGAAGGTGCACTATAGTATAAAAGACACTGGCACATATGCAGCTATTATCAGTGCAGTGTGAGCAAAAACATCATGTACACCAAAGTAAGTTTGTGAATATAGTTTCCTAATAAACAAGTTGATTACTACGTCATTTTTTTTATATACCCAGAATTATAACGCATTGGTATTTATTAAGCTATATATTTATTCGCATTCACAGTGCAGTTTTAATATTTATATACTACTGTCTTATTGGATACGAATAATGACAGTAACAAAAAAGTGAAACCAAAATTTTCTTTGTCGAACAGAATATTGTAGTTTACTTTCTAAAAATAGCCATTTCCTAGCGACATTTTCGAAATTTTAAATTCGAAATTACCATTTTCCGGTTATAAATTTTAATGTTTTAACTGGTCGTATTAACTTAATACTCATATAGAGTAGCATAACAGTTTTTGCATTAGCAACCGTATTCATAGACAAAATTTAAATTCTTTTAAATAAAGTTACTTTAAAATCATGATAAAATAAATTTACATATAATGGCATTGAAGGAATAAATATTGATATTTATTTTCATAGAAACTAAAATTGGAACTATATAAATATATAAGAATACTGATATAAATGTGAATATTAAATATTTGTGCCCTATCAGTAATAATGATTCGAAATTCTATTACTTCTGAATCACCTAACTAAAATGCATATATATCACATGCAAGCGAACTTAAATTCGTTTCAATTCGTGAGGAAATTTGATAATAAGCATATTAACTTTGATTTGTTTAGTTCATCATTTTGTTCGCAATCATCGCGGCAGTAGCTGCCTTCCCAGGTGGTCACGAAGAAATCGTTGACTACTACGTAAGTAAAAACATTTTCATCTATACGTTTTTGTTGTGAAAAATAACAATACGTACCCTATGCATATGATAATGCACCACGATCAATAGTTACTAAATTATTATTAACTTTCTCATTCGCTAATACAAAGACACAATTTACATGCGCAGTATTGGATACTGCTTATGTAATTCTAAATAATTCAATATCAATTTGGATCATTTATTCATTGAACCGTGGAATAATTTCAGATCAGATAAGATCAATAATCTGATTTTAATTTAATAACCAGAAGGCATATCGTGATCCTAATATAAAACCAAATGAATTGTAATAGATATTCTTCAGTAAACTGTATACAATTACATAGAAAAGTCACGTAATATTACTAAATTTAAGAAAACTACTAAATATTCTTGGAAATGATCCAAAATGCATTAATATATAGTTTTTACGATAAATGTAAAATTGCACTTATTGTTGCAGCGATCCTAATCGATCATTGGTCTATTTATAGCAACATGTAATTATTTATATCTTTTACATTAGGCACCAGCTCAATACGAATTTAAATATGGAGTGTCTGACGCCCACACCGGTGACGAAAAGGAACAATCTGAAACCCGTCACGGAGATGTGGTTAAGGGACAATATTCCTTGAAGGAAGCTGATGGAACTATTCGTACCGTCAAGTATACCGCTGACAAACATAATGGATTCAATGCTGTCGTGACCCGATCCGGACACGCTTACCACCCACAAATTGTTCAAAAAGCCGTTATCGCCCATGCCGCTCCTGTTATCGCCCATGCCGCTCCCATCGCTATCGATGCCGGACACGGGTATGGCGGATACGAAGGAGGTCTTGGAGGATATGGCGGACATGGAGGAGAAGCTACCTCTTACGCTGGTGGCAACCTTGGTGGCGGTTATGGTGGACACTATTAAGCACTGATCCCGGATTTTTGAATTGTTTTATTAGCCCATTTTTATTTTTTGAAGTTCTCTTACTTCTGCTCATCTCATGCCATTTTACACTTTCACATCTCATCTGTCATCTGATCATAACTCATGTACTTCGATATGTTCATGCTCATACCATCAATGAATCTTCATCTTATTATATTTAGTTAGTGTTATTTTTATAAATACAATGATTTATTTTCATATATGTCTACTATTTCTAAAACCCAATACTCCATTCCTCGAAAGAATTATTTCGTATCGAACAAAGTCCAGTTCTGTAAATCACAATCCGTTCATTTCCTTCATAAATGTTTAATTTAATAATTCCACTTGCACCCAACGATATATGGTCCATCATTTCTAATAGAATCTTACTACTTCCGCAACCAATTCATAATATTGAGAAAAAGTAACATTTTAAGCATTTTATTGATGGAGCAACTAATATTTTTTAAGGTTCATACCAATCTATCTAACTATATATATATAATATGGATCGCAAGAAATTTTTTTTTTTTTAATCAAATTGTATCTTTTCTATGTTAATACAAATTCATTAGTGTATATCCTGTAATTTATTAAATAGTAATTGATTAGCAATCAAATCTTTTAATGTAATAACGTTTAGACATTTCAACATAGAATAATAATCTATAATTACAATTAGAGAAAATATAACCTATTTTTATTATTATCAGGAAGTTACTCAACTATTAGAATGAAATGCGAAAAAGGTATAATAAATTAAGCTTAATCACCGACGGGCGTTGGAATCAAAGCGTAATGAAAAACATAGGTATACTCTGGATAAACAATATTTATATGCTTGTTTTCGGAAAATTAAAAGATCTTTTTCGAGAGACGTAAGATAATCAGACTCAGTTTGTAAAATTATTTAAAAATACATCAATAAAATCTAGGGATTTCTCTGCTAGAAATTACGGCATGAGAATACATTCGGAGGCAACGATACTGTAATAGATTGTTTTGTTAGAATGTTTAAAATAATACGATGAAGGTTTATATAATTTTAAAGTAATATCAATTCCACAAGATTTTATTCTAATTTATAAATTCTAAAATACTTCTTTAACGTATTAATTGAATTTGTTTATAATAAACAATCTCTCGTTTATGTAAAAAAGCATAACATCTCTAAAACATGTAAATTTGTGCAAAAACAGAGAAAGTAGAAGAATAAACCGATAACAATCGTACAGATTTCATTATATATTTAATTAATTAATTAATTAATTAAAGGTCGGTTTAAGTCAGACCGGTAACTTGCATCCTCTGCAGAAATACATAAGGAGATAACTCTGCCTGAAGATATAGGAAGTAACCACACACACACACACACACATTGAGAGACTAACGCACATTCACGTAACGCCATAATATACTATGGTCCAGTTCTATGCATATGAGAAAGAGAAAAATGACCGGAATATCGCTTTCAAATACTTAAATTCACTAGTAACGTAACACTATGATCGTCCAACAAACGTACTTTGCCGTGGTATAAAAAGCTACGCGAATTGCTACTACTGCATCAGTTCAGTTTGCGATTTTGAATTAATCACTACTTCACAAAATGTTCGCTAAAGTAAGTGTGTCAAACAGTTTATAATTTACGGAATACTAGTGAAACTGGGTGATCTCATAAATAATACTTTTGAGATTTCACTTTCAATCATAGTTATTAGTATTTAGATTTCAAAGTGATGCATGATTTTTCTTTTTTATAAATTCTTAATTCAAAAGTGAATAATTTCATCTATAATTGTTTTTTTTGTGCACACAACCTTTCATAATTACTTATTATGTACTTTGATACATAAATATTAATTGGGAACTTATTTATTTATAAGTAAAATAATCGTTGTAAAAATAATATATATTTTGTATAATTTCTTTTAGACTCTTGCCTTGGCTACTTTAGTCGCGTTGACTATGGCTCAACATCATGGCCATGGAGGACATGAAGAGCATGCTGTAGATTACTTCGTAAGTTCTATTTAATATATTGAACACCCTCTATATTTATTTAAATCGATTTTGAATTAAATTATAATTTATATGAAGATAAAGAATTATATTTAAATAAAAAATAATACTTTCTAGGCGCCCGCACAATACGAATTCAAATATGGAGTTGAAGACCCCCATACCGGAGACCATAAATCCCAGTCTGAACACCGTGAAGGAGATGTCGTTAAGGGAGAATACTCTCTGGTGGAACCTGATGGTACCACCCGTACTGTTAAGTACACCGCTGACCCACATAATGGTTTCAATGCTGTTGTCACCCGATCAGGACATGCTGGACACCCAGCTGGTCATGCTGTCCAACAAGCCCCAATCCAGCATGCCATCCCTGTCGCCCAATACGCCGGACATGGTGCTGGTATCGCTTACAACACCGGCGCCGGACATCATGGGCATTATTAGAACTAAATTCGCGTAGGATAAATTTCAAATTTTCGCTGCTGTATGTGATCTTCATCTCTATTTTCATTTTTTACATCACCCTTGATCAAATTGTTACGTTGTATTATTATCATCTGTTTTTCATGCCTGTATCATGATATATATATATATAGTATATATATTTTTATAATAAAAATGTTTAAAAAACAATTTTTGCTTTTCTTTGATTTATCAAATTATAGATATCCTAATTTAATGTGTAATTTTTATATATTTTAGTATTAACCATACTTATATTTTTTATTAGAGTTTGTGAAAAATAAAAAATATCATGATTTATTTATCACTTAAAAACTCAAAAAATAATAAAAATTTATAAAATATAATATATACATTCGACTTTGTACTAGATTTTGACTATGTGAACTAAATTTCATTAAAATCTGACACATAATTTTTTTATCGAAACAGTATTTTCGCTATATAATTTTTAGCAAAATAGACTCAAAATTATATAAACTTCAAATCTATACATATTATATCAGATTTGGAAAAAATATCAATGGTTATACTTCCAAACTCTACCAAAATTGTGCCGAAATATTTTAGTCTCAAATTGAATTCAAATTATGTTATTAATGTAATTCAAATCCTTGGTCAGAAATACGGAAAAAAAGTGTTTCCGAATTATGGACTAAAATAGTAGAAAAAATATGTAAAAATCACGATTTTTTAAATTGTTCAAGAACTCAAAAAATAATATACATTTTGAAATATTAGCACGCGTAATGTACATTGCATTTTATTTTGTTTATGTAAACTAATTTTCATGGTGTTTCTGGAATGTTAGTAAAATGTATCTAACTTTAAATAAATATAACTTAAAACTAAATATAGTTAGAAAGTTTTTCGTTTCAGGGATTGATAATTAATACTTTGTTAACATGAAAATAAATTTTCAACCGTATTGATTGATAATTGTGGGAGCTGCAGCTCAAAATTGAAAACAGACAAACAATTCTAGGTTTTTTGTTAGTTAAAATATGTTGAGACCAGAATAAATTTGAACTGATTCAAATTCGTGGACAGAAATACCAAAAGAATTATTTCCTTATTATGGAAGTTTAAGAAAAATCATGATTTCCTTAATTACTCAAAAACATCATTTTTCAAATCGGAGAATGTTCACTAAAACCAGTTGAGGTTCAAATATAACAAAAATATTATACTGCATTAGTATTTATTATAAAAATATGACTGTTCAACATTAAAAATGTTATGATACAAAGATGAGATAATAAACAACAAAATAAAACACTATATAGTAAACCAAACACTCAAACATTATCAACAATAATCAATGAAATAAATCAAAGCATTAAAACAAATCAATAAATTACTGATGATGATGCTGTTGGGGTTGATGATGTTGTACAACAGTGCTGTAGGAAGTGGCGTGTCCATGTCCTTGGTGAGCTGGAGCGTGAGCAACAGGAGCTACATGGTGCACTGGTGCATGGTGTACGGCGATGGGTACTTGATGCACTTGGGGTGCGACATGATGGTACTGGGTAGCAACATGGTGGACCTGGGGAGCGACGTGGTGCACTTGTTGGTGTGCAGGATGTTGAGCGTGACCGGAACGGATGACTTGTGCGTTGAAACCGGAGTGTTTGTCAACAGTATACTTGACGGTACGGACGGTGCCATCAGGTTCCACCAGAGAGTATTCGCCTTTGACTACGTCACCGTCGCGGGTTTCATGTTGAGAGTGTTGGTCACCGGTGTGGGGATCGTGGACGCCGTATTTGAATTCGTATTTTGGGTGAGCCTTGTAGATTAGAGAAAGCCATTGCGTTTTAATACCTGCTATACTTACTAGTAAGTCGTGTAGTATTTTCGTTTTATTATAAACAATATATAACGCTCTAAGTTCAAATTTATAAAATGGAATAGTAATCAATTTAGATTTAATCTAAATTGTTTTTAAATATCTACAAATCTACTCCAAATTAATTAAATAATTCATATTCATTGACACTGTGAAAATTGATTAAAATTAAATAGCACTATCGCTAATTTGGTATAAAATCACCAATAAATCACTTACATAATAATCAACATGTTGTTGATGATGGCCTTGTTGTTGTTGGCCATAATGTTGGCTAGCTACCACGGCTACCAAAGCAGCAAGTACTAACAACTGTTTTAGAAATTAAAATAAGATTACTAAAGTCTGAAGAAAACTCAAAGTATGGTGAAGCTCAAAATACTTACTTTGAACATGTTTAAGGTAATAGGCAAGTGTTTAGATAATGTATCAGAAGACTGAACTGACTTCTGTGTGGCTGGGTCTAGACTATTTATACTAAAAATCACATTCACTTTGATTTAATACAACACCGATTACGTTTTGTTAGATTACTTAAACAAAATTTCGGCAATGTGTGAGAAAGTGATCTTGTTTTTATCGATTATATTTGATACACATTGGTGTTAGTTCCGAATACCAAATTCCAATCTTAAGTTTTTTAATTTATTAACGCAATTTTACACCGTTTAAACATTTACTAACGCGGAAGATATTTTTTATATCATCAATTAATAACTATTTTATACTTCTTGATATTACGTAATAAAACTAGACGTTCGAGATGTGCTTCACGTCAAATTTTCACTACCACTTCATTTTTTTTTTATTCTTCCAGTCAACACAAACATCTTAATAAAATACAGAGTTAGATATTCTTAATTACTTGTAAAAGAATTATCAATAGCAATGAACTAATCGAACAACTGTTGACCCAGATGGATTCATACATATTACCTGCATAGTGCAACCGGCAAAGAATGAAACACGAATTCAAGGTTGGAGATATTTTCATTGAACTTGAACTTCTATAAAAGTTGAATCATTATTGTTATTCACTGCAAAGGTGTGGTTATTCATTTATTATAAATATTCTATACCCTTTAAATTTAACCACAATCTACAAATAATAATTTAGCACTGTGAAATTATAAGTGAACTAAGGAGTATGAATAATATTTAAAGGAATGTTTTTTTTTAAGTAAATTATTATCCTTTATATCTATAGCATATATAAAATATAAGTTAGTAATTAAATATAAACGTTATCCATTGGATGAGCGTGAAAATTTTGCGAATTAAATTTATCCAAAATTGGTAATGAAAAAAATACCAATTCCTGAGTTCCGATTTGCCACTTTCCAAAAATAGTGAACTTGACTTTCTATATACACATAATATCTGTATGTAATATAATATGAGAAAAATTAGCATACATCGCTAGATTTTGATTTAGTTACATAATTTCAGGAAAACAAAACTTACAAAGTTACTCCAAATATTTATGTTAATGTGCTAATAAGCTTTTCAGATAACTTTTAATTTTATTGACAATGACAGATTTCATATAAATGTGTTATAGATTAGTTGAGTAATCGAACATTATGAAATGCTAATGTATTTTTAAACCTGATACACAATTTTGTGGTTTGAATTAACTAATATTAGACTATTTTTGTCAATTTAATTACACTGATAGTGAAGGTGATCTTACGCTAACAATATTTAACTTAATTGACACAATATCTGAAATTATGATTTGAATTAATTGAGTAATATAATTATCTATACTTGGTTAAGGTTTACCAATTATATTTGTAACTTGTCGATTTATTTAAAATATTTTAATAAACTAGTTAGTATTTTCTCGACATTTGAAAGAATTTATTTTGTAACTAAGTTTCACTTGCATACAGGTATTCAAAACATGGGGAAAAGTGGCTTATGTATTTTAATTGAATAATTAATTTTGTTAATTGAATAATAATAACCAAAAAGATATTATATTTGATCAAAGTTTACGTTTTTTTAATTCATAGATCATTAACATTAGCGTAATTTTATTCTGGTATTTTTATTAGTTTAAATATATATTCGTATTTAAATCATATATTTTTCTAGGGTTAAGTAATTTGTAATTATCTTTTTTCGATTTGAATCTATTGTCCATTCTTAAAGTAAACATTTTACGCCTATTATATACTTATTTGTAAATAATAATAAACAAATAATGCGCAATCCTATATTATTTATTGAAGATCAAGTTTAACGGAAACATCAAACAACAAGGGCAACCAAATAATAAAACATACTTCCTCAACAAATATAATATCCTATCTTATATATTTAATGTATTGCTAAACGTAAATAGAATATTATTTTAAATATATTAGTTTAGAATTAACTAAAGATATTAAATATATTAAGTTTGTATGTTTACTCAATCAAATCGTAATCAAAAATAACTATTTTGCAATACTTCTTAATGAATAGGTCCAATTTCTCAACCGACTTTGTCACATGAAATTTGAATATTTGAATTTCTAATTTGGTAAAACACTTGTCAAATTTCAACCAGTAGCAATGAATGCAATACCGAAATGTGTAATGTAAGTGTCACTGATAAGTAGTGGTAACGTAACATGTCACACGCCAACTTTGTTTACATGTGTGTTTTTGTTTTATTTTGCTTTTAAGTGAACGCAATTTAGGATATAAAAAGCGCTGGGTGGTAACTTAGAGTCAGTTCACTTCAGTCACCTAAAGTAAACAGTTATCAAAATGTTCAAAGTAAGCATTTGAAAATAGTGTGAATTGGAAAGAAATTCACATTTTCTAACTTTTGTTTTAGTTCGTAGTTCTCGCTGCTGCTTTGGCTGTCGCTGCTGCCCAATATGGTGGACAGCATGGACACCATGAAGAACACCATGTTGACTATCATGTAAGTGAACAAATGTGCTTTAGTGTTTCAGCCTAAAACTCTGATTTTAAACGTTTTCAATAATTTCTAGGCTCATCCTAAATACGAATTCAAATACGGTGTTGATGACCACCATACTGGTGACCACAAATCCCAACACGAAGTTCGTGATGGAGATGTAGTTAAGGGTGAATACTCTCTGGTGGAACCCGATGGCACCACCCGTACCGTCAAGTACTCCTCTGACAAGCACACCGGTTTCAACGCTCAAGTTATCCGTTCAGGACACGCTCAACATCCTGAACACCAACAAGTTCACCATGTCGCACCACAGGTTCACCACGTACCCATTGCCGTGCATCACGCACCCGTTCACCATGTTGTTCCTGTACACCAAGTTGCGCACATCGCTCCCGTTGTGCATCACGCCGTTCCAGTTCACCAAGGACATGGGCACGCTACCTCATACAGCAGCGTTGTCCAACATCATGAACCCCAACATCATCATTAAACCTCCACTTACGATTACTACTGAGATTTTTATGTTTTTATTATATGCTATTGTAGATTATAAGTGTCATATTGTATATTATTTTTTTATAAAATTAAAAAGTCAATAAAAATTATATATTTTAGCAAAATTACGCACTTTTCTTTTTAAATTTCTCTTTGTAAGTGATTATCTACTTGTAATAGTCTTTTAATATATTATCACCAATTGACAAAATAAACAATAATATTTATTACGTTTCTTCTATTAAATTATTCTATTAAAATTCCCTTTAATTTAAATATGTTGACAAAAAGGTGAAAATGAAATGTATAAAATAATTTTTATGACTTGATTTTGAAAAGTAATTTCTTTCTTCAAAATAATAACTGATTATCTTAGTAACCTAATACTAGTGATATATTTTAGTAAGAAAAACAATTCATTAATTTTCTTTTCTTAAGTTTAATAATAGGCGCTTGAAGTTAAGGTGCATTCACAGCTAGCCAATTACTAATCATGATTAGAAATTACAAATAATAATCCAGTTTGTTTTATGACAAACAATGCTAGCGTTCACAGCAACAAAATTAACGCATTAATTATAAGTATTAAGTGAAATGTATGCAAACTCCAAACTTTTCAATTAGAAATAACGCGAAAGCTATATCGTCCGTCTTTCTTTTGTATCTGTCATATAAAAACTTTTTCAAGGTTTTTTATTTGCATTGTGCAATATATTTATATCTGTTTGCTTAATAAATTAATACATTTAAAGTTAAGACGTACATATATGTATTTTAAATACAAATTAATTATAAATCAATTAAATAACAATGGATTTGGAATTTTGCATTATATTATTGTTGCTGAATTTAGTTTAAAAAACGCACCTACAGCGATGCTTTGCGAATAGAGAAACATAACCAAGAATTCATTTGAATTCAATGTATACAAACAAAATTTAGGGTTATTTAGATCAGTTAAAAAAAAAATCATAGATGGCAGCGATCTCCAATTGTGTCTTGTTCAACTATTAGTAATTTGAAACGCTTGTTTTAAGACGGTTCAACTGATTACTATTTGCAATTTCTAATCGTGATTACTAACTGGCTAGCTGTGAGTGCAGCTTTATTGTTTGTTATGTGTTAATTTGAATGGGCGTTTTTTTTATTAAATACATCACAGTGCAGAAAAGTAAGGTTTTGTTAGATAATTATTATATTATATACAGATCAAATTTATCGTAAATGGCAATTATTTTACCTAATTAGTATTTAATGAATAACATTTCCCGCAATTTAGCATTAATACTTTTGTTTTAACCATAAATTAACAGTCGGTTTAACTTGAATTATCTAACAGTACGCGCATGCAAATAATTTTTGTTTTATACTCTTGTTATTAATCCATATAAGATATATTTTCTAATGAATTTGAATATAATTTTAATGTGGCAATTAATCATATAAGTTGAACAATTTTTAGTGAAAGTTATAAACACGCATGATATATAAAATAAAAATGTATTTTAACAAAAATTGTAACGTACTGCCAATGATACTGCGTATTTCTATTTTATGTAATGCTAAGTCATAATTATAACTATTATTATCGACGGCGTAAGCACAACCGTTTTAGCAAACAGTCAACGAAATATCAAATACAGAAGTATTGAATTGAACTAAATTTTATTATATTTATAAATAACTTAATTGGTATGCTTAACAAAAAATTGAGACAAGTATACACATATACTAATCGCAAATATTCAGAAATTAAAATAATTTAATATATTTGCACTTGTAGTAAATATATTCTGTGCATCTATTGATGAATAATTCAGAATTCATCACCATATTTCGTAATAAATAATAAAAGGAAACATATTAAAAACCAAGAATTAAAATAGAGTTTTTGCATTTATTCCTTAAATAATATAAACATTTTAACAATTATACACTTTGCTATAAATTCAATTTAATAATGATGGTTGACAACGTTGTGAAGTCCAACGTTGCTGTAAGAGCTAGCGCCTCCATGTCCACCAAGAGATGCGACAATTGGGGCGGCGTGGTGTACTACAGGGGCGGCGTAATGGACAACTGGGGCAGCGTGTTGGTGGTGTACTTGAGGGTGGGCAGCATGTCCGGTACGGGTGACGACGGCGTTGAATCCGTTGTGTTTGTCAGCGGTGTAGACGACCTTGCGCACTGTGCCATCAGGTTCCACCAAAGAGTATTCGCCTTTGACTACATCACCGTCGCGGGTTTCGTGTTGGGACTTCTGGTCTCCGGTGTGGTGGTCCTCGACACCGTATTTGAATTCGTATTTGGGCTCAGCCTAATAAACAAATATCACAAAATAACGTATTCTATTTGTTTAAATTTCTTGTATTATTTATTTGATATATTAATTAAATATTTGAGTTGACGTACGTAGTAGTCAACGTGTTGACCATGATGGGCATCTTGTCCATAATGTTGGGCCACAGCAACGGTGGCAAGGGCAGCAAGGACTACAAACTAAAATGAAATGTTAAATATTTTATTTTTCCACCCTGCAATTAATTTCTGATTATTCATTGCTATGTGACTTACTTTGAACATTTTGTATTGTATATGTGTTGACTTCAGTTGACTGAATTGAACTGATGTTTGGTACAAGTCCACCTGCTTTTATATATTTGGATACGCTCACTTCATTCAAGGAAAAAGTATATTTGGAGAATCAGGTTTAGGTTCGTTCGATAATATAAACAATGTTTTGGTTGAAAGTAGATTTTTAACCGTATTTGTTAATGAACAAATGTTATATATTTTTGAAAATTATTTGGAAACCAACTGTATCATCTATTTCAAAATGCACTTGCAATTTGAGTGGCACTGGGCAATGAAGACATAACCATGATTACTGTATATAAAATTAAGCCGTTTTTTTTTCACACGCATGTTTGTGCTTTACGGAACCCTTCTTTTTTTAAATTTAAAACAAAATTTATATATGTAAAAACATGTAAATTGAACAAAAATTAAATGAAAATTTATTTAATTAATTAGGCAATTTATTAATGAGATAATTAGAAATATGTCAATCCTTCTACGCATAAATTAACTCGATTAAAATATAATGAATTAACATTAATATCTAGGGCATTCTTTATCTTTCGAATTTGTACATGTGACATTTTTTTTTAAATTATGTAACTTTGCAACTGATATAATTTCGCCTTACTTAACATAGAAAGTCAAGTTCAGATTGAAGGCATAGAATAATTAAGATCCAGTGAACCAAAACGAAAAATTGTTTTAAGTAATTAAAATTCTATAAAAATAATAAAATAAAGTTTAAATTTTTGTTTGATTACATTTAATTATGAAATGTAAGTGTGCAATAATAATTGTATAATTTTACAAGATTTTTTAAATACATTAATTGCGAATTAAAATACAATCAAAATGCGTGTTGAGCACCTATAAAATTTAATTTAATCGCGAGTCAAGTTCGTTGTCAAATTACCAATAGAAATTTCGTAATTTTTATTATATGTGTTTAAATATATTTAAACATGAAGTGTGCGTGTGAGAAATATATGTATCTACTAACTAGACATCTCTATTCTACAAGTTATAATCTTTGATATATCTATAGTTATGTCTTCATTTGCCAATGGCATTCAAATATCAGGTGCATTCCGATATAGATATGACACACATTATTTCCAAATCATTAACAACAATATATAATATTTGTTCAACAACCAATACGGTTAAACACTTACTTTCAACTGAAACATTGGTAATGTTATCGAGCAAACGAAAGCCTGATTCACCAAATACACTTCTTTCCTTGAATGAAGTGAACGTATCCAAATATATATATATAAGCGAGTGGACTTGTACCAAACATCAGTTCAATTCAGTCAACTGAAGTCAACACATATACAATACAAAATGTTCAAAGTAAGTCACATAGCAATGAATAATCAGAAATTAATTGCAGGGTGGAAAAATAAAATATTTAACATTTCATTTTAGTTTGTAGTCCTTGCTGCCCTTGCCACCGTTGCTGTGGCCCAACATTATGGACAAGATGCCCATCATGGTCAACACGTTGACTACTACGTACGTCAATACAAATATTTAATTAATATATCAAATAAATAATATATGAAATTTAAACAAATAGAATATGTTATTTTATGATATTTGTTTATTAGGCTGAGCCCAAATACGAATTCAAATACGGTGTCGAGGACCACCACACCGGAGACCAGAAGTCCCAACACGAAACCCGCGACGGTGATGTAGTCAAAGGCGAATACTCTTTGGTGGAACCTGATGGCACAGTCCGCAAGGTCGTCTACACCGCTGACAAAACACAACGGATTCAACGCCGTCGTTACCCGTACCGGACATGCTGCCCATCCTCAAGTGCACCACCAACACGCTGCCCCAGTTGTACATTACGCCGCCCCTGTAGTACACCACGCTGCCCCAGTTGTGCATTACGCCGCCCCTGTAGTACACCACGCTGCCCCAATTGTTGGATCTCTTGGTGGACATGGAGGCGCTAGCTCTTACAGCAATGGTGGTCTCCACACCGCTGTCAATCATCATTATTAAATGATTTCATTGTTTATGTTGATTTGTGTCTGACTTGTATATAGATTTTAAAAGAAATATTTATTAATAAATAATATTACATTAATTTTTTTGCTTTTCTGATTTCAATGCCGAAATGTACTTCAAGAATATTTTCGTTTTATATTTTGAATACATAAATTAGCTTTCAGTCACTAGTATTCTAGATATTCCAGAAAAGATTAAAGAAGATGGAATGAAGGAATAAACTAAAAAGCATTAAATTTTTAAACATAAAGAAACCAATCTTAAAGATGGCTAAACGCATAGAGTTCGCATTATTAGAGGACAATATTTTTGAATTTTAACATGAATCAGAACTATAAATTGCTGCACTTAGTTATGATGATATTGAATTAATAGAATAAAAACTGAAAATAGGTGGAACCAAATGTAGTTACTCTTGAAGCAGTTGATCTTAAATGGAATTATTATTTCCTTTCCCAATTTAGCTATTATTTTGCGTAGGGCATTACAATTATTCTAGTTTGGCTAATCACGCGTCGTCAATGTTCATTGGAATTTGGCACTCAGTGTCATTTCAGGATAAAGTATTGCAATGTGCACAAAGAAAAATTACGTTAGTTATTAAACATAATTTGCGCAACTTTGAACTACTTATTATAATTAATTTTAAAATGTCGATTTCTAATGTTCAGTTATTTTCATTAAAATATTTTATTAAGTTTCAAATATTTATTCCCATTCATAGATTTTGTTTTAATTATTTAAAAAATTCATAACATTTATTAGTTTTGAGTATTTATAAGGAAAAATTTAAAAATACTTAATTTTTATTTTTGATTTTTCATTCGGATAGAAAACACGCAAACCAATTATTATTAGTATTAATAACTAATTTTAATTTATATGAAACAAAGTATTGCCTTTCTTCAACTTTAATGTAATATTAAGATTTATGATCTAAAAAAAAAAGACTAGATTTCATATCCGAATTTCACACAAATCAAAAATTAGATAATTACTAACCCAATCAATATTAAAAGTAGCTAATATTTTATATACATTTCCTACTCTCTGTAAAAAAAATTAAACTTGTAGGCGGCACGAATCTAGTTTGGTGCATAATTATGAACGCTCTAAATAATCAAAAATTAAAAAGTAGACCACATATTTGTGCGTAAAGTTGCGAAACAAAATTTTTATAATCCAATACTTAACTGACGATTTTTTCATTAATTTATTACACTCTATAAAATTATGATAAACCAATCATTAAATAATATTGGATTCCGGAAGTTATAAATTGCAAATTCATAAATTAGTAAAAGTTTTAAAATCAGCTATTATGAACATCAATTAAATATGGTTGTAAAAACAATAAATTTTAATTTATTGATAGTGTTGGATAGCATTGAATTTTTTTGAATTAATTGAGATGTGAGTTTATTTAAATTATGAAAATGCCAATTTGAATTTTCAAACAATACTGTCTATTTTTGGTTAAAATTTCGACGTCTATTGAAAGTTCTTGTATTCAATTCCTTGAAGTTAAGTAAGCATTGCGTAAAAATTACGTAAATTCGCATAAAATTGTCCTCAATATCAAGTTCAAGCAAGGTTGCTTTAATTGCCAATTTTGAAAATTAAAGTGTATAGAAACATTGGTAGGAACACATATACCACTCTTTTTTGGGAAGGGACTGTGTATTATTCATATAAAAGGCAGGGGTACCTCAATCAAAATCAGTTCAGTATTGACATCAATCTAAACAACAACAAAATGTTCAAAGTAAGATTTTTTTAAGGGTTAAGTATTTTTCATTAGTAACTTTATTTTTTAAATATTTTTCAGTTCGTTGTTTTCGCTGCTTTGGCAACAGTTGCCCTTGCTCAATACCATCATGGCCAACAAGAACAACACGTAGATTATTATGTAAGTTGTACAGCATAACTGTAAAGTGAATTCGGTTGCTTAAGACATATTATATGTTAAAAAAAAAACAGGCTGAGCCCAAATACGAATTCAAATACGGTGTCGAGGACCACCACACCGGAGACCAGAAGTCCCAACACGAAACCCGCGACGGTGATGTAGTCAAAGGCGAATACTCTTTGGTGGAACCTGATGGCACAGTGCGCAAGGTCGTCTACACCGCTGACAAACATAACGGATTCAACGCCGTCGTTACCCGTACCGGACATGCTGCCCACCCTCAAGTGCACCACCAACACGCTGCCCCAGTTGTACATTATGCCGCCCCTGTACTACACCACGCCGCCCCAATTGTTGCATCTCTTGGTGGACATGGAGGCGCTAGCTCTTACAGCAATGTTGGACACCACAACGTTGTCAACCATCATTATTAAATTGAATTTATAGCGAATTGTATGATTGTAAAAATGTTTATATTATTTAAGGAATAAATGCAAAAATTCTATTTTAATTCTTGGTTTTTAATATGTTTCCTTTTATTATTTATTACGAAATATGGTGAAGAATTTTGAATTATTTCATGAAGAGAATTGATTACTAGTGGCTAATATGTGCATGTAAGGAATAAATGCAAAAACTATAATTTAATTTCATGATTTTTATTTCCTTCATTATCACCAACTTTAGAAATTTTCAAATTATTTTACTGATTACGTTAAAATATTCATATATACCTATATTATATATATTGAACAAAACTTTATTTAAAATCTTTCATCTCTTTTTTAAAATATATCAATTTTCGTATTACATAATATTACTGATTGACGTTTAAGAATGAGGCAATTTTTAATTTAGTATTAAGTAATTTAAATACCATTCTTATAGTCAATTATTTAAAATAATAATTGTATTTTAATCAAGTAGGCATAGAAAGTCAAGTTCGTATATGGTAAAATAGTATTGCTACTTGCTTTGGCTAATGTATGCAACCGGAACGAATTTATTTTCATCGTATTCTGTTGTATAAATAATAAAATATATAATTATAAAACAAAACAATATTGCTTTTCTTTCCTTTACAGTTAAATTTTATTTCTTTATTCAATTAGATTCTATATTAACGCTCATTTTATTTTATATAGTTGTAAATATCAATTTATTCCCTGAATATACTTTCTAGATTTTACTACTATATTCTAAAGTTTCCTTAGTAGTAATCATTCTGATTATTATATGACGTTAATATATCTCAATGTATCAATTATTTAAAAAATCGTATTTAGGGGTGATGTGTCTTGGAATGAACAAATCATATTGTACTATTTTATGCTAGGTATTACAACATGTAAAACCCTAAAAAACAATATAACGCTCTTCTATAAAAACCCAACAATATTAGGCTGCAAAGGACCCAATTTTTGTAAGCTAATGTAGCTTCATCAACATTTGTGCAACTAAATTTATTTATTTATTCCGAAATTAGAAACATTGAATATGTTTCAATTTGCGTATAAAATATGTAATTATTTAAAGACACACGTACACAAATATTTTCGCTATTATGGTATATCACGCACCGATACAGCCAATGCGTATATATGTATTGTATTGGTTTGGCATAGACCTAGTAACAATTTACTTTCATTATAGTTATTGACGAAATTTCATTTAAGTAATAAAATGGAATGTAATATATGAATATATACAACTTTTTCTTTCGAACCTATTGTCGACTAGTATAAAAACCACGGTAGGTCCTTACTAAAATCAGTTCAACCAACGCACTCCTCCACAAACAATATACAAAATGTTCAAAGTAAGTGTTTTAAAAAAGAATTAAGTTGCAAAACAAAATTATAAAAATCAATTGTAAAAATCTGGATTGATTAATTGTTTAAACAAGGATAAATAGTTTTTAACTAAAATAAATAAATTGTCTAACAAATATTTCTCCATCAACTTGACTCATTTAATTTTTTAATTGCAGTTTGTAGTACTTGCTGCTTTAGCTACTGTAGCTTTGGCCCAACACCATGGATATGGCGGTCACCAAGAAGCACACAATGTAGATTACTTTGTAAGTTATAAATCACGAAATACTCTGCATTTACTTGACCACTCTTACACCAAAGCAACTTCAATTGCCAATAAATACAACGCAGCTAATCATAACTTTCTATAGGCCCCAGCTCACTACGAATTCAAATACGGAGTATCAGACCCCAAGACCGGCGACCAAAAATCCCAGTCTGAACACCGTGAAGGAGATGTCGTTAAGGGAGAATACTCTCTGTTGGAAGCTGATGGCACCACCCGTACCGTCCATTACACTGCTGACCCACACAATGGTTTCAATGCCGTCGTTACCCGATCTGGACATGCCGGGCACCCAGTTGGACAAGTTGCCCACCAAGCTGCTCCAGTATATCATTCTGCTCCTGTATATCATTCCGCTCCAGTGCACCATGCCGTCCCCGTAGCTTACGGACACGGTGGAGCTTCTTCATTCGCAGGTCAAGTTTCTCATCATCAAGGACATGGTCAATATGGATATTAAGAACTGATTTGTTTGGGTTGTTTATTCACATATTTATCTGACTTTCTTCTTCCTTATTCATGTGTATCATTCTTCTCTAATTTCTATTTCATTCTTCTCAATTTTTCATATTTATCTTTTCTACCATATGTCTTCTTTACAAAAATGATCTATGATGACTGTTGATTTTATTTATATAGAATGTAGTTTATTTTTCAAATAAAAAATATTAAAAATATACTCATGTATAGTTTTATGTTCCTAATCGCCGAATAGTTATTACAAAATATAAACCAACTTTTCTGTAACTTCGTATAATGTTACCAAATGTGCCAATTGGCCATTATTGCCAATTTAGATACATATTTCGATATTTTTCCAATATCTATCTGTCAAAATATATAACATATCTAGACTATATAAAACAAATTTTAAACGCGCGTTTTAATCTAATAGAAAGTTACTTAAGCGAAGTGTTATACAAGCAATTAATTCGCAAAACACAACTAAGATAAAAACAATATTATAACACATGAGTTCTTTGGCAAATATAACAATATGTTTATTATAAACTGCTGTATGCCTATAATGATAATTTCCCCAAAAAAAATTCGCAATTGTATGGTTGACAAATTAATTAAAATATATAACCAATTGTTACGCATATATTTGATTATGTTAATAGCGAACGTAAGTGATTATCGATAAAACATAGAACTAGTATATATATATATATATATATTTTTTTTTTTATCTAGAATGACTTGTCTATAACGCCTTGCATATTAGGACCGGTATTGCACTTTCAAATTCGTATATGAATAAACAAATAATATGCATTGGTGACAAACTGCATTGGTGGTGCACGTATATATAAACAAGTTGAATTTGTTGGTAAATCAGTTGACTGTACTCGTTTACTTTGCAGTTACCACCAATAATTAAAACAACATGTTTATGAGAGTAAGTATATATGTGCGAATGGACCACCATTTTAAGCGGAATAATAACATGTGCTAATATTATTTTGGATGTAGATATCTCAAAAAAAATTGTGGTTCTTTATATTTAATTTAATAAAATATATATTGTCGAAATATATATATAAATACCATTTAACGATTGTTTACATATGTAGACAAGAAGAACGTCTAAGGTAAACTAATAATTTTCTATATGTTTTTAGTTATGCTTCCTAGCCGTTTTGGCGACGTGCGCATATGCTCAATACGGTCACGGTGGACACGAAGTTGTTCACGATTACTACGTAAGTAAACGATATTTCCATTACTTTCAATACATTGCTGTCTATCTAACACCTCCGAAAATTTCTAGGCTGAGCCCAAATACGAATTCAAATACGGCGTTTCCGACCACCATACTGGGGACGAGAAGGAGCAATCTGAAACCCGTGTTGGTGATGTCGTTAAGGGACAATACTCTCTCAAAGAACCTGATGGCACAATCCGTATCGTAAAGTACACTGCTGACAAGCACAACGGCTTCAACGCGATCGTCGAACGAAAAGGACATGCTGTCCATCCTCAAATTGTCCACAAGACTTTAGTACACGCTGCTCCAATAGTACATCATGCTCCAATAGTACATCATGCTCCAATCGCAGTGGCACAACATGGTGCTGTTTCATACAGTAGTTCAGGATTGAGTTATGGTCATTATTAGTTTTTTAAGCTCACAATCATCACCTCATTTTAATTTTATTCTTTTCATTAAGCGCGCTCTTCCTTTACTGATTCTTTTATAATTTCTACATGTATCTCTTTATTTTGTAAATAAATGACTTATTCTCTTAATTTTAGTTATTATTTTTAATCAATATAATTTTACCCATTATAATTCTTATACTATCGCAGAAGTTGAAGTCTCTTATTCGTTAGTGACCCGCAATATTAGAATGTTATTTAAGTTGCCATATGTATTTGGAATACAGTACCATGAATTTAATTACGAAGTTTCTCATAAAGCTGCCCAGAATTTAAAAAATAATAATTTTGAATTAGATCCTCTTAAAAAATCATCTCATTTTTAATAATTAATTATTAATATATCAAAATTGTTCTCACTTAGTCAAAAATGTATGAGTTTAATTTCTATTGCAATTACTAAACATATTAGTTGCAGTGGCAAATAATTTTGTGAAAATGATTTATTAATATAATAATAATAAAATAATTTCTATACTAATTTTTAATTTTAGCATATATATATATATATATATATATATATATATATATATATATATATATATATATATATATATCTTCAAGAGTAGCGAATTTTCGGTCAAACTCTAGCGCTAATTTTAATCTCAATGGTAAATAGAAAGTGGCAACTAATAATATATATAATCAATTGTGTTAGCCGATACTTTGTAAAACTCCATATTGTAAAAATTAGGAAAAGTAGAAAAAATATTACTCTGTTTTTAGTTTTACTATATTTAACTTATTTTAGTAGTTACTAGTTTCACCACACTGTGGCATCTTCAGACTATCAGATAGTCTGAAGATGCCACAGTGTGGTGAAACTAGTAACTACTAAAATAAGTTAAATATAGTAAAACTAAAAACAGAGTAATATTTTTTCTACTTTTCCTAATTTTTACAATAATATATATAAATAATTTTTTTAATACCTACGTGTAATTGGCAATTCGCAAATTTAAAATACTAGCAAATGGTACAAATAAATTTAAAATTATAGAAGAAAAAAATTGGAAACAATAAAAAAATTAAGTTAAGCTAACAAACAAAAAAACTGTTGTTCAATAAAAATTCCAATCAATCTCAGTGCATAATAAGCAGCGTTTTATTGATAGTTGAAATTATATAATCAATGAATCCTATTTTACCGATTACAGTATAACATTCTTTTATGAAAAGCGTGGATGATTGTTTGCCTACAGCTACCATAGGCGTCGTTGACGTTATCTAGTTTATCGACAATGTAATTATATCAAATTTCACAACGGGCAAACTACCGCACCAGCTAAACTTTGGCATTTTTCATATTTCATGCTATTAAAATTTAAATATAAACAACATAATAAAATTATACGGATTATGTCAACTTGCTTCGGGATACAATCTTATTTATAAGTCAAGTTGTGAAACTTTTACTCTATATGAAGTTATTAATGAAAATTGGAGTATTTTTTTATTATAGTCACGCTATATTTACATTAAAAATAATTAATTGTAATTCATACAAATATTTATATTAAATTAAATCTGAATTTGATTTAGTTAAGCACGTTTTAGGCTAAGCTGATTAATAGATTATTTGCAATAAATATTTCAGAAATAAAGAGGGGTATAATAAATTAAAATTATAATATATAGATATCTAAAAATAAAGTGGGGTAATATAATAGAAATCGAAAATATAATGAATCTGTGGAGAGGTTTCATATTTTTGTCGTATTGTAACCCCCTCAGCCCCCTGTGATATTAAATTCTTGCGTGAGTCCTTGCAACAAATATATATTGAAACAAATTATAATAAATTCTATATATAACCTTACATAATCATTATTCCAATACCTATATCGATTGATCGTAAATCAATATTTAATTAGATCTGTTTTATATTTCGATATATAAACATGTAATATGTAATACTTCTGTTACAGATGTAAGGTGAGGAGTGTATACATACATATTAAAAGCCATATAAACACCTTTTTGCGACAAATGCAATTAAAAAAAAACTTTAAAATATACGTCACAAGCCGTGTGGGAAATATAACTGGACCTATTTGCATATATTATCACATCGCATTTACGTATATTTACTTTATTATTTACGCAATTGTGATTTAAAATATAATGCACGATATTAAAATTGTATTTTTGTCCCGGTTTCAAAGAAATAGTTCAATCGTGAGAAATGTATTTATAATAAACATTTATTTATGTTATACTAAGTATAAATTTATTTTTTTAAATTAATATTAATGTTTCTATCATTTGTAAATTAAAACGCGTGGGCTGGGTGTAGGTGAGTTTGAAATATATACAGATCAATATCGGATCAATATACTAAAAGTATTTAAATTTCTCTAGTGGAGTCCACAATAAATAACCAATTAATTTTGTGTAGAAAATTTAAAGTAGTTTTTTTTTATTATTATTAAGTTTATTTCATGACTTGCTACATCTGATACGTTGACAGTAATTACCAATTTAATTAATATTAGTTTATTTACTACAAATTGCTAATCATCTATTTAAAAACGCACTAGACACAATCCGTCCACTTCTACTCCAATTACGGAATTTAATAATGCGACAAGCACCAGAAAGATATTTATTTATTAGTTTTTTTTTTTATAAATGTAATAACTCGTGCATATTTTGTTAATAGCTTAACTTTAATAAATAATTAATGCATTATTATTAATGTATTATAAATGATTATTAATTGTTAATGCATTAAAGCTGCGAGTTGTATTTTGATATATAAATATTTCCTGGTTACGGCCCTGCTCATTAAATACTGTTTATTGTATTTCTTACGGTATTTTTTATGTTTCCCTATTACTTTAACAGAAATTGTTAATTTCATTAAGATATATAAATAAATCTATTTTAATTTTAATCAATATTTGTAAGGTATATATTAATATTATTTATGTATATTTTAACAAGTATTGATTAGAAAATGAATTTTACCGTGTAATTAAACCCTAACTAATAATTAAAATATTTGTTAAGCTGCAAATAAATTGCATGTATAACGTATGAAATGTCACAATTAAAATTTATAATTGTCACACATACCTATCTAGATTATATAAAATAAATATATAAAATTCAAATGATTTTATTTATTTATTAAATATACGGAAAATTGTTTAAATATGTGATAATTAAGTAAAAAATGTAGATAATTATCGATATGAATTATTTTTTCCAAAATAAAAACGATATTTAATAGTTGTTGGAATGGATACCAAAAATAAATAGTATCTAATATTGTTCAGATGTCATTCTATACGACCAATAATAGTATCAAGTGTACCGAATATCAAATTACACTGGTATTATAAAAAGGTTACATAGTGTAAAATAAAGTTTCCCATCAATTATATGGTCAAGCTCAATCAAACGATCTGCGGAATACATTAAAATTGTTTTAATTTCCATGTGTTACATTTTAGATGCTGTAAAAGATAAATAGCGCCTATACATCACTATACCCGTCAAGCGTTACACAAATAGCAATTTCACTATTTTATATTTTCAGTTTTGACTTTTATTGAACCATTCAAAACACATCATTAAATTTTGCACTTTTAATAAATCTAATTTTATTTAAATTAATTTTTTGCAGTTAATTTTATTAAATTCCTTAAAGAGAAATTAATTTGTGATTTATTTAAATATATTCCTTAAAGTACCTATTTTAATACATTTTATAACCAACTCGTTCTTTCGTTGTAAAAAAAAACCATTGATGTAAAGAGATTTATTTATATGCAATTTAGTTAAAACAGTTTCATAATGTATATTTAATGAGTCTCTTGTTTATAACTTATACCTAACTTTAAGTACAGCACTGTAGTTAAAATCGCAATGACAAAAGAAAAAGAAAGAAACGAATTGGTTTGCACGAGTTTTATAGTTCCAGAAAAATATGTGGAACGGATGCGTAAAGTAATCGTTTATTATACTTGTTTGACTTGCATCATTTGATTTGACTCATATTTAAGTAAATTTGGTTATTTATATATATATATATATATATATATATATATATATATATATATATATATATATATATATAGATAGATATATATATATAGATATATATATATATATATATGTGTATGTGTGTGTGTGTGTGTGTGTGTGTGTGTGTGTGTATTAAAAATCATATAATATTGGTCACGCCTTTAACAAAGTCGATTGATTGAATTTTCAACCAGAGATGTGTAATCCGATTTAAATGACTTGTTTATTGGTTATCTGTATATTGCTACCGTAGTTAAAATGGTTACAAACGTTACATAACAACTACCTGATTTTCATAATATTGATGACGTTTGGCCAATAATAACTGTAGCAATGTTCTCTGACACCCTGCACCAGAAAAATATCTTTCATATATAATTAACCGAATGGAAAATTGCTCTGCACTGTTAAGAAATATACTAGAGGCGACTTCATTCTGACAGACCTATCATTTTATTTAATCATTTTTATCATAAATAACATAAGCACGATTTCACCAAAAGTTGCACAGTTAAAATTAACAATATCAAATCAAAATGTGCCAAACCTAGATAAATACATCAATTAATAATAATTAATTCATATTGACAAAATACGAACAACATAATCTAGAATGATTTATGTCAAGACAATCACATAATTATCGATATTTATTATTTGTCAAACGGTTTTGTGTCATTCTGTGTCGAGGCAAATTATTGCGATCAATTATTACATATACTTTATTATATATAATTGAATTGAGTATATTTATCGTCAGCTAGCTAGAGTGTATATATTTTGTTTAGTGAGAACACGGGATTGTCACACACATTAATTATATGTATGCACTTAAGCACGTAGCGCGTTTCTGTGCAATGCACGACACCAATCCTACTTTAATTGACTATAATTATAGGTAATCTGATTTATAATATTATAAAGTCAGAGGATGCCGAGTGCTATCTTACGTACGGTTAGGTGTTTGATATTTTTCTTATACTGACAAAAATATCAAACGTCCGAAACGAAATACAGTTTTTGAAGCTTGAATGAGTTAAATTTTACAAGTGTTTCGCATGGTTGGACGAGTTATTAGGTTATGCGCGCACGAGCGACCGGACAGCCTGACAAACTGCACTTTATTATAATTCTCTGACATTGTGTCAACGTCTGTATTATAACAAGATTTATTTTCGATTTAAATGCGAGACCAATTAACTTTCAGTGGAAAATCACAATAGCTTACATACAGTTCCAAAAATTGGATTCATAAATATATACATATATCATCAATCATTGGTTTTAGACTTTTGATTTCTCATTTAGGTAACAATAAATCAACATATATCGTCAGTTATACATTCGTGATTTCTATGTTTTGAAATACGCAAAAAAATAACAAAAATAACAAATCCTGACCTTTTGCAAAGTTTTCCTCTCAGCAAACCTCCAAAACACACCAATGTTAGTTCGACTTCCTTCATAATTTCGTCACTATATCACTTTTTGGCACTTACACTCACCGCGATTGTATTTCACTAACAATAAGTACTGATACAACACTTATAAATAATGTTTATATTTACGATTTTAATAACAAATTTATCAATAATATAGAAAAACTATGCACTTGAATATAAATCACATTTCAGTACTATTGTTAACAATTTTACGTTAGATTTATCCATAAAAATGATAAATAAATGTCCAAAAACGGGAAGAACATCATTAAGCAACGCGAGTACACACTAACTAAACGTGTAAGGGTATACCGAGCCCGGGCCTACAGCCAATAAACCTGTTCCAACCTATTTAATCAACTAGAATTTAATTACTAGATATGCATATAAAATCAAAACACACTGTTAAATATAAATATGTACTTTATTTATATGAGGTTTATTGTAAATGTTATTCATTATTGCTTTATAAAAAAGAATAATAACAATAAAATATGTTGTTGTTTTCAAATATTTGTTACAAAAACGAACAAATGTTGTTGACTTTTTTATCTATGCTGATAAATATAATTATCAAATGATACATCACGGTAAATTATATACATACCTTATAAAAATAACTAAAATATCAATCAGGCATAATTGTTGTATAATATTATGGACACACCTTTACA
This sequence comes from Nebria ingens riversi, assembly GCA_018344505.1. NCBI lineage: Eukaryota > Metazoa > Arthropoda > Insecta > Coleoptera > Carabidae > Nebria > Nebria ingens. The sequence goes on from JADQWA010001036.1 coordinate 225,530, forward strand.
ACAAAAACAAATTTCTCTGGTTTGCAAATGAAATATTTGTCATTACTGTATTTCTAATAATATGCACATATTTGCTTATTAGATCAAAGTAATATGTGATATGTAAATTTCTCAAAATTATTTTTAACTCTAAAATAACAACATCAATATTTATGAGACAGTTCCAACTAAAACATTATTACTTTTCCCATCTAGTTCAAGCAATCAAACCAATTACTTTGATGAATTATGTACATAAATAAAATTTGAAATACTTGATTCAAATTGCTTATTTTATAAATCATTTTGCGATTCAAAATTGGCGATAAAAATTAAGAACTAACGCATGAATATATTATTAAATGTAATATTCTAAATTTTCTGTATTAATATCGAATACCAATAAAGAAATAAACCAAAATCGTACTTTCTATTGTGTGCCTAGACGCACTTCGAATTGATTTATTAATAAAGATTTAAAATTGGGATTTACAATTTTGTTAATTTAATAAATAAACGCATAAATAAGCGAAGGTCAGCTCTGTCAGTTCTTCTCTTGAATAGCGTATATTATTAGACTTGCGCACTAAAAGGCGTTTACCATTTTTTATGATTTCATACTAAAACCTCAAAATAAAAACTAAATTAGTTGTTTTTCTGAGGACTATAGTGTTTTGTCAGATACTTTGGTATAAAACAGCAACAGATGAAGTAATTTCTATTTGTTTTAGGAATGAATAAAATTACTCTTGTAATTTATATCTGATAAAAAATCGGTTTCCAGGTTACCGCGGGCGGTTGGATACTATGGTCAGTTGTTACTGACAATTATTTATGGCCAGTTCAGATAATTTAGTAGAATCACATGTAGTACTACTCGATATTGTCAGAAACGCGAAGTTGCGGTTACATAACATATAACTCCAACATGAAATTAGTCGTAAACTTTCATTTCAAAATGTGATTGAAGTTGGTTATACTTCGGAAGACAACTGACAGTATAATTATATGTACCAAATATTTTTTTAATATTCTCGCACAAGTGCTCGACTCAGATCAGAAATGATGTGATTATTTTCATAGTACTCATTGAAAATAAATATATTTATAAAATGTAAAATTATAGAATAAATATGTGATTACACACACACACACACACATATATATAATTGTTATTAGTTGGAATGTAAAATGTATGCATGTTAAGTGTGTGTTTGTTTATAAGCCCACATAATCCGCGGGACATTTGGTTAATGTGTGGTAATTTGTTGAACTGCTATACGAGCCAGTCTTGTGAGTGGTTTGTTAAAATAGATTTACTGAACACACGCGAATTGGATATGTATCTGTCCATGTAGATATTTATCACATGCAAAAATTAATTTAAATGTCTTGATTTTATTTATTGAGAAATAATTATGATTTGAAATTGAAATGTTCAATTTATTTCACTTATTATTTGAGACTTTGGTAATGTACGAAAGCGAAATTGGACGATTGACAATAATATAGTTTTGGTAAGCGGAGTATAAATTAAAATATTTATTAACATAAATTTCGATTGGTCGAATTAGGTTAGATTTATTATGGTAAATATTTTTTTACATAATTTTAGCACCAAATAAAATGAAATAACAATTTAATTTATGCGACGCGATAACGTGATATGTATACCACCAATTATATAAGTTGCAAAAAATAATTAAAATAAAATAAAAATAATCAGAGACCGATATAAACATACTTATATAGTAATTAACGAAAGTATTTTCGTTCTGGTGCCTAAGGGGGCATACTAAAAAATAAAATAGTGTTAATTTTAACACTCTTACAATCATTTTTTAATCAAGATAAGATAATCAAAGTGAAACTATCACACTAAATATTATTGAAAACTTCATAAATATTTATAGAATAATATCAAGTTACCCATCGTATCATATTTCAACCGATGTTCGCACATTTCTTTTCTGACAGAGTTATGGACACGCGCCTATGACGTCATGTTTATCTTCAGTCACGCGAGAACATTTTTCATTAGTTTCCTGTTACAGTAGCCGACATTTTGACAAGTTTTAGTTTGTACGTATGTATGTAAGCTTCCCTGTCAACTGCGTCAACTATTTTTGGAAATTAACATTTATTTTGTTTATTTTCGATGTCAAAATAAATGAAAATCCGAGTAAAATTGAACGCGATACCGTGTAGTACATATATGCATATGGATACAACTTTCTTGTTTGATTTAAATAACGCGTAAACATTCATAATTTACCTGATTGGCGTTTAAGATATTATAAAATATTATTATAGTCCGTGTGTTAACATTTATTACGCACATAACACGCGTGTAAATATATCAGACGATTTCATAAACGTGTATATCAATCAGATCAAGTCTTAATCGATATTATTGATTAAAAACAAAAAGTTATTTTAGACTATGTCCAAAAACCGAAAACAATTTCATGCTAAATTAAAAGTTTGTTAAATATTGGTCGTTCGTTTACGAAATAAATTCCTTCGTAACTGTTACAATAAAATATAATCTTAAGCAAAATCACATTCAAAATTCAGCAATTGCACATGAACAATGAACCGTGAAACCTGTCTAACCTATAATATAATAAACGAAAAACGGCATTGATGTATCAAAAAAAAATCGAAGTGATCGCTTAAAAATAAAACGATTCGTTACGCGCACTATTGATCCCGCACAAATTATGTCAATCAATCATCGGGTCCGATCGCCGATCTGAGATCAGACGTGCGTCATTCAAAACAAGAGATCGAAACTATTATGGATTACAAGACGCAAGAATGCGTTTCGTAGGTGTGTATACATACAAGTGCACAATGTTTGAAATACTTTTATGTAATCAGAAGAAATTAGTTTGCTAATACACATGGGCATAACACAAATATGTATGATTGAGAGAAAGTATTCGAAACAAAGCAGCGCCTGATATGGGCTCCATCCTAGTATCGTGCAAATCTTGACCACTTGCCCACAAACGCATACCGTCTATCATAACTTCAAAATATAGACTAATTAAACATGTTTAGGGATTTATATTTATATATATAAAAGTTCTAAATCAATATAACTGTATAATTATTTGTTACTATATGTTTGTGTGTACGTAATACTAACGCTATGAAATATTATAAATAAAACTGAGTAGTAAAGCTGTCTGAAAACATTCCAAACGAATTCTATATGATTAATTATAATTTGCCAGCATTTAAAATGTATGTTTTGCTTTTTTTTTAGTAGGTTACCAACCGTGATGATTATGTGAGAATCGATCGTTTATTAAGTAGAAATAGTACTTCCGGTTCCTAAATATGGTATCAAATTATAATCTATATATGTTAAAGTTGTCATTTTTATAATCTGACAACAATCGATAGTAATTATAGATACCTACTTCATACTTGTACCGCATTTTTACCAATCATAATTATTAATTTCTAATATTTAATACTTTTATTTTTTGAACTGCCAAAAACATTGAGCTATTGCTAGTAGAAATACAAAAAAGAAAATCTTGATTAAATATATTAATCAAGCTACTAAATAAAAATAATAGTCATAATTCTTTTTCTTTTCAACTTCATACTCGATTAAACATCCAATTTATGCACTGGTTAAGAATTTATTGCGCATAAAACAGCGATGAAAGATCTCCGAAAAAGTAGAAATAATTTATGTTATTAAAATAATAATATACGTTTCTAGAAGAAGTCAATACATTCCAGAAGCTGACAGATACAACGTTGACCGTGGAATATATGTATCCGTTAATCTATTGATCAGTTGCTTCTAATTAATGTACATGACTCCGTATTCTCTTACTTAGTGACATCTAATAACGGTCAGAACCGACTTGATATGTCGAAATCACAACGGGAGATCATTTATAGACGGTTACAATTCAAATATATTGCGTTTATTACTTATCATGAAATATTCACTACGAGGGACATACTGTCAGAAATAACAAACACATGGAATAAATATTACGCGTTTTCTATTAATTCAATTAAACTACGATGATCTTGCCTTCCGAGGGCCTTGCGTGGCTTATATACTCGTATTATAGCCCTCAACTAATAGTTTCGTTCATGGTTTCTTTGTACTTATCTAGCTGTGTCCTCAATAGTAAACTTTAACCAAATTTGTTTAAAGCCTAAAAATACAATTCAAATCAAGTTTATATTTGGAGCTTATTATTTAAATAAAAGTCTAATGAAACTATGCGGATGTAAAACATATTCTAGAAATTGTCATCCAAGGAATTTGAAAACTTAACTGATAAAAATAGAATGTAAGTAAGCTCTTAGCTATTGTATTGCAATTCAATAATTAAATACTTATTTCAAACCTACTTGAAAGTAATACATAACAAAAATCAGTTACCCATATGATAATTAAGATTAATCATGAATATCTAATTATAATAATAGATAAGTACTAATGAACATAGCCTAGTTTATTTATTTTTTAATCGATAAATAGATAAAGTAAGATATGCTTGTTAGTGTCCATTGTTTTAAATTAATAGCGCTATAAAAAAATCCTTTCGAATCTAACTTTTATTTTCAAATTATGAAATTGTAGTAAACTGTCAGATATTTATCGTTTGAAGGCAAATAAATATATATTTAATTGTTAATTTACATACAGATATATAGGTTAAATAGATCTTACACAATATATACATTTTTTGAATGATTTTTTAAAATCAGGATTAGGTGGGTTTGAAAATTGAGAGCAAAAAAAGAATTACAGTGAAGGTTGCCATATTTTTAATTGTTATTACTAAAGTAGGTTTCGTGATTGTAACATGATTTTAAGAAAAACTAATTTGTTATAATTTGCGCATCGGATTACATAGCAGATGTGAAAATATGCGGAAACATATTTGATCTATTTCATATTTAAATCGTTTTTTTTTTTAATTAAATATTTAATTAACCTGCGTATGTTTTCTTTAGTTTAATATTTGTAAACAGGATGCAAAACAATTTATGTATGATTGCCAATAGCGAATGAGATCTAATCAAGTCTTCGTGTCACTAAATTGGTCACAAAACGAAGACCAATTCACAACAAATTATATGATTGATTACTGTAAAAATCTAGGAAAACTCATATCCTGTGTATATTATATCGTTCAAAATAAATGACTAAACTTATTTAAATAATCTACCTGTCGGAAATGTAAAATGTAAGAATTAAATTAAATAAAAATATATAATACACTATAATTTGTCCATAAACTAATTTCTCTTCCAATATTAAAAAATCAAAATAGGTCTGTGCCTTTGGCATAATGTAAATTCTGTCACTTCTGAGTAAAGTGCGAATTTGCTGTTACAATAATGACAGTCATAAATCAGTGCGATAACGTTTTAAATGCCGTAAATGCGCGTGTTATAATTATTGTTAATTTAAAGTTGTTCACAAGTGTGCACCTAGTCAACCAAGCGTTAAGGCTAGACGAACACAAGACGAATAACCATGAAAATAGTTTCCGTGCCGCATGAACTAGCAGAAGACTACTATTAAACTTTTCAATGTTAAGTCTATTTGTTTATATAATTTCCCCGCAATCATTTGATTCATTCATAGACAAATCGCTTTTTGCAGCATTTACAACATAGCAAATAAAATTATTTTATCGTTTCCTTTGGAACATGTTTAACCTATCACTTTTTTCCTTTTTATCCCAATACTTAGTAGTCTCGTACTAATCCTGCGAAATGTATCACATTTTGGAAATTAAATAATTTCAATCTGAAGATGTTTATTCGTAGTACTATATTCACTTAAAAAATATTATGACATGTTATTGCTCCATTTAGAAATCAAAAGAAATGATAAATTTTCGATAGGCAAACATAATTGTTTCGCCAACAGCAAATAGTTTAAATGTTAAAATGTGCAAATTGGATCATTTTTCATATTCGAATACGTTAAAGAATGTATATATGTGGCCTACCTAAGGCAATAGTCTCCGATGAAATATTTTAGAAATTTTATTGTGAGGTAACCAGAACAAATATAAAGTTAATGTTCTAGAACGATATTAAAAATTATGAATGTAACAGCATACACGATCCATTTTTTTTTGTTGGAGATTTGTTAAAACGTTAAAAAAATAAACATGAAAGTTTATTTAATTTAACGGTAGCCGAAATATAATTAAATAGTGTCAAGTAAAAAAATCGTATAAAGAAATAACATGCATTGTCATAAAATGTTATGGTGATCTGGTTGAGAGGCTGTTCATTCATTGTGTATACTAAGCTATAAAATAAACAATATATTGAAACCATTTAAGAATCACTTAAAGTTGAAATTAATCACCAGCAAATGTTTCTCATTTTAAAAAACTTACTCTGTTGGGATGAAAAACCCTAAAATATTAAGAAGGTTGTTCTCAAGATGAAATTATCAGTTTGAAAATGTAATATTGTAAATTACTCGCTTGAAGTGTTAATAAGTAAAAAATTATATAGCTTAAGTAATAAAAGAGCAGTAAAGTAGATTATTACTGAAATGTGTTGGGTTAATTGCTTATCGTGAATCTATCAAAACTATTTTCCTCACACCTTTCTCTGTCTGCTCTGCTTACAGCGTATGAGCTACCAAATAGTATACAACACATTACACATACACTTACAAACAGCGAAAAAACAGACCACCGAATTACTGGTCAGTTTTAGCAATCAGTGAAAGTGCCTCCAGGACAAGTATTTTCTTGGCTGATCACACTGGACACAAGTTATCAGATCTGGACCAATGTAATACTATAAAAGCCACTGAATACCCAATGGCAACCAGTAGTATAGTTTTTGACTTTGGCGGCTTTAGGTCGCAGATTGTAACAAAACAAATTAACAAAATGGCGAAATTTTCGGTAAGTCCGAATCACAGTAGTGGCTTCCTTTTCCAGTGATAATAGTGATTACCCCCAAGTGCTTAGTGTTATTAGTGCGAAGTGTATTACAATTAGAGATGGGTCTATATTCTTTTTAATGGCATGGATAATTAACAATACATCATCTTTGATCTTGAAAACAAACAATTTTTTTTAAATATCAAATCACTTTTGGTTATAAGACCAGATTTATTTAAACGTTTAAAATAATTCATTTTTTCGGTCAGCTATAAGAATATACCTAATGCAATTAGCATTAAAAATAAAATTATACTAATTCGAATTTTAATATATCATCTTAAATTAATTGAATAAAGAATAAAAGAATATCGATCCACGCTAACCCCTAAGCAATATTTATATATTATTATCGAATTTCAGATCATAGCAGCATTGTGTCTGGTAAATCTTGTATGGGGTTCCGAAGATCCAGACCTCATTCGGCATTGTGGGGATGCAAAAGCTTTAGCCCTTGGTTACGCCCCGGGGAAAGAATACGAACATTCTGAAAGTCATTCAGGAGGTTACCACTATCCAGTACCCCAACTTGCTCCAGCTATCAAATACGAATCCCATTCTACTTTCCCTGTATACCAACAACAACTACAACAACATGTGCATCTTCCAAGTGTCGGTATCCAATATTCTGGTCCTACACAGCACAAACTTCAAGGATATACTGTTACCAAGGGATTATCAAACTATGGTAAACATCAAGAATCTTCATCAAGCTCTGGGGGATATTACTACAATGCTCCTGCTGTTCAATATTCTGCACCAGTTTTGAAAAGCTACGCTATTAAACAAAGTCCAGTTTTAACTTACGCTGAACCTAATCTACAAGCGTATTCTAAATTTTCAGTTAATCCTGGCTTAGCGTCTTACTCCGCCCATTCTTCTCATTCTGCTTCTAGTTTCTCTGAGAAAGACAGCTCTTCATTTTCCAAGTATATTTCTGCTCCAACTTACAAGTATCAAGTTTCAGCTCCCAAACTAATTCAAACAGTTCAAAAAGTCTATACCCCAGCTATTACTAAAGTAGCTTACGCCCCTGCCGTTGCACAGTATTCTCAATCATCTCAATCTGCAGGGTATCAGACTAAAGAAAACTCTGAATCTTCTTCATATTCATACGCAGCTCCCATTGTAAAATATGCTGCACCAGTAGTCAAATATGCTGCTCCAGTAATCAAATACGCTGCTCCAGTTATTAAATATTCTACACCCATAATAAAAACAGTTCCACAACCTATCTATACTTATGCAGCACCTTCAGTTACTTATTCCAATCACCATTCAGGTTCTGCAAACGAACACAACTCTGCTTCCTCATACGCAAGTCAAACTGCATCATCCCAATCTAAAATAGCAATTGCTCCAATCAACTATGGTCAATCGTATCATGCTGCTTCCTATTCCGCTCCAGTTGTAACCAAACTAATCTCAACTCCAATTGCTAAAGTCGCAAATTACCAATACGCCACTCCAAGCATCACTTACTCATCCGCTCACCAAAATGAAGTTAGACTAGCACCCGCAATCAAATACTCGTCGGCTCCATCTGTATCAACCGCATATATTAGTCATGGCAGCCAGGGTTATGGTAATGGAGGACTTGGTCAACAACAACAGCAACATCTCGTTGGAATTTCCGCACCATCCTACACGACCTATGTCGCGCCAGTCGTGAAAACACCTGTACAATCGCACGGTGAACCAGTCAAGATCAAACACTCTGAGTATTATGTAAGTCACGTGCCGGTAGTAATATCCGGATAGTAATAATGGTTCTCGTAACGGTTAGTTAGGCTTCCCTCGCGCAAGAAATGAGTCGTAAAATGAAAATGAGAGCAGGCGGTGCACATTAAAAATGTTATGTCAGTATTAGGTGGATTTCATTGCCGAAGAAAGTTATAAAAACTTAACATACTAATTATTCATTTTATCTGCGATCTTATGTAAGGATTTAATTTATCTAATATGCTAAGATCTGGTTTTACCAATGTCAATTAAAGTTATGCTTCAGTTAAACAAAGATTAATCTAACAGTCATATTATTTGCGCATAAGAAATGTCTTTCTTATTCGATATTGTTTTACTAAGAAATAACTAACTATATCTAAGAAAAAATCACATCTGTTAAATTTCGATCGATTACGAATACAGATTAAGAAAATTTCAAAAATGGCTGAACTACAGCTACTAATTTATAAACTGTTTAATAATTCAAAAACTTATTTAAATAATGTGTTGTTAAAAAATAACCATCAACACATTTTAGATAAGAAAAACCTTTTTTTTTTAATCAGTCATTTTTATTTAAAATAATGATGAATTTTCACACATTTAATTACTTTTAGGATGCCCATCCTCATTACACCTTCGAATATGGAGTAAATGATCCTCACACCGGTGACAATAAGCATCAAAAAGAAGTTAGAGATGGAGATAACGTCGAAGGAGAGTACTCCTTAGTAGAACCCGATGGTAATGTAAGAACCGTCAAATATCAAGCCGATTGGAAAACAGGTTTCCATGCCACAGTAACAAACACAAAAAAACAATAAGCAATGTGCTGATACTCCATTATCATTTGATTGATTTATTTTGGAACAATCGAAACCTTAATATATCTGTTTACTAATAATTAATTTATTCATAAATTCGGTTACCATGTTCAATTTACCATTTAATAAAATGCTGTATCATTTTTAGTTTAAGTTCATCAAATAATTGTTTTGCATTCTAATTTTAAGTTGTGTTTTTTTATATATAAAAACTTGGTTTTTTTTTTATATTTATGTAACATACGTACAACTTGTTTTGTATATATTTTATGTAGTATTGATGTGATAAGTGTTACCTTAAAAATTAACAAATAAATATTTTTGTATATTATAAAATTAGTCATTATTTATCAAACCTTTAATAGACTAATTGTAAAATTAATTAGTAAATATAAATAAGTAGCAAAGAAAGAAGGTACGATTTTAAATTTAATTGTACTAATTATATAATTACATCAATTCCACTTCAAACCGGTTTGGTAAAGAGGCGGTTACTAGAATTGTATTCGTTTTAAAAACAACTATTGTTAAAGCTGTCAAAACAACCGAGCAATTTTTTAAAAGTCAATCAATTTGTAAAAAAGATATACAGTTATAATTATTTTATGTTTATATAGACATACAAATGTTGAAAATGAATTGAGCTACAAGAAATAATGGATTGCAATTTACTAGATAACATTACAGCAAACAGAAATAAATTTATCCAGTTTATTACATAAATTAATTGCTATTTTATTGAGACACGTTCAAATGACAAACCACTACATAGGCTATTAAGCGTCTTTTTTGAAGCAGTCATACTTCATATTATTGATTGATCAATGCTGCCTTATAGATGATATTTTTTTAGACGAAAAGAAATTTATCTTTAGCTGGGAATTAAGCAATAGATAATTATCGAGTGTGTAATTATAAAATTCTATATTAAAAGTGGTTCAAATTAGACTTTAAGTGAATACGCATCACGATATGAGGTAAGTAATTATATATTAGTTGGCGATCGATTTTACGTTTAGAAATTTGATAACATATATGAAAGTTGTATCCGGTGTTCGCACGTAATGATAATAAATTTATTAATTAATTTGAAAAATTCGCTCGTTATGAAATCTGTAGTAAATGGGGCACTGGTTAATTTATTTTTTATTTAGATTACGAACGGACAAAAATTACAACTCCCAAAAAAATATTTTTCAATACGAAGTTACATAAAATCCGGTAAGCGATGCGGCAATTGTAAGTGCACTCCTTGCGAACTAATAACCACATATAGTTACACGTATAATAATAGTTCTTAAACTTCCAGAGTTCATTTTGAATTATAGTTGTTAATAATAATTTATTATTAAGTAGAGAAATATGAAAATGAGCGAATCAATCTTATAAAAGACGCAGTGAAATAGGAATTGTAATTTAAATTTAGACAAATATATCACGTCTTATTTAAAAGTGTAAATACAGTTTCAAATGGAGATTTATGCGCTATATGTAGATAAATCCAGATAAGCTTGTGTAGAACATAATTCAAACACTACCTTTATAGAAAATGTACTTCCACAAGACATTACGTAAATCACATTGATAACATTACATATACCTATAGGAACTTACACACTACTCGTGTCATTGACTTTGACATAATGTTCCGTGTCTGTTACCCTGATACAATAGACAATTTTTATATTTTTATCAAACAAATCTTTAATTTATGTTGAAACTTTTAATATATATATTCTAAAACCGACAGAAAATTGAATAAATTTTTTTAAAATAAACTATAAATATTTAAAAAAAAAATACAGTTAATAAGACTAATTAAATAAATATGTTCTATATTCAATTGACAACCACTATTTGAGGTAAACGTGTACTTAATCAGTGAATATACTACCACGATCCTTAATATTAATTTTTGTTGTTATATATATATATACTATATATATATATATATATATATATATATATATATATATATATATATATATATATATATATCTAAACTATAAGATCATTAGACTAGAACACTGTTAAGATAATGGAGGATAGGATGACTCTATTAAAATAGGAAACATAGAGTAAGAGCATGCGCGCTTTAGTTACATGAACGCATTCTCTTGTAACTATATGATTTCTGCTCGACCATACTTGGGTTAGGCGTAACTAGTAATAATAAATGTACACATAACTTGGTATAAATATGTAGGAATTAGGTAAAGTATGTAGTCCAATTCCAAATTTAAACATATATTTAATACAGGTACTTTTAAGGCACTTATTTGTAGTTAAAAATTAATTAAAGCAAGCAACAATTTTCATATTACCATAACTTAACTTAATAGTCAATAAATGCAAATGAAATTGCATCAGCATAAATTTTCACTTAAAATATTACGGAAAAATCTGGTTCGTTGATGGTGGTACCCCATATTTTTTTTATTAAACAAAAAATTAGAAGCGTACATATATTTAGTTTAAAAAAAATCGATCTATATAAGTGAAAGTGACCATGGGTGATACAAGGAGTAACGAGACGACGGACTTGAAGGCATTCCACAGCCTACCAAGTTACTAATGAATACGTAATAGATGGATAGAAAGTGGTCTAGATAGCTATGAAATAAATTAATATTAGTAGTCATTTCCTACAGTGACCGTTAAAACCTGGGACATTACGAAAACCAGCATGGCGCGCGCATATAACCAACGGTTATTACTTTTAACCTAACCTAGCAAATACGACATTGCAATTCAACCATTACCTGTAAATTGTTCCTATAACGTGGATCGCATATCCTTAAGATTCCGCTACCGTAATAATTACTAGACTAATTAGTGACAATTTTCTAATTTATACACTTATTTCTGCAATAAGGCTATAACTGATTCAACTTTACTAGCCATTTTTTGTTTAAATTAAAAAAGATATAAAACCTCTTTTTCCAACCAATTTCAATTTAGTGTTTGTAAAATACACCAAATAAAAATAAATTCATGTATGAAGGTAGTAAAACAATTGGTATTGGTACATTCACTACTTATATGAATGTATGAACACAATTAATAATCATTAATCCAGTAACAAACAATTAGTTTAAAATAATAAATCGATAAGTTAAGAAATCAATAATTATTTAATTTCACAACATATACATACATAATAAAATCAAACCAGGAAATACATTTGAACAAAACCAAATGAGTAATAAAAAATATTTATACCAACATAACCCATAAATTAGTTTAATATGGCCCTATATATCTTAATTAACAATTAGATTACGAAATATTGCATTATTAAATCGCAACTCTTTCACAAATCAAATCACTGTAGCCACAAAGTGGACATTCAAATTTTGGATCGGCGAGTTGGTTCCTCTGCAGAAAAAAATTAAATATAGTCAAATGAAAGTCTTTTGTAGTCTATACTATTAATTGTATGTATACCTTTAGGCAAACATAGCAAAACACATGTACACAACCCATGTGGTATGGATGAATAGGACTTTCTTTGCAATGCGGACATTTGGTGTATAAATTGTAAATTCGGTGTTCGCTTTTCGCGATTTTTGATTTCGTTTGAAATGGATACATATTAAGTATCATTCTTTTAATTTTATGATAATTTACCAGAGGCAAAATGAATACGAAACATTCCTATAAATTTGTTTAAAAAATTCAATTTATATTTTCTCAAATATATGTAATTATTTACGCACAATAAACCCATTCCATAGCAACTCCCTTGTCAAATATTTATTCCCGAATTGTCTAGGCACATTATTCTTTACGTAAACTTGATTCAAACCTAATATGCGATCGATTAAATTCGGCATTTCTCCACTTTTTAAAAATGATGTTAAATTTATAAACGCGCATATCCTAATTATTAACTCAAATGTGTTTATTTGTTTATTAATATCCTGTGGATTTGACAATTCACAACGATCTTTAACGTAAGTCAAAGAAGATAATAGCATGAACAAGAATTTCTTTAAATTAGTAAAATTATCATATTTTATTAATAAAAGTCTTTGACCGAAAGTAGCATCATTTTTTAGAATCGAATAATTTAAAACAAGTAATCGTATGACAAAATTGATCTCCGGCTCAAACGGAACAGTAAATCCAGGCTGCAAATAAAATTTTACCTAACAGTTTAATATAATCAAATTTATGCGAAAACTAAAAACATTTTCGGAGTTAGTTCACTTAACACAGCATAGATGCCACTGTACTATTTAAAAGTTTACTAGTGTACAGCTGACTTTCAAATAGTAAGAGCATGATGAAGCTAACTTTTAGCTAAGTTTATATTTTATTTATTTAAAAAAATAAAATTATTAATACCAACTTACGCTTAAATATTTAGTAGCACTTTCCACATATAATTTCAAAATTTTTATTATTTCATTATCAAGTTGGATAGCATCCAGTTGAGTAACCCTTAATAATTTACTCATATTGCACAAATATTATAAGTTAAAACCATGGAAATAATTTCAAATTGTGATTTTACTGACACATTTAGAACTATCACACTTTATATTTTTTTCTATCTACACTTTGAACTGTATAACCTCAAAGTAATAAGATTGTTAAAAAATATCAAGAAATTTAGAATAATATACCTGAATTAAGATATCAAGATTTGCAAAACCATATTATTAAATAAAATGAATTGAAATGACCAGCAATAGTTCATTTTTCAACATTACAAGTAGGCACTGGAAAAATATAGTTTAGTGTGAACAGTGCTTAAAATCTAGGGACAAAATGTCGACTAAAACGAATACATCTATTGATGCAAGATCAGAATTAGCGGAATTGGTTAAACGAAAGGCAGAAATCGCTGTAAGTGGACATGAAATAAAACTTTAGGTTTAATATGCAATTATTTATTTATCCCATAACGTGCCTAAATTGAAGAAAGAACAATATGTTTTTCTCGATATTGCAAAAGTTTGACAGCCAATGTTGCCAACGTGTAATGTATTCCACTAGAAAGTCGGGTTTACAATGATAAAAATTATTTTACAGGATACGTTAGCCAATCTAGAAAGGCAAATATATGCTTTCGAAGGTTCATATTTAGAGGATACACAACTTTATGGGAATATTATACGGGGATGGGATAGATACTTAACTAGTAATAAAAGTACAAATTCAAAGGCTGATAAACGAAATAGAAAATTCAAAGAAGCAGAACGTCTATTTTCAAAATCATCTATTACCTCAATGGCGGCAAGTTTCTTATCATTTGAAAATTTGAGTTCAATAATTTTGTTTTGTTAATTATTTAGGCTGTTAGTGGACTTGTTGATCAATCACAAGAGAAAGGTATAGCTTGAATGTTTTCAATATGGAAACGTATTAATATTTTTCATAACAGATAGAAACAGTGAAACAGAATCACAAACAAACGAAGACTCTAGTGATACAAACTTACCACATTCGAATAACAACACCGAACAATCGTTGAATCAAAAATCTGCAGGTAAACATTCAACAAATTCAACCACGAATTCGTTTATGCAGAATGGCGGTCAGAATCAAAATGGATTATCGGATCGGGGGCAGAGCCCTGGTAAAGACATATCGGCCAAACAAAAGAATTTTAGCAATAACGGCAAGAAAAATAGTAACAAAAAAGCGAGGCATAGATAATTTTCATATTTTTATAATGACGAACCAAGATATAAAAAAAAAACTTATTTATAATGTAACCATTTCAGAAAATTACCGTCTATTTAATTTTATAATGTGTTTTAGTTTATGGGACTCGTATATGTTGAAACATACAAATATTTGCTCAAAATAATTTCGTTTTGTATATTTTAAACTTATAGTTATGTTCAATTCATCATTTGTACAATGTAGATATATTGTCGTAATTTATAAATATAAAAAATTGAATTGCATTTTAATACTACTTACTACGTTTCGTCTCTTCTGAAACTTGTTGATGGTGTATTTATAGACTCGGCAAAACGGTTTTCTAAAAATTACAAATATAAATCAATTTATTTTAAAAATTAAATTTCAAATCACTTACGAGGTAAGAGTATTGGTCTCTTAATATCAACAAGTAATTTGACACATACGTAAAATAAAATTGGTAAAATACACATAAATACTGTTGTTACAATATAAATAAATTCGTTTTTAACTCTATATTTACAACAAGTGGTACTCCAGTTACTTTGTGTTTTGTTCATCTATTAAAGAAACCAAGTTGTTTAAGTTTCTTAAACACTAACGCAGTATCTATTTTTTAATTAATTTCAAAATAGAAGACATACCAAATCAACAATATCCATACAAATTCCGTCGATTCCATGTGCCAAGTCACCCACTTTAAAGTAATAATTATTTAATTCGGTATAGTCATCTATACAATTCGCACATATTTGAGTGTTATTTGTACTATTTTTATCGGTACAGTTCTTAAACGTAGAGTATAGTTCACTAATTTTCTGTTTTATTTCTGAGGGATTGTAAGTCAATGTGCCATTCACAATCACGAAGCATTCTTTAAAAAAATAATACTATTATTGTATGCTTTAAAATGTAACTATTGTAACTATTATTTACCATCACATTTAGCCCGGCTCCATAGGTCCATAACACTCTTATAAATAGTATTAACTACTTGTAAACGATCTAGATTTATGAATTCATCTATACAGATAATGCCATCATATTGCTAAAAAAAATTATAAATAACTACAAATCGCAAATTCATATTTATATATAACACCTTTGTTAAATTATTATATGCCTGTATCATTAATATCGTATCATTAACACAATTTTCGCATAGCGACACTGGTCGACCATGTCTTAAAGAGCAGTATGTGAAATTTGAAACTGCATACGAAAATGTATCTAGCATGTTATCGCAATTAAAAGTTTCATTTTTAAAAGTTTTCCTTTAATAATAAAAACATTAACCTAAGATAAAACGTATTTGTACTACTAGCATTCTTACCCAGCGTCGCTTATACAGTTATGATTGAAAATTAACAGGCCTAAAATTGTATAGTAAAACATTTTATACATATTTGAGTATTACAACTATGGCATGATGACCCACAAAATTCATTGTATGACATTAGCCATAAGCATAACCACGTGAATTGTATTTCCTTATTTATTTTCCATTTGTGCTTGCGCAGTTGTTGCTACAGTTATTGATAATATTGATAACAAAACAGCTGATCACTATCAGTGTTTGTTTACAAAATGGATTCTGCTCAAAACTTGCAAAATAAGTTGTATTTTTTAGTGGAACAATTACAGAATTGTCAACGTGAACTACCTTCGTAAGTATATGCATTTACAATAATCGGTGAGAATAGTAAGTAAAAATCGTTTTAGGAAATACCAAATGCGAGTGCCATGCGAGCTATTAACAAGTTTGGCAAATTGTTTATTAAACGATACAATATACGAAATCGTTAAAGGTCTCATGGAAATTCAACATGTGACTGAGAAACAATTATTCCAACAACGCTTACAGTTGATCAATCAACATGATAGTAAGTTCTATTTCCAAAATGCGAAATTTGTATATTAACAATTGGGTTTGCTTCAGTCGACGCGGGCACACTTATGGCAAATGATGAACAAAATGCTGAAATTAAAATCAGCGAAGTTGCGAAATTAAAAATCAAACAAGCAGACGAATTGAAACAATTTGATATGAAACTAGTCCTACAATTAGACCAAAAAGTACAAAATAAAATATAATAATAATAGCAACAAAATAGATTTCGAATGTTTGTCCTAGGTCAGCGACCAACAAATAACGCTTGAAAAAGCTGGAGTGCCTGGTTTCTTCGTAACAAATAATCCCATGGACATAAAAGTACAAATGTATTTATTAGATTTTATACTACGGCTTAGCAAAATGACATTACCAGTGTAATATAATCTAATTAGGGTAGGTATAAAATTATAATAAGCTAGTTTGAACAAGCATCAGTCCGTGCGCGACCACCAAAGTGATGTACACTTTAATTAAACAGTATTTTAAATTTTAATACATTTCTCTTATAACAATATAACATATACATATATATATACAATAAAACTAAGTTTTCTTCTTGTTTGCACCATACGACGAAGCATTATCAATATTGCTCATTCCCATCCCTTTATGCAAAAAGACAGCAACTACACATAACAAAAAAAAAAAAACATTGCAAATCACTACACAAATAATAAAATAAATTAATACACAATTGTGCATGCAAAAACGTAGTCATCATCATTGCTTGTAAGCGACTTTGAAAATTGCTTTGATTTATATTAGTCACAAAGTGATTGATTCAAGTACACCTTTCTTAAGCTTAATGTAATTTATAGAACACGTTTTTGATACTTACATACTGAAATAATCCCGACTAAAACAGAAAAACTAATAAACTGGCCAGCACATAATAAACGCAGTAAATAAATTAAAACTATCCCCACGGAAAAGATATACCAGCAAACAGCATTTATTAAAATACCCCAGTTTCTTTTCATTTTAAAACAATCCACAGGTTTCACCCCTGATTCCGCAAAAAAGTCGCCTGTATTTTGAAAACTCTCAAGTAATTTATCCTAAATAACAAAATAAACAATTAATACTAACATCGTGTGTAATACAAACGTTAAAGTACTTTTTGAATGTATGTTTCGTGTATAAATTCAGAGCCTGCTGTTTCGTCTAATGGAATTTTATCAAATGGAATACGTTTTATATAAATATGGGCTTCAACTTTTTTAGCTAAGAATAAATTTGTTAGTTTTGGTCGGTTTGCATCAGTCGGTTTAAATGAAATTGTGACGTCGTAAAGTGCTCCCATTTTGTCTTTCATTGGCACAACACTCGTAGTGAATCCTTTAGTGCGAGGACTCAAGTGGTTTTTCAATTCTGGTAGTCCTTTTTCTCGGGCATATTTCATTGAATTTTCATGTTTTTGTTTTGTGAAACGTGTACCTTCTGGATACAAAACCAGCTGCAATGTTATGATAAGATTTTGTTTGGTAATGTATTTAATCTAATCTTTACCCATATCGGATCAGGATAGTTCACAATCTCTTGGATCTTTTTTTCTATTGTGATTTTATCTTTATCAAAATTACGAGCAAGGCAGATGTAATCAGCTAGATAGAGTACCATTCCAAAACCTGGAGTCCATTGCACTGAGTTTTTGATGAAGGTTTTTGAATTCTAAAAATTAATTATTTACTAACTGGTAAGATTTGAGTTTGATTAGTTGTATGTACGCCTGCGCAATGTGCTTTGTCAGCCAGTGATAATAACATCACCCAATCTATTTCATAGGTGTGATTGCAAATTAAGAAAGCATGCTCTTTTCCAAAATATTCTCTGAAATCATTTGCATCCATATAAACATTCAGTTCTGATTTTGAGTACCAGTCCACAAAAAATATGTACACTAGAAATAAACATTAGATTATATTCATGGGTAGCTGCATTAACAAACACCTATAATAAGAGATGGCAGTACGAAAAACAAGTATGGCCGCTTGTGACTAAGCTAACAAGCTTAAGTTAGTAAATTCATATATAAAACTCATAGCTATTTTATCGCATATGCTTTTAAATTTTATATCAAGCACAGTTAGACTTTTTTATAACAGGAATTTTTTTATTATTATTACAAATATAATAATTTTAATAAAATGCAAATTACAGTTAAACTGCACTTAAAAGTACCTCCAATAGACACTTTTGAAAAATGTGGTGCGTGTTTTAATATATACATATTTTAAAATTAACAATAGAGAATATTTGAATTTTTAATGAAATACTAGTGGGATTGTTTTATTTTTTAAATAATAGATGGCTACAAGTTAATTTTAGTTTGCCGAACTGTTTACATTTGCTTTAATACTTAAAAAATATATATACTTATAAAACACCTTAGTTACTTAATTCTAAAAAGTCTATTACTTACTAGCAAAATATGTATAACACACAAACGAATTTAATTTCCAAAATAGAGAATCACTGAATGGTTTAACAATTAAACGTAAAACTATTTGTAGAAAATTAACAGTCAAACCACAGATTGAGAACGACAGAGTACC
This sequence comes from Nebria ingens riversi, assembly GCA_018344505.1. Taxonomy (NCBI): domain Eukaryota; kingdom Metazoa; phylum Arthropoda; class Insecta; order Coleoptera; family Carabidae; genus Nebria; species Nebria ingens. The sequence continues at coordinate 245,133 of JADQWA010001036.1, forward strand.
ACAAAAATATATGAAAACATATTTAAAATATAACATATTTAGCCACATTGTCTGTTGGCTGTGTGTACTCATATACACAACACTTCACTCACAGATATAATTGTTAATATGCAGTTTTTTTTAGAAACGTGGACTTTCATATGCCTACCTCTGCAACTAATCATAGAGCGTAAAACGTATTATAATCGTATGAATACAATAAAAAACTATACATGAAAGATAACTTATTATACTGTATTCTGTATCACATAATTATAAATAATATAACGCTCAGTTATTTTTAGTTTAGCAAGTTAGATAATATATATATATATATTGTACAGGTAGAAATCATGAGTGAGTGTGAATTCTTTAAATAAATTTGAAAGTGTGTCACTGACCTAGTGAAAACAAACCAAAGAGCTTCCGATATGAGTAAACCCAAAACATAGTTAAAACAAAATTTTTGTTAAACTTATAATACTTACGGCTGAAATAGGTATAAGCCAAGTAATAATTAATCTTCTGATACCAGTACAAACTACAACGTTTCACGGTGAAGAATATAATCAATTGTAAAACATTTACTATGAATCCTCCGATAGTAAATGTTAAACCACCACAAAAGTACAAAAAGAAATTTTGTAATATCATGTTTTTATTCGTTTCTTGTATGGTTATATCTCGTAACAAACACTGTTTTTTATTAGATTTTTCTTAGTCACACTGACATCCTATCACAGAAAAATATCATTTGTTTTTAAACAACGCGTTCCGTGATTATTTCATTTTACTACAATAATTTATCAGCTGATGATAATAGGGGGGACTTCGGACAGTATTTTTTGTAATTTGAATATGTTCTCTTTGATTTATTCATATGATTTATTTATGAAAACAAATGCGTATTTATTGTTTATGAATCTATTATCAATGAAAATTGTTAAAGTATATTTCGATAAAGCATTTACAAGTATTAAGTATCATTTGGTGTAAAATGTACTTCGTACTTCTAAACGGCTACTTATCATTTCGGTAAGTTAATTTTGATTTTATTTCCGGTTTCACTTCACTTACACTTAGATTTGTGAAGAGCGAAAAGAATTAAAAATTAAGATATTCAATTATTAATATTAATAATAATAAATATATATATATATATATATATATATATATATATATATATATATATATATATATATATACTTTCACCGAGAATTGCTTAAACTTAAATTAAATGCATATTTTATTACTTTTCGTCTCAGGTCGTATTTAATAGAATTTTAGAAAAATTCTAAACATATTTGTAAAAATAAATATATTTCTAGTGTTTTTGTATTTAAAATATATCCACAACCAAAAATTCAAATTCAAACTCTTGTTTAATTTTTATATATCACATAGTTACTGTTAATTGGAATACGAATTAAATTATTTTAGTAGGATTTTCCGAACGTCGCTACTGATTTTGCGTTTCTCAACAAATATTCGTAATAAATTCTGAGTGTACTGTATGATACTAATAAATCTATATTTCAAAGGTATGTAATTCTTACATTATTAAATTTTACCAGCGGAGCTTATTGATTTATAGAAAGGTTTGATTTGTAGATAAAATCGTATAAAATATAACCCTGAAGTCCAGGTTTTTTTGGTTTAGATATGCAGCATACTAAACAGTATTATCGCTAAAGATAATTATTACAGTGATTTCTCAAGTAAGATTACAATAGAATTAAAATACTTACACAAAGAAATTATTATCATTCCAATTGAAACTGAATAATAGCACCTGCAGATAATAAACTATAAAAATAACATCGAAAATACTGAGGTTGTCAAACATATAATTGTAAATATTAAAAAAAAATTGTGGTTTCAATTTTATAGCATTTAATATTTTCTGGAACAGTTGTGAAATAAATTTCTTGCCCTTTATCCTTTAAAATAATTTAAACTAAATTATCAAATTTATTTAATGACTAAAGTAATTATACCGTTTCATTGAATATTTCAAATAGAGAATTAGAAGTATCATTTTTATCTCTAGAAACTTCTTTAAATGGAATACGTTTAGAAACATGTGACTTTCAATTTGTTTGTTTTTTAAAACATTGAATCTACTCGGATTTACTGTATCAGTAGAGTTAAAAGATATGTTCGTATCATATCCTTTATTCATACACGAATTTCTTATCCGTTTGGTCATAACTTATCTTTTATCAACTCATTCTCATTATAACATATTCGAAAATATTCATTAGTAACATATTAAATTATTCAGTCCATTATACTTTGGTTAGGTTGCTCGCATTTTTAAAATAATTACTCATGCATTATTCTTTTGTATATTATTTTTGGATATTTATTTTTTACGGTTTTCAAATAAGTATGGTATATCGAAATATAGTTACGGAACAATTTGAAATTAATATCTTAACACAACTAATAGATGTAACAATAAGGATCCAATCAACCTCGTATGAGTGATTGGAAATTCAACATTCTCCATAAATTTCTTGAAAACGGTGATAAACACACAAACAAACATATTGTAGGTTACTTAAAAAAAAACGTTAAGGAATAACAAAAGTATAGAAAAATATAGCGGAAAATGTTAGGTATGTATGTATGTACATTCATTTTGTAGTTAATTTAAATAGGGGTGTTGCTTTTTAATCAAATAACGGGGATTGTTCTAAACTCGATCGGATATTTCGACAGGTTAATCTAGTTTGTATAATAACAATTAATAATTTATGACTTTTTTAATTAATTTAATTTTCTATACATGTAAATTAGTCCAATTATGGTCCTATTTATTATATAACATGATAAAATTTAAATTTTTAAAACTTACTTACATGTAATACAGTAGTAATATTTATTTATTTGTTATTTAATTAATTTAAGATCTTTTTACTTCAGCTTGGCTGACTCATACTTATAGATACTTGAAGAGAGAATGCAACTAAAAAAAATGCTTCATTATTAATTGGGCAGAGAAAGAGTTAATATATAAGGGTTTAAATATACTATTTCTATTCGAACTTAAAATTTAAAGGAGTTAGACAATACTTAAAATTAGATTAAAATTATTTCTTAGTAATTTACATAAAAAATGCATTTGGTTGTAAATGTGTTTCAAGGTGTTTATGATTACATGAAACCAGTTTAATGTAATTCTTAAGTTATTACATTTATCAGGTTTATTGATTTATTATTTTGTAAACAATAACCCTGAAGTCTTAGAATTTTTTTAGAAAATACTTACACAAGATAATTAATAGTATACCAATTGAAATTTGAAGAAAAGCATCGTCAAATAATATACTATAAAAAGAATAAAACACTAAGAATAACGAGATTGTTAAAGATGCAATTACAGGAATAAAAATCATTTTTGATTTTTTAATTTTATAACATTTTATATTTTCTGGGGCATCTGAAAAATATTGCCCTGTAGTAAAAAAACTTTCTTGTAGTTTATCCTTAAAAATAATAATAATTATCAATTAAAATGTATACACAACTTATAGAATAATTATACTTTTTCAGTGAATAATTCTAACAGAAAATTAGCAGCCTCATTTTTATCTGTAGGAACTACTTCAAATGGAATACGTTTAAGAAACATATGAGATTGAACTGTTTTGCCCAATAAAACATTCATTATAGTCGGTTTTATTGTGTCAGTCGAGTTAAAAGAAATGGTGATGTCGTAAATGGCAGACATTTTGTTTTTCAATTTTGGTATAGTTTGTACAAACCCTTTGATTCTCGGACAAAGATGGTATTTGTATATTGGTAATTTTTTTTCTGTAGCATATTTGACTGATTTTTCATGTTTTTTTGGAGTAAAACGTGTACCTTCTGGCATTAAACATAACTAAAAAATATATAATTTTAATATTTCGCACAACTTTTGTTTTCAAAAAGTGTAAAATTTCCTGTTTATGTTGCCATAGGTACGTATGTATGGAATTTTATCCTCAATTAATCATATTATCTACGCCTGCTAATATTTTAATAGGATAATAAAATAGATATTTGAAAATGCTTGTGAAAAAAATTTTTAGTGATATATTCAAAATATTATAGTATTGAAGAATATATTCTGTAAGGTGTTTAATGAAAACTAACAAATTTCTGATCATATTAAATACGAATCTATACTGAATAATCATGTCTGTGAGTTTTTACAAATTTGTATTTTGCTTATCGAATTTGATATACCTATTTCGTAGAAGAAAGTCCAGTGCGAAGCACTGATAATGTTTTGTAATGGACTTACCCATACAGGGTATACATAGCACATCAGTGAATCCAAAAATTTATTAATGTTATATTCGTCTTTATCAAATGATCTACACAAAAATATATAATCCGAAAAGTATGCTGTCATTCCCAATCCAGGTATATATTTTACAGTATGTTTTGCAAAAGTTTTCAAATCCTGTATAATACATACATACATTAAATATTTTACTGTTACCATTATAGCTTTATGTCATACATATATAGGTGATAAAATAAAGAAAAATTCATATATATATATATATGTACTATATAAAAACATTACTAAACAATCTTACACAATATGTCGAATAGCATAATGCAATAATAAGCATCCAGTCAATCTCATAAAAATGATTCGAAATAATAAACGCATGCTCTTTTCCGAAATATTTGTCATGATCATTTTTATCCATATACAGAAATATATTCGAATCTGAGTACCATTGTATAATAAAAGTATATACTGAAATGACCAAAAATTATATCGATAGTTGAGTTATTAAATATATTTTTAGAATACACATTAGAGGTACATACGGGAACTTAGAAAAGCAATGAAATAATAATTAATCTTCGTCCATAATTGTTTGGAAAACGGTGCTACACACACATATAATAAACACTGTAATCCACCAACAATAAATGAAGTTATAAAAATCGTTAGAGAACCGCAAACGTATAGAAAAATACAACGAAATATGTAAGATATAAACATTTTAATATATTTTGTTAAAATAATCAGTTTACGTATTCGCTCAGTGGTTTTTACTTACTAACAGTGTAAGCGGGGCATAGTAGACATTATTTATGATTTAAACTAAATTAGATATAGGTAAGTAATACATTTTCAATTTTTTATTTATTTTTTAACTATATTAGTTAATAGTCTACATATGCATATAAATTAAACCAAATTCCATATATAATAAAAAAAAACTAAAAGTCAATACGTCTAATTTCCATGAAAACAATTGACGACCTCTGCTTATCTAATGTCAAAAGATATAAATTGTCTCTCGCATTGTTATTATAATTGTTTTGTGTGTAGCCGGTAAAGGTATTGAATTTCTATACATATATAGAAAATAGTACTATGAATGATAAAATATTAAGAACATTTAAAAAAAACTTAAAACTAAAAAACTTATCAATGAGATTTTTTTTTGTAATCCTAAAAAGTCAAATGAGTCGGAATAAATTTATTTATGTAATAAAAGTAGACTATATTTTATTTAGGTTATCAATATTATGTCTATATATGTATAATTTATATTTTCTTTTAGTAGTTTTTTTTGTTCATTTTACAATAATCTATATCCGCTTGAAACTATTAATATATCATAAGATAATTTTATTTATCTGTTTATTTACGTTTACATATTCATACGGAATATACGACGTTTGTTTTAAGTATTCATATTTGATTGGTAAAAATATAGTATCATTTTGCTCACTAAATAACAATTTTTTAGATTTTTCATAATAGAAAAAAGCATTTTCTTGCTCGTTCTAAAATTTTATCCAATTTTAGTTTGTTTTATGCCATAATTTGATCCTTTCGTATTTTCAGTCATAGCGACAGCGAAATTAAATAACAAACCAGCTAAAATAAATACATGTATGTAATATTGTAATTAAATGTCATTGACATTTATGGAAAAAAACTTACTTCCTACAATAACGCCGATAATTATAGTCAAATTATGTAGAGTTGAAACTAATAAGACATTTATGAAACAGTACAATAGTGGACCCATAATACTAAAGATCCAAAACAACGTATTAAATAATACAGCATAACTTTTCTCTATTTTTATTGTGTCAACTTTTTCTAAACCAGATTCCAAATAGTCGCCAGTTTTGAAGAAACTCTCTTGAAGTTTATCCTTGAAACAAATAATTTTGAATTGCATTACCACGAAAAGTAATTCTACCTTTTTAATGAATAATTAATTATTCTCTCCTAAAATATATCTTAATATAACATATTTATTCATTCGGTAGTGTAGTGGCATAAATAGTACCTTTCCTTCGAAAATCTTATGCAGGAAAATAGTAGCATCTTTATCAGTTTCCGGTACTGCTTCAAACGGAATTCTTTTAATATAAAAGTGCGCTTCTATTTTGCGTCCAAATAAAATGTTTACAACTTTCGGTGAACACTCTCCGTTTGGATTGAACGATAGCGTAGTGTCATAAATAGCGCCCATTTTACCGCGCATTGCAGGCAAACTGGCCAAAAATCCTTTGGTACGCGGAGTCAAGTGGTGTTTGTACTGTGGCAAACCTTTTTCTCTCGCTACTTCTAAAGAAGCTTCATGCTTTTTTGGAGTGTATCGAGTTCCTTCAGGGTATATTAATAGCTATTGGATATTGACAAATTGATAGAATATAATTTACACTCAGATGTGATTGGTTGTACCGAAACCGGATCGGGATAGTTGACAAATTCGGTTATTTGTTTATGGATTATTTTTTTATCTTTTTCAAAAGATCGTTCTAAAAAGATGTTCTCTGAGAAGTATAAACACCAACCTAGCGCTGGAAAATATTGGAGTATTTTCTTTATGTAAGCTTTGAAATTCTGCAAATAAATGCGTAAATTGAATTTGATGGTCACAAATGTGCTTCAATTTTATGTTGCTATGTATGAAGAATTTAATGAATCGGAATGAAGCTAAAGAAGTCTGTAAGGATAGAGTTGAATGGCGAAATATTGTCAAAATGTAATTAGGCTTTTCTGCCACCCCATTTGATGGGAATAAGCATGAAGTTATGTACGTATTTATAATATTATTAATATACACTATATCGACAAGACTAGATATGGTATGTCTATTACATATATTTAAAAGCGATAATGTCACATTTTAATCGTAATAATATATGGGTAATACTATGTCTATAAATTAGAATCTTTCAACTCGTAACCAGCACGGTATAACGAAATTTTACATTTTGCAATAATGTCTATTTACGGGCGACTCGGAATAGCGTGAATCACGATATACATAAAAAAAAATTAGAATATAAACAGTATATTCTACAGTGGGGAAACAAAAATGTACATTTCTACCTTTATTAGTAAGATAAAAATATTTACGAATTTTTAACTTACCCCTGCACAAGATATTTTTTCGGAAAGCACACCCAACATTAACCAATCTACATCATATCTATGGTTCATGATAATATAAGCATGTTCTTTCCCAAAATATTTCTTAAAATCGTGTTTATTAACATGCACATATACATCAGATCCAGAGTACCACTGAGCGATAAATACAAATTCTAAAAATGTATTATGTATTTAGGAAATTCCATTAGACATTTCCAAATACTTACGGCAATAATACGTATACGACAAATAATAGTTAATTTGTCGGAATAACCTTTTATTGAATGACTTCAATCCAAAATGCAGCACACATTGTATTATATTAATTATTACTCCAGAAGTAAAAAACGTTATTGGAAATAGCAAGTGCATGCACAAATACCGATAAATCATGATGCTCATTTTAATTTGATAATATTTACCTAAAATACGTTAGCCAGGTATACAAACATAGTTTTATACAAAATAGTATATATTTCTTGTTATTTTGCATATTGCTATTAAAATACTTGCGTGTACGTCGTAATTGTAAGTGAAACATGATAAAACTTACCAACAGTGAACAGTGTAAAAAATATCACTTATGCCTGCTTAATTATCACTAAAATAGGTATTTGAAATTTGATTATTAGTTACAAAAACCATATATTGTAAGCATCATTAACAACAACACAAAAAAAAACAATTTTTTGAACTGTTTTGAATTAAATAGTTGACAGTTTAGTCTCAAACTGAACGATTTTTATTTGTTTTACAGCTTGTTTCTCTATGCCTATGTGATTTGCATACCAAAAACATTAATTAATCTCTTTTTGTTGCTAATTAGATAACTGGTTTGTGGATTCAAGTTTCAGTTTGACATAGTTTATTAATTATAATACAATTTAATTCTATAAACAAATTATTCATGCCTTGACCAGAGAACGGACAAATTCTACTTTTTTGTTTGAACATTGAGAACAGTTGACTAGTTTCTCGCAATTCTGTTGCTTTTGCAGGTGGTGTAGTGTGTGTTAGTGTTAAATAATTCAATTTTGGTAAAACTTAAGTGTCTATATATATATATATATATATATATATATATATATATATATATATATATATATATATATATATATATAAAATTAGGTGCTATAGTTTAAAACGGAACCAATTTTAAGTAGCTTCTTTAAACCAAATCATCTATAATACCGATGTATTTTCATCTTTCTCGTTGTTTTAAAATTCGTTATATCAAAGTCACCTACGTTCCTACGTATACATTTTTCTATAAACACATTTGGGGCTAGTATTTTGATTGAGTAAATATGGAGAAATCCAGAGAATGTTTAAGGGAGCCGTGTTTCGCGGGTGTAAAACGAAATAGTAACTATAGAAACCAGATGTCAGGATGTGCGCGCATTTACTACTGGTCCGCAAGAACTATATGGGCTTATCTTATTTGTGACCTAATTCCTGAAACTGTTACGGTCCTGATATAAAAAGTACAACTAGAACATCGTAGACGTCGTTTATATGCACTACGAGTGAAACAATTAAGTAAACTATATTGCCTAGATAATATCTATAATGAGGAAGCGATTGTAAATTTATTAAACAATTTTCTAAATTAGCCTATGTTTTACTACTCAAACTATAGTCAATTATAGTTTGAAAACTCATATAGAGCTATATGCATTCGAATGACATATTTTGTATATATATACAATAGATTATTTACGGAATGGAATAACGGATAAACGCATTGGTCATAGAAAAATAATATACTATGAACTTACATATTTGTTAACGAGTAATCGGGAGATGCGAGGATCTGATGAACACTTCACTTTAGTCTCACACATCACAATAATTCAGTTCACAAATCACAAATGTCCGCACAGAAACGTAAAATACATTATTTTTACACGAAGACCGAAACACTACTGATGATTCTAGCTTTGATATATACGTTAAACCATGAGTTATCTAACAATAAAACCCCTTCGTACATAAACAAGTCTAAACATCGGTTTATTGGACAAGAGAAATTATAAAATTTAATTAAGATAGAATTGAATATTACCTAACATTTTGTTTTTGTCATGTAGAATTGATTATTAATATTGATGAAATTGATTATATTTTAAACTATATTATTTTTCGTAATTATTATTAAGATTTTTTTTAATCAACTAACCATTTAAGGTTCAAGGTTGATATAATTTAGTAAAATAAAAAACATATAAACATGAAAAGTCCACAATATATTTTTAATATATTATAACTTTTGTACATACATATAACATTCAAACAAAGAAAAAGAAATATAAACGGAAAACAATTCAAAAATCATTGTAAAGCCGGGAAGATCTCCATGCAGAATTACTAATCAAAAGCAATTAGTAAGGTACACAACATATATATGTATAGAAAGTTAACACTCAATTGTACTTTGATGAATAAATAACTGATATTTATATTATTAAAATATATCCGTATTTGGGGGTATTGTTCATCATTTTTCAAATAATACACCACATTAAAAGCCATGGACTGTCGCGCATTTGCTCCTCAGTTGCTTGTGCGGTGCGAGGAGTACTTAAAAAAAAATTAAATGCGAAGTTTAATAAACATTTTAGCCAACCAAACATAACCCTTGTAAAAGTAAAGTGTACAAAATTATTGTATATCAAGTCAACCCTTGCCCTATTTATTGTATTGTTTTTTTTTTTGTTTTTTAATTCATTTCGCATTATTTTCTTTTTAAACGTTTGCTAAATGATCGAAAACTAGAAAGCACTAAATCACTTAGCGCGTTTCGGCAAAATTATTTTTGTTTTAAATACACTACACAAAAATTGGCACGATCACTGCTGGAACATAGTGATTGGAAATACTGTCAAATATAATTTAAAATTTCTTCATAAAAATATATTTCAAATCTTATTATTTTTTCCGCTTTTATTTCGACCAATTTTCTTATTGGATGTTTTTTGGTGAATCCGCTCCATACGAAGAACCTTTACTTATCTTTGACATTCCAATCATTTTATTTAGAAGTCCTACAACTGAAAACAAATATATAAATATATTTAAATTCGCAATGCGGTTACGTTTTAGAACATGGCGATATTGCAATAGCAGTTAACATACATTTTTATTACCACTGGAAGTATACAAAATGGACAAATATAATGAGTGCCAAGTGGATCACAATATGAAAACAATTATGGAAATATATTGTGAATAGAAGTAATTTTGTTTTGTAGAGGTTGGCAATATTTTAGTTGTGCTATGATTGATAACAAATGCAATATCGTCAATTCATTGTAAGTGTATTATACTTACAAGCTGAAATAATCCCAGCGCCTATTGAAAAATATAACAATTCCCCACTAAACAACAATCTAACTAAATAGTATAACATCGGTATTAGTATAACTATATACCAAACAACAGTATTAATCAAAGAAAAGTAGCCGCGAGTTAGTATGATTGGCTCAACTCTTTCCACACCAGATTCCGCAAAAAAGTCACCAGTTTTATAGAAACTATCTTGTAATTTATCCTGTAAACAACATCAAAATCACAACGAAATCACAATGAATCGCAACGAAAAACGACAATACCTTGTTAACAAACATATCATGTAAAAACTTAGCTGCATCATCTTCATTTTCAGGCACTTGCTCGAATGGTATGCGTTTCATATAGAAATGCGCTTGTATTTTTCTACCGAACAATAAATTCGTGATTGTTGGCTCGACGTTATCGGATGGCTTAAATGAGAGGGAGATATCGTAAACGGCGCCCATTTTGCCTTTCATCGCCTGTAAACTAGCTACGAAACCTCTAACTCTAGGACTAAGATGGTGTTTTAATACGGGCAAACCCTTGTCTTTGGCGAATTTTAAGGAAGCCGTATGTTTGTCGGGTGTAAAACGGGTTCCTTCAGGGAACAGTAACAACTAAACAGAATAATCGTTAGATGACATATTATATTTTATTGATTAGCGTTTTATATTAATTATTTACGAACTGGAAATTCAAGTACGAGTACCACTTATATTAATATTCTCATCGTGATCAGTTTAAGATTCTTTTGTTAACAGACAAGATATTTTGTGATTCTTAAGTAAGTTTCTTTGAGGTGTAATATCGAAAGTGTAAAACAAACTAAATTGAGTTCGCTCTTACCCATATTGGATCTGGATGATCCACAAGTTCAGCTATTTGACTATTTATTATATCTCTATCTTTGTCAAAAGATCGTTCTAAAAATACGAATTCCGAGAATTTCCAACACCAACCTAACGTTGGTAGGTACTGAATAACTTTTTTTGCATACGCTTTACAATTCTGTAAGAAATCTACATAATTAAGATATGCACTTAAGCCATTACACATAGCATTAACTGATAATAATGAAAATAATTAATGTAGAAAAATACATAAATACGTATTATGTGACACAAAATATTTATTTTCAATTGTAAAATTGCGCAAGTTATATAAATGTCCGAAAAAGGGTAACTTACCCCTAAACATTGGATTTTATCACAAAACATCCATCCCATTACCCAGTCGACTTCGAAAGCATGGTTCATAACACAATATGAATGTTCTTTACCATAGTATTTATCAAAGTCATTTTTATCTATGTACGCATAGATTTCTGTGCCTGACCACCATTCAGCAAGAAACACCACCTCTACAAATTCAAGAGTTCTCAATCACATTTTTAACAAACCATATATACAGCTGAAACTTACGCGCGTAAAATGATGCACATAAATAATAATTAAATTTCCTATACCAATATTTATTGAATGGCCTCAATGAAAAGTACAATATAAATTGCGCAAAATTGATTATTAACCCTGATGTAAAAAATGTAATAGCAAAGCACAAGTGTACTAAACTAGATTGTTTTATCTTAGAAATATCCATTGTGTATCTGTAATTAAAACGATATATGCAAGGTGAACATAACCTTGAATGTCACATAATTACATGTAATTTCAAACAGTAATTTCACATAAATTAGAATAATAAAAAGTACACTATTTAAAATTAAGATTTTGATAGTTTTAACACATATAAACAAATTTTGTTGAACAAAAATAATATGACGGTAACCTCAGATTCTTGTAGTAGTACTTACTTGACTTGGCTTATAGTAAAATTAATATATCAGTCTAAAATTTTGAATAGCAATTTAATAAAACTTCATTATTTAACATATCAAATGACAGGAAAGTATGATGCGCGATTCAAACACATACAACGTATACTACAGTATACTAGCTATTAAAAAGAGTGATAATCCTTGCTGTGTTTGGTTCACACGTTCGCCTCAAATTCAACGTTACTATCTTATTGCTATCTTTGTTGGACACACTGCACATACTCCAAATTTGGAGTAGACTGTTGCGGATTTTGAAATCAACGTGAGTTTACCTAGCAGTGCAACTGACTGAACCCTGAACCTGGTTACACTGAACTGCTGAAACTCATTGCGTCCCTACATAACCGCTTGTTTTATTATTAACACCTAATCACAATTCACAAAACTTCCATACTTTTAATTTGAATTTAAGTTTTAAAACTATTACACCCTAGGGTATACTTGAATTGCCAAAACAAATGTATATATACAACCAATGTACTTCTATAATTAAATAGAATCTGTACATACATACATACATACGTTTTATACATGATATTAATTTATATAGATTTTTTATTTGTTATTTAACTTTGCGATTTTTATGCGTGATTTATGATTTTTATTACGTTAATTTGTAACATTTCCTATACACAATAATAATAATAATAAAAAATAAAAACAAAATAGTTGCAGTAGTTTTTATATAATTCTGATGTTAAATTAGCTTTGTAATTTAGAACAATTTCAATATATACGTAGACATAAGTTACATTATTAGTTACAAAACATAAATACTATATAATTATAAAATCGAAATAGATCAGTACAACACGCGATCTATGCTTGCGCAAAATATTAAAAATAAATAAAGACTGCATCGTAATTCCTATAGAGTAACAAATGATATACTTTAACACAGGTACATAACATGATTCGACGTACATACATGTTATTTGTATATAAAATTAGAAATGAACTCTGAATTTTATCTGTTTATTTATAAATTTCTATTTCGACGGAAGTAGACATCAAAATATTATTTATAGATAACATACCATTTGCGTACAAGGATATTGACAAAAACTTGCATTTAAAAGCGCTCATCCCTAACGTATTGATTACAAAACAATGAAAAGGTTAATTGTTACTTTTTTCGTTTTTCAATCAAACTTTTCATTTGGGTCAATACTAAAAGTTATTTAACTGCATGAGTGAAAGTTATCAATATAGCTTATATTCATCTTTAAACTCTATTTCACTCGGCAGTAAGGTTGAAAATGCGGAAAAAAAAACTGGTTCATCCCCACATTTAAAAAACGCCTCGACCGGTATACATACCTAATGGTATATCTGGTATATATGCGTTTTACTGGACATTGGAAAGGATGTTTTCACAACATATTTCCATTGCGAATATTATGCAATAAATCAGGGGTACAATAAAACTAATTACTTATCCATTCCCAACACTCATTTCATACAGTAACTTAGAACGAGAAAGGTGGTGCACGCGGCAAATATGTTTTCCTACAAAAGTGTTCAATTCTGGATTGCGTTCGCGGTGTGTTTGTGTTTCTTTTCATATGCTGAAGGCCAGGTATTCTATTATTTAATTCATTGCCTATTTATTATATTCTTATCATGATAAAATACACACGTGGCGTGAATAAATTCAATGACTTTTTATAACTTTACATTAATATTTATATAGCGTTTTGTTATGGCAATACGTATTTTTAAAATGTGTTTAACGTAACCCTATATTTATATATATATATATATATAGATATACACCTATGGGATTCTATATATTAGGTACATCTGATTCAAAATAAGTATGAATTGGTGAAGTATAACAATAAAGTTATATAAATAATTATATAAATGACTTGTATGAAAATATAGTAGTAAATGTAGTCAGCAATGAATTACTGCATGACTTACCATAACTGATTTTTGTCACGAAATACAATGCAATAATATATTTTGGATTTATTTCAGAAATGCCAAGTACCAGCGTCTGCACCAGCAAAAATTGAAAAAGTGATTAATCAGTGCCAGGAGGAGATAAAATTTGCGATTTTAGCTGGTAAATTCTTTTTAAATTAATCAAGTATTGATAAATCAAATCAAAGGTTCAATAGATTTTGAATTATTATCTATACATTTTGAACTTAGTAACTCCATACAAATTCCTTGATTAAAGTTAAAAATATTTACAATATTTTATTTATTTATTTAACTACTTTTACAGTAAAATATAAATTTATCCGTATAGTATTGTTTTTCTCGTATTTAAAATCTTTTATAATGTAAATTATTGGAGTATATTCAGTATGAAATTACATACAAAAATGCTATTATTAAATACTAGAAAAATATTCTGTAAGTCAAGTATCCTTAGTTTAGTAATGTTACTTACTTTTTACATAATTTTTTGCATTCAAATTGATTAAAAAAGTTTTTATTACGGTGTATCTGAATAATGCTTCATATATAATTATAAAAAAAACAGTTTTAATTTTAATAATAATAATTGAATTGTTTGTAATTTAGATCGAAATTACTTCTAGTTACATATGTATATATTATAACTATTTGGCATTGGTGGTGACTAATGATTTGATATATTTCGTAAATACCTTTTCGTAATGAGAAATTGCTGGTAATTGAGGCCGAGATTACTTCAAAATTATATACCTTTGATAAAAAATACAAGTACATATAGTTTCTTTTTGTAATTGTAATTGAAGTCAAATTATTCGAAAACAAAAGTTTCTACAAAAACAAAATTATGCAAGTATTTAATTAAAGTATTTTCATATCGCTCAATGTCGTATAGGTAGCTTAAAATAAAACAATTTAATTGTCAAAATCCAGTACTACTTCAGGAACATTGTAATAGTTAATGTTTTTAATTAACATATATTTTTATTTTCGAATGAAATTTTTGTTTATTTTTATCTATTTGTTAATAGTGAATGTGTTCTTTCTTTTAAATTAATTATATGCTTTGTATAAATATAGAGATGCATATTAATCCAAATGTTAATAACCTTATTAAAAAATGTATCAAACATTCATACATAAAAAAATAGACTTTCGCTAAAATATCACATTTTCTAATTACGTTCAATTTCATATTTAAAATTATAAATCTTCGTAATGTTTAGTTATAACGTTAAATAGAATATTCAATTAGTTTTCGCCAAATAAAATAAATGTCTAAAACTCTGATATATTTCAATGTCTTCTTGATTATTAAAATAAAGCGAAATTATAATAAATAACACGCATGTATACGTTTTACGTTAACAGAAGCATTAGAATCATTGAAAGGTGAAATTTCCACTCCTAGACGAGTCAAAAGAGATGTGTTCAATGAAGAGGAAAAGCGTATCGCTGGCGTAAGTACTATTTAGATTGCAAGTATTTTTAAATTTTATTATTTACGCAGAATTCCTATGATAGATTTTTTGAAAAATAAAGGAAAGTTTGTACATATTTTGAGGTCACTTGATAGTAAATAATTGTCGTAGATAACAGTAGAATAATTGTTCTTTTAAACGATTTATTTTAATTATTCTTATGTCAAAGAAGCTATATCACAGTGAAATTATTTATTGGAATTTGCAACAAGTTAATTAATGTAGAATATGATAGGTCGTTGTTCTTTTCTATTAAGAATTAACAAAATTTAGTTTTGCGGTTATTTATAACTAATTGTTGGCCATATTTAAAAACTTATCAATATACTGTTTGAAATTCGATATTACTCAAATTCTAAAAGTAGTTTTATATGTTAGAGCACATTGGTCATAAAAGTGAATTGTTTATAAAAACTAAACCTCAAACAAAACATCTTGAAATCTATCTAGAATCGATCAATCAGAGACAGTGTTTTGTTCTTGACCACAACGAAAACATAGAATTATCTAATATTTATTTATTTATTAATATAGCTATAATTTAAATTTTATTATATATTTCGAGACATTCACATAGTGTCAAATTATTTTATCTTATATTACAAATATATTAAAATAAATAATCAGAATTTGTCTGTAAATATGTTTAACCAACTTAAAATGGTATATTGATCTAATAATATCGATAAAAAAATAATTGATAAATTATTTCTGATAACTGGAGTGACATAACAAACTACTTATAACTAATTAAAGTTAGCTACATTAGATAAAAGAAAATTTAGACCCGTGTAGACTAAACAAGGATTTTTATCTTTATATTAAGTGAAATTTCATACAAGCGGAAAACTGAAAGTTGAGAGTCCAGGATATGGAGAGAGAGTTAGACATGCACTAACCATATATTTGAGAAAAACATACATTTCTGACTGCCATTGGTTATGCAATTTATTAATATTTGCATATGATATATAATATAATATTAATGATTATATAATTTAATCTATTCCCGTATATTTTCTATTTTAATAATAATAATGTTTACAATACTTTATTCTTTTTCTAGTGCTTACTGCAATGTGTGTACAGAAAAATGAAAGCGGTACGTATTTTATTCCATTTTTATTAAATATGTGCATTTATGTTTTTTTAAAAGTAAAAGTACAAACAAAGCTAATTGAACTTTGAGTTATTGTAATTAACGTAAGTTTCATAAATGCCAAGGTATCATTATTTGCTATGAGCAAATTTTCCAACGCTAGTCGTTTAATATTTATTTGAAGACATCTTTTAATAATATCGTTTATTATGCTTAGGTGGATGATTTCGGTTTCCCTACGGTTGAGGGTCTTTTGAGAATCTACTCCGAAGGAGTCACAGATCAAGGATATTATTTAGCTACGCTTCAAGCTGTCCAAGAATGCTTAGGAAAAGCACAACGGAAACATGTCCAGAAAATACAAATTGGTAAGATTTATTTGTAAGCCTAAACAAACTTGTCAGACAATACAAACGTGAGGCAATGGTAGCCTACATAATGATTAAAAGTTAGGAAACCGTACAGTGGCCCTACATCATTATAGAGCCACTATAGGACACTGTTGTGTGTGGCGCTAGTTGTTCTTTTAAGCAACTTACATGAATAGGTACAGTGACGGGATAAAGTTGAGCAGGCGAAACTGTTTAATTGTATTACTACATTACTTGATAACTTAAATAACTATTGAATTACTAATGCAATATTTACAATACTTGCGAATTACTTACTTTTGAATTACTAGAACTGATTAATTTTAAATTTATTTCATTATTTTAGATTATTTAAATACTGAAATGAATTATATATCAATTACTAATATACTGAAATATAAAATTATTTAATATAGTCTATATTTTAAGCTGAAAATAGAGTATATGCTCGAAATTTTTAAATAATTTATAGTTAGATACATGAATAATAATTTAATTTTTGTTATAGAAAACGGCAAAACATGTGACGTAGCCTACGATACATTCGAATGTGTTTCGGACACCATCGGCGAGTACTGTGGTCAGAGACCGTGAAAACGTATTTTTCTAACACAGTAACGTCGAAATAACATCTCATCATATCACATTATATGAATCATAGTTTTTAATTGCATCATCAAAAGTAATTAACTAGGATGGTATGTGCACTTTTTTCTTGTAATTGATGCTGTTGCGATTATGTAATTATTAATCAGAGTATCATACAGAAAATTGTTATCATGAATTCAAATTGTTTTCGAGAGTATTACTTGATTTGGTCATGATAATATGAACAATGTTTAGTATTATTTTATATTAGTTTTGATACCATTGTATATTTTGTAATTTTATATTATATTTAATAAATTTATATTATAATTTATTCATTTTATTTTTATTTTCTTATACGCAGTAATAAGTAAGTATTGTTTAATATAAGAAACGTTTGATTCAACTAAGAATAAGAATACAGATTGTTGTGAATAAAATTGCAGATTAATAAAAAAGGATCATATTATTTCCCTTTATCCACAAATAAGATAATGTTTTTTTATTAAGGCAAATATTATTAATGTTGTTTTGGTCATTTCAAATTTAAATCAGTGCATTTTGTGCCAGTTAAATTATGGAACATAATTATTTGAAATATTTTCCTTGAGAAATATTAATATTTGTTATAATGAAATAAAATAATTTAAATAATAATTTAAATAAAAAATTATAATTAGTTTATAATAATTACAAATGTAATTATTTACGCTACACATCTAACTTTAGGCAATTAATATTCAGGAAAAACCTGAAACTTAAGAATATCACATCCCATATTACCAAAGAATTTTTTTTTAATTATAATAAATTCAACCTTTGCTACACAAGAGGATTACTTCAATATCGACTCCGTCTAGTTTTATATATTTTCGCCAAATCATAGATATATGTGTATGGCAAATATAATAGTTGAACAAACTCCGAAAACAAATGATTGATCGTGATCCGACGATGAATGGACCGACCTCCGCGTGAAACATCTCAAAACTCAACTAAAGGTAAAGTGTGTAGAAGCAAGCAACACACATAATTGTTATTCGCTTTGTTCGCGGTAATTAGCACGGGATATCCAGGTAAGTCAAGGTGGACCTACGAAGAGGATGTTGCGTTTCTAAAACGTACACTGGCGATTTGAATATCTCGCGGTGTATCGACCCATTGTTACAAGCTACATGCCCTCCCGCACTTCAATATTACGTCCATTTTCTCACAGATTGTTACTTTTGTTTTAGATTATGTCCATCAATCCAAACGTTACAATTTGATACAAAAATTTGTTTTGCCGTAAACACACATTTATGTTGATTACTTCAAGAGTATAATAATTATATTCTGGCTTGCAAAAGAAATGTTATCTCTAAATTAAAAGTAATTATTTAAATTAAACGTACTTTTCCGAATTTAATTTAAGAACACTTAACCATCAGAGTTTGGCAAGTGCAATTATATTTAAGCGCACAATAACCTTATGTAATTTCATTTGAAATTAATCTAATGACAAAACCATCCACTAAATAAACCGATGCCTTCCAAATTTGTATGATTCCATGAAAACAAATGTTTCAAAACCCCAATTACTGCAAATGAAGAATCTTCTCCGACAATCACACGTGAATTATTTGAAATTAAATTTAGTTTGAATTTTATATATTTTGAAGAGAAGGTTGGTCTACCCTTCACACATAAATCACCATAATTATCCTAGCAAATATATGTGAGAACAACATTAAAAAAAAACAATTCGAAATACTGTCAATCAGTAGTTGTGAAATTCAAAAATGTGACATTGCATGTATACGAACGGTTTATTGTTTATTTCATTCTTTCTTTTTCATTTCGTTGATGTGAAGGTTGTATTCCTTCAAGATGCAGATAAGGTGTAAGTGCAATTAAAATGTTCCTCTTGTGTTATTGTTTTTTTAGTCTGCGTGCCACAAATTAGTTTATCATTGTTAAAAATTATGTATTTTACTTGGAATTTTAAACTTACTGATTTTTAGTTCCTGAAGCAACATATGAATGAAGTAAGATTTTTAGTGTTACAAAATTACAAGATAATATTTGATCAGTCCTATCACAATCCCAATGAATCTTTCTTATTTATATATTTATAATCTGTGATGGTAAACTTATTTTGAATCTAATTTATAATATTTATTAAATAAATGATTCAAGAGTAGTTATTTTATTTAAAGATTAATGGTAGAATTTACCATTTGCTTACGTCTTCATCAGTCGTTATGTTAATTTAAGATAAGTAATCCTTGTGAAATAACGACATCAAAATTCAATGATTCTATCTCTTCTATCTAATCAGGTACATACATCGATTATTTTTTGTGTAAACAACACATATATAAAAAAGCAATAAATACCGTGGAATGAATCAAATATTTTAGCGGTAATTGTCAGCAACGGACCCAAAAGTCACATGCAAGGACATCAGTGATCTTCATGCTAGAAGAATCAACCTTACATATAGCCATCCAACTAATTATTCTGCATTGTTTGTAATTAACAACAATTCGTGTTAAACAATTGGCCGATTGCTTTCCAACCATAGACGAGACAATAGCGTATGATACCCGAAGATACACTCATTGTTACAACCCCACTTGAATTTATCTGAAGTTTAGATGTAACTATAAAAGGTTAAAAATGATTTTTTGTTGGCACAGTTCAACAACGCTTGTGTGACAATGAAGTGTGTGTACAATGTGAGTACAACAATCAAAGTGTTTAACAATACGAATACCTAGGATACAAGTTTTCTATTGTTGGAAGTGAACAAGTGATATAGTTTGAAATATAAAAAAAAATTATTTGTTTTGTGATGTGTTTTTCAAAATTATTGCATTAGTGTCAAAAGCATCGATTTATGTTTTATAATCATTATACTGTTTTGGATAGTACAAATTAAAGCATTACAATAATTTTGATATTTCCACGTATATAAATATTCCAATATAAAAGTCCCTACAAAAACTCTAATATGTTAAAATAGTAGAAATGGTCAATAAATTCAATTTTAAATTTGGTTCTAGTATTTACGATTATGTCTTCCATTACTATCCCTAATCGCGTTGACTCAACAAGCCGAACCCACTGCAGCAGGAGGTGATGATTATAACGTCCAACACAACGATGGCTCTTTCGAGTTTGGATACGACACCAAAGACCATTTCCATCATGCAGATGGAACCAAAGAGAATTTTGTTCGAGGTCAATTTGGCTCCAGGAATCCTGGGACAGGTAATTAAAGCAAACACAGCTTCAAGATAACATTTAACTTCATTCAACTCTTCAGGAGCCATAGATACAACCTCCTACACAGCAGGCCCAAGAGGGTTTAGACCACGAGGAAAAAACATACATCGAAAATATGATTTAAGTCAAGTTGGTCCCAGACCAATTGGAAATAAGGATGATCCGCTATTTGATCCCAGTGAAGATCCCAGTTATAATTTCAGTTTCCGTACTCGTACTTATAACAGACAAGAAGGTAGTTTAGGATTTCAAAATTTAAAATTAAAAAATTATTTTCGTTTTTCTTGGTAGGTGCTAATCGAGTAGGTGATGTAACTGGGAGATATTCGTATTTAGATGATATAGGTGAACGACATAATGTTGAGTATATCGCTGGAAAAAATACTGGATTCCATGTTAAAACACCTTATCCAGACTCTAATCCAAGAGCTTTAGGTCCTTTGTATTTCCAAGGACCTGGAAAGTCACCAAGAGGTCGCACTTCTATCCAGAGAGGTTTAGATGGAAGCTATAGGTACACACACTTATTCTGGTTTAAAATACAATTGCGAAAAATATACCAGGGTTTGCTCATTTGACAATTTTTTAGTAATATGAAAATGTGGTGGGGCATCTTTTGAAATATATAGTTCCAGCCATTTTGTTGATATTACGCTTTTGCGAATGAGTAAATCTTAGTAAATAGACTATCAGAGAATTACTAAACAGTCAAAAATATCGAGACTTCATTTTTGTGTGCAGATTTGTTTCAGCAGGTCCAGACCAACGAAGAACAGAGATGAGTGATGCAACAGGCCATGTACGAGGGTCATACACTTTTCTTGACGATAAAGGAGCTCAACATACCGTCAACTATATCGCAGGTCCTGAAACTGGTTACCGTGTCTTGAAAAACGTCAAAGGATCCCATTTTCCTAACTGGTATCCATTTGGACTTGGTCGTCCAGGCTATCCAACTCCAGACTTCGCCGAAGATTATGCTGACAACAAGAATGTAGAAGACATCTTTAGTGATGCCAAGGAGCATTTAAACACGGCCGCCAGTGGGCATGTTAAACCACCAAAGAATAATTTTGGAAGCGTATCAAGTAAAGATGACGACAAAGGTTGGGATAGTTTCGGAGAAAATATAGGGAAACCAACTCGAACCGAGAAACCTTCGTTCTATAAACCTACAGGAACTAAAAAGCCATTTATGGGCGATGATGTTTTTGGAGCTAGTTCTGGATCGAATGACGATACATTTGGTGATGATTTGTTTAAGCCTTCGGCTTCAGGAGGTTCAATCCCACCATCGAAAGATATTAAAGCACCTGAACGACCATCAAACTCTGACGATGAATCAAGTGGCTCGAAACAGCCAAGTTCATCATCATCGTTTTTCAGTGACGATTTACCGAAACCTTTTGAATCTACTGAAGATAAATTTGATCTATTCGGAGGTGGAAAAGGATCTAGTGGAGGAGGCAATAAACAAACAAATTTTGATAAGGGCGATGATGGTCTAGGAGAGACAGTTCATATTGGAGCAACTTTTAACGGAAAAGAGACTATTTTGAAGAACATTGGGGATAAGTTTATTTCTTTTCCACCAGGTGTTGCTGTTAGAGCGCATGTTCAGTCTATTGATATTCTGCCTTATGGCGCCAGATTGCCATCGCCAAGTGAACAACTTAAATCAGATTCTAGCGACATAGACGAAGATAAAAAAGACGAATAACATATTGTGAAATACCTAGTTGAATTATTTAGGATAGCATTTTTATATTGATTATCATATATTTATTTACAAAACATGTAAAACCAAACAAAAATAAACGTTTGTACAAAAAAAAGTTCTAATTTATTAATCCCGATGATCCTTTTAGGTGCAATTGAAGAGTGTGTTTAGAGGCACAGAATTTAAGACTGCAATTATAATCAATAATTTATTTTGTAAAGGTTACACACCAATAATAATAAGGCTGTTAGAAAATCAGCCATTATTTTAAATGTGCAGAAAATCTATTAGATGACTTATTTTATATTATTTAATATAACATGCTTCCTACATATTTTTCCTTGTATCATAATATATTTTACTTTACGATAATTTTGTATATCATTAATTAAAAATGCAAACACTTAACAACAATTTAACCAATTAAATTTCATATATCCGTATAACTATTAAATTTATTATTGATGATATTAATATTTATAACCTAAAAGAAACATCTTTGTTGTTAAAATTATGCATGCAATCATTCTTCAATCTTAATATTACACAAGTGTAATTAATTTTACATAATTGTTTCTCATTACTGTTATCTCTATAAATCTTAACAGCTTAATATAATTCGGTAGTGATATAAAAAAAAACATGATTAATTAATTTTGCTCTTCTTTTGTGAGAGCAAGTTTAGAATCATCATGAAAATGAACTAGTTTTTGAAGGCCTTTTTAACTGTTTTATCAACTAATTTTAGCTCATAGCAATTCTGAAACACATCTTTTCACAAAATATTAAAACAAGTTAAAAATGATTGATATTTTGAACTTTTAATTCAGAATAATCGAAGTTATAGAGCACAGTTTTGCTACCTATTACAATTTTATAAATAACATGCAAAGAATGTTGCTTTTTTAAATTTAACGATGATGAATGCAGAACCTTGAATTCAAATCTTCACAAAATAGCATTAATGAAATAAAAATGGGTGGAGTATTCTTAAATGTAACACATTCGAAATTTCCTAAATATTTTAAAGTTTGGCAGAAATATGTGGTACTTAAGTTGAAAATATTTTAACTATTTTTAAAACGTATTCTAAACTCAACAAATATAATAATGGAATCTTTATTGAACTAAATAAGAATCGGAAAATAAATGTAGTTTTGGTGAATTATTTAATTTTATATGCAATTTTAAATTAAAAGACGCCTCGAATGACGCCAATTATAATTTTATTATAATGATAAATTGCATAAAAATTACAAAATTCTAATCAGTATGTACAAAGAGTTCCTTCGATAAACATCTAATAAGTATTATTACTTGTAATTATTTTGCGTAACAATAAAAAATAATAAATAAAATTTCAATTCTTAATGCAAAATTTATGATTGCCTTGAGTCTAAAAGATTAAAAAAACTCCAAATGGAATTCTTCTTACGAAAAAACTGTAATTTTATGTTAGAGTATTATTAAATTAGACAAACATCGAAATAAATAAAACATTTAATAGGTTTTTTTTTGTAGAAATTCAAGAAATATTTATTACTAAATTAACATAAAAATGCCAATATTTAAAAACGCAATTTTTAAATTCTAGTTTTGTAAATAGGAAAGTGTAGAAGTAATAAAAATGATAAATACAAGTATTCTTGAGGATAATATGCTGTAGCGTAGACTATATTTATAAAATAATGATAAATTAATTGTGAATACATTCATATGTATATAAACATAAAGATACGCATTTCGCGATGTCCAATGGCTAGGTGACCTTGCCTAACCATGTATTGAAGTCTTAATACTATAGTTAATCTAGTAAAAAGTGTCACTTCTATTACCTAATGTGAGGAATATTCATAGATATATACCAAAATATCGAATTAATTTATAGTTACGTTCAAATATAACATAATTCAATAAGCATAAAATGTTTGCAAATGTTATGACAATGTTTTTGAACATAATAATGTTAGGTACTCCATTATTATGATAAATTATGAGACAGTAGATTCAGGGATGGGCAAAGATGGCAACTAGAACATCCTTGAATTTAGTAATTAGCCCAACACAAAAAATATCACTTTGAACTTCATTGGCTTAGCTTCCTATTTGTTGCGTTTTATTAACAAAATAAAAAATTTATTCATCTTTTCTTACTTCACGTTTTTTTGTTATTTAAGTAACATGAGAACAATTTATTTAAAAGAAAAAATCATGAAATAAAAACGTAGGTTTGATTTACAGAATTTTTTAATATTTGCATCCGGCATTTTTACACAATAAACAATACTAATTCAAAATAGTTTAAATAAATATATCTAAATAATAAATAAGTATTTTCAATATCTTTTCATGATATAATTTCTCATTGGATATGTTTAATAAATTATGTTTATCATTCAAAATATTGCTATATAACTGACATATTATCTGCTATTGTTGCAGACAAATATAATAATAGATACAAAATCGTGACTTGTCAAAATTTAACAAAAATCATCAGTAGCAATAACTCATATGTTAATATTAAGTAATTAACACTCCTTAGTTAATGCCGTCCAATAGAAATCATAAATCAGAATTTAAGTAATGAACCGTAAATATAAAAAGTGAATTTATTTTAGTTGATTTTAAATATTTATAGCAGTAGATGCAAAAAAATTGACAAGAAGAGCAAGATGAGGCGTAGCCTTGTACCTGAGAAACCATCATTGCCTAGGCGTCTGCTTATTTTATATAGGTCAGTTGTTTTTATCGGGCATCTAGGTGAGTATATAAAAGACGACCCATTTTCCAAAGGACATCAGACGCAACTGAACTAGATCCAGTGTAGTGTGAAGCAAGAAATACGTTTCGTAATCAAAATGACGTGGAAATACACGGTATGTCCTTAAATAATTATTTATCAAAACATTTATTTCCAAATTATAAATATTTTAAAGAATAAATGAATCGATTTGTAAAAAATATGAAATTAACAAGAAATTTAAATAAAATCAGCGAAGTGTGTAAAAATAAATATTGATCTATCAAATTTTTAATTGAGATTTGTACAATAGTCAATATTGATAGAAAATTATACCGTTCGTACTGAAGGGCTTTATTTAATATTATTCCTATTCTCAGGTAATACTTCTTGTAGCAGTGACAAACGGTGTGTTATCTTGGAGGTGGAATCTACCAAACCTTCCAAACGGTAAAAGAACTGAGTATTTCCTCGCAGCTGATGGTGAATATAAATATGGATACGACACAGGCAAAGGACAATTCGCTAAACAAGCTGGAGATGCTCAGAATGAAGTTTCTGGACACTATATTTATAAAGATCCAACTGGTAAGAACGTTGATGTGAAATACACGGCTGGAGTCAAAGGATTTGTGCCTGAAGGACTTGAGAATTTGTTGCCACAAACTAAAGGTTGGTGGAATTTATTTTAGATAAAGTTTAAATAAAATTAAGTTATCGGTTCTTAAAAAGAAACATACTCCAATTTTTTATATTCACGTCAGAGTATATTTGTATTTCTAGGTCCTCATACATCAGTTCAAGGATATTCATACAATGCCCCAGGAACATATGCATCTAGCCACTCGACTGACGACCAAGCAAACACAGGAGATGCCTCCTACAATTTTGCAATTGATACTGATACCTACAAACGCCAAGAATCATCTGACGCTAGTGGCAATGTCCAAGGAAAATATTCCTATTCTAATGAAGCGGGACAACATGACCTAAGCTATATCGCTGGGTCCAACACAGGATTTGTCGCCACCTCTGGATCACTATCTCTTCCAAATGGTTTAGAAGGAAAAGCTGTTCCATTATCTCATTCCTCTGCTACGAATTTTGCTGGATCATCTAAAAGTTCTAGTAGTTATACGCCTACCAT
This sequence comes from Nebria ingens riversi, assembly GCA_018344505.1. NCBI lineage: Eukaryota > Metazoa > Arthropoda > Insecta > Coleoptera > Carabidae > Nebria > Nebria ingens. Next base: position 272,047 of record JADQWA010001036.1, read on the forward strand.
TCCAAACGCAGATGGTTCGTATTCTTTTGGTTACTCTACAAATGATCAATCAAGACAAGAAAGTTCAGATGTAAGCGGAAATGTCCAAGGAAGTTATGCTTACACCAATGAAGCCGGAGCACATGATTTGTCGTATGTAGCTGGATCTGCAACTGGTTTCCAAGTTACAGGAGGAAGTTTAGCTGCTCCAAATGGTTTAATTGGACATGCTGCTCCAATGTCTTACTCTGCTTCATCTGGATATCTTCCACCTTATGCAGCTGCAAAATCAGCAGCGTACACTCCAGCTATTCCAAATTCTGATGGTTCATATTCTTTTGAATATTCAACTGGTGATTCGTCCAGAATGGAAAGCGCGGACGCTAGTGGTAATGTTCAAGGCAAATACTCATTCACGAACAAAGCTGGAACTCATGATTTGAGTTACGTCGCCGGTTCGGCAACTGGGTTTCAACCAACTGGCGGTAATTTAGCTGGTCCAGCAATACCATCAACATATTCAACTTCATCAGTAGCATCTGGTTACCTTCCACCAACAAGTTACGCAGAAGAATCTCAGGATGATCAAGCTAATACAGGAGATTCTTCGTACAGTTTCACCGTCGATACGGATGAGTACAAAAGACATGAAAGTTCGGATGCCAAAGGAAACGTTAAAGGTAGTTACACCTACAAGAATGAAGCTGGATCTCACGATTTGAACTATGTTGCTGGATCAGAAACAGGATTTAAAGCTGTTTCAGGAAGTTTAGCTATGCCAAATGGCTTAGCTGGGATGAGTTCTGCATACTCAGTGCCATCAACATCAGGATATCTGCCACCAACTGCATACTCTTCTGAATCCCATGATGACCAAGCCAATACTGGTGACTCATCTTATAATTTTAATATCGACACTGATGAGTATAAGCGTCATGAATTATCAGACGCTCAGGGTAATATTCAAGGAGGGTATACGTATAAAAACGCAGCTGGTACTCATGATTTGAGTTACATAGCCGGTTCTGCAACTGGCTTCCGAGCAACTGGAGGTAGTTTATCTCTTCCAAATGGTCTACCCAGTGATGTAATCCAAACAGCTTATACTGCCCCAACAACTTATACTGCTACAAACACATACTCATCAGGTCAAGACGATGAAGCTAATTCGGGAGACGCATCTTACAGTTTTGTTATTGACACTTCTGATTATCAGCGTAAAGAGTCTTCAGATGCCCAAGGCAATGTGCAAGGAACTTATACGTACAAAAATGCAGCAGGGTCACATGATTTGACTTATGTAGCTGGTTCTGCAACTGGATTTGCAACTAAATCTGGTAGTTTAGCTGTACCAAATGGTATTTCAGGATCGAATGTACCTACCAAGTCATATTTGCCACCACAGGGAAGGGCTTATGCTGGTTCAGCTGTTTCCGGCCAAGTCTCAGGTGATGTAGCTCATGTTTATAGTGAGAATAAAATTGGAAACTTGTTAGTTAAAAATTTCCAACCTTCGAAGACTCTAGATAGGTATGGATATATTTTCGAAGAATCTTAAATATGGTTAATAAATAACAAATATGGCAACGACACGGAGACGATTATGAAAATTAATTATAAGATATAAAAATGTGTTCATAAATGCAATTTGCTCAAAATATTGACAGGAGATTTCAGAACAAAATAGTACAAGTATTATATTAAAATATTTCTTAATTTTAAATAACTACTTGCACTATTTTGTATCTCAATTGTCAATGAAAAAAAATAATGAAAGTTGTATATAGACTTTATAACCCAATACATGGTACCTATTGTTTTTATTTTTGTATGTAAACATTTTGTTAAAATAAAAACATTTATATAAACGTTTGTTTTAAAAATATAGACAATCCTCAATACTAACTTGAGAATCGGGTTGCTTCAAAAAGTACTTATAAACAATTAATATTGTTAATGATTATATTTCGTAAATATGTATAAGTATTAACTACACTAACAAAAAAGGTTTACATTTATTTATATAGGTTCAAACAACGGCAATTATTATGAATGAGAATGCGTGAATTTAATATTCTTTTCTCAATCAGTCAACATAACTGTATCAATTGTATTATACGCATAACAATATGTCCTACATCAATAAAACTAATTTATTATATTATGACAGTCTGTAATTTAAATATTATTGAGTGAAAATGCAATTTCCCATAAGAAAAAAATAGTTATATAAAATCATATAAGGAATTTTGAACATGATATACTGCTACATTATTTAATTTACCGTAAAGTAAACCTACACAAATTACTTCAAACTTGGTTATTGAATAATTTCCTACTTAAGCAGAAAAAAACTGTAAAATACATCTTGCTGTAATCAATACGTAAGTTTTTGGACAGATTCCTGTATCTACAAAACCAGGTTTGTTCTTTGCGCAAGAAACATCCAATTGACCATCATCCGATCTGATAGATAATTGTTGTGACGAACTCAAGTGAGAGTCTGATCAGATGATGGTGTTAGTGTTGGTGTAATAAACAGTAAGAGTGCTCTTTACCTTACCACCACAAGTTGAACGACCTAAACCAGAGACCATTCTGCAATGCGCGCTTCAAGGATGGCCTAATATGTATCTCTCTTGCGCACGCATTCTTAATCTGTAACTATTACCGTCGCAATATTACCTTCACCCTGACCACAACCTTGGGACAATGACGAGATCTGACAATTCAAGTTTGTGCATCTTTAATTAGTATTTCAGCAGCATCATGTCAGACACATATAATTTACTAGGGAAGAATGGTAAAAACCTGCTGTTGTATATTTATGATAGTTAAGGTTTCAACAGTTTGAATGGGTTTTAACATGGTCGTATACAGAAGAGGTTTTGTTAGTTTTTATCTTCATTTGAATAAATGCATAACTAAGACTTGAATAATATAAAATAGTAAACATTTTGAATGTTTATTGATAAATACAATAAATGTCGTTATGTCAATATGACTATATTTATATTTATCGGCTTTTTAAATCCACTCTCAAAATCCCATTAAGCAACGTTAAAAGCCAAGGTCCCTGGTGGAATGTATTCTTTCATTACCCTCTTTTGTATGACATTACAAGAAAGTTGATTTTGAAATTTTATCATTGCTATTTTTGTTATGAAATTTAAATAATTAAAGCATATTTTAAACCAACTAAAATGTGTATTAATTAGTTATAAGTAGCCGTTGATGTGAGAAGAAGTAAGTGATAATTGATAATGAGTAGGTTGAATGGCAAGTCGTGAATAAGAAAAGAATATATTGAATGACATGCGAGAAGATAGAGATGAATATAATGTGAATGTAATAAAAGGGGTTTACAATTCATTTCACAGAAAAAGAGTGATTTATACTCTTTAAAAAAGAAACAATTAATATTGTTATTTCGTTTTGAAAATGAATAGAAAAAGTAAAAATATTCTATACGAGTTTGGTGTAACTATAATATAATCACAGTTGTTATTTTTTTTTTGTAAAAAATCAATGGTCAAATTTGAAACAAAAAGTCAAAAAAACGATAAAAATTCACGTCTCGCTCAGCCTTATAAAATAACGTTACTTGCCCCTACTAAAGCATACATGTAGAAATAATCGTTGAGATCAGCGATGTCCGAGTATGTGGAAGCATATAGGTGATGGGCTCAATACTAATTTCCGGTGCTTTTAAAAAGGCGCGGTCTAAATATTCTACTACAGTCATCGACACATGTCTTTCAGAAGTGGTTTAGTGTTAACTTTATAATGAAATATTTAATATTTGTAAGTATTTTATTCTATATTTGTATAACTTATTAAGTATCCTTTGTCCGATCTATTATTTTTTACCAACTGGTTCCATATTATTTTAAAATAATTTAATATTGTGTACCTAGATATTTAGCGATCTCTGTATTTTATCCAATATATAAGTATAACAGTTTTTGAACAGTTGAAATAATTACCATATATATATATATATATATATATATATATATATATATATATATATATATATATATATATATATATATATATATATATTTAATAAACAAACAAATTTACATTATGGTCTGTTAGATCTATGTCATCACTGAAAGATTGTTGTAATTATAATAAGATCATACTATCACCTATATATAAGTTAATAACTCAAAAACTATTCTAATTTTAATTACAATAACCAAAATAATCTAAAACAAAAAAATGTATTTAAAAAACTTAGGTATAAGTGTATAAGGTTTTTTTTTATTGCTTAAGTTTCAATAAAACAAAGGATCGTATTGAAAGCGAAATATTAAATATTTAATATACTTCGAAACTAAATGTATTCTACAATTAAAAAAAAAAGATTAAAAAAGTATGAATAGAAATGTAGTTCTTTCAAAAGCAAATCTAATTTAGATGATCTTATTCTAAATTTTTTTTTTTTAAAGTCAGTTAAAATTTATTACAAACTTATTTTTATTTATGAGTCATTGGCATAAAATAATTTCATGCAAAATTAATTATCACAATATTAACAAGACCAAAAAAAAACAAACTATATGGCAATATACCAAAACCAGTTTTCGTATAGTTATTCCAAATATGGACACATTATTGTGTCGGCAAGTAACTGAATCTACAAAAAAAATACAAACATAACTGTAAATAAATCAAAACATAAAACAATATTTTCGCAAAAAATAAAAACATGAATACCTTTGAACTATCTGGTATTGAAATAAGTTCGTGTTGAGATGTTTCGCATTCTTTAATAATGTTTAACTACTTCTGGTAAAATTTCAGATATCAGTCCTTGCACTGGGTCAATGCAGACCGCAAGTTTCACACCAAGGACCCGCAGTAGAGTAAGTTTAATTTTTATTTGAAATGCACTAACTGTGGCTAACCTATCTAACACCGCAAACTATTAATAACACTGTGAACTTATTCGTATCTTAAACTCATAAAAACTGTTTATTTTTCTACTTTATGAGCATCTATTTTGTTCTGTACTCCGTCTTTTGTGTCTGTTCTTATGCAAGATAGAAGAAAAATGAAGATTTTATTTTATTTATTAATCGGTAAGTTTAAAATATTAATACACTAATTTTAACGTTTCTAAAAGTTGAGTTATTCATTCGAGAAATAATAAGTGATTTTGTTTCAGGGTACATAAACAAACATTAATTGAATTGCCAAAAACGACTGAAAATGTGCGACCATTAACGAATGAAGAAGAGGCCAAATTGAATGCAACTACGCAAGATATTTTGCAGAAGATAGCTGAGGTTAATATAAATCATGGATTAAAACCAAAGGTCATACAAAGACCGACTTACTACTCAGCATATATTCCAACTCATACTCATCCAAAATCTATTGTAAACAAGGAGAGTTCTGATGTGAAAACTGTTGAAAATAAAGAAATCCTAAAGAAAAACTTCATTGAGACTAAAGAAACTGCAAACATAAAATCTATCGAAAGCAACTTGGAAATTAAAAATCTTCCAAAACCTGAAACTAAAGCCAAACAATTGCCGAATTTTGAGTTCCCAGCTACGCCATTTACAAATCCAATTTTTGACTATCTCCAAAATGAAAAAGATAATTCATTTCGCACTAAATCAACATTAAATCCAGAAGAAGGAGAAGATGACGATGAAAAAATTCCAGAAGGATATGCAATAAAACGTAAAATTATACATAAGCAAACTATTTTAGTTCCAAATTATGAACAGTTTATGAATCCAAACTATAATCAAATGGATGCTTCACAAATGGGCCAAATGATGTTACAAATGGGGCAGGTTCCTCAGATGGGACAGATACCACAAATGGGGCAGGCACCGCAGATGGGACCAAATGTTCCACAGATGTCTCAACCAATTCCACAGATGTCTCAACTAGCCCCACAGATAGCTCCACTAAGTCCACAGATAGGACAACACGCACCGCAAATATCTCAGTTAGCCTCACAGTTTGAACAATATGCCTCCGAGATGGCTCAACTTAACCCTCAAACTAATCAACAACTTTCACAAATGAGTCAATATGCTCCACAAATGAATCCATATGCAGCGCAAATACATCCATATGCTCCACAAATAGCACAAAATTTTAATCCATATTTCCCACAAATGGGACCCTATGCTTCGCAGTTGAACCAGTATCCTTCACAAATGAATCAATTTGGTGGCCAAATGAATCAGTATAGCCCACAGATGAGTCAATATACATCTCCAAAACAAGGCGAATATGGATTGATTCTCCTAAACGACAACTTCCAAAATTTTCCAATGACAAATCAAGATTTTGGAAATAATAAAGGAAACGAAAGCAAACTAGATGTAATGACACAAGCCAAACAGAATTTTTTAATAAATAATATCAAAAGCATTGTATCGAATTCCCAACCAGGATACGGATTCTATTCCAATATATTTAATCCTTACGCAACACAGCAACAATTCCAAATGCAACCCCAACCATACAACCCTCAAGTAGGACAGTATCAACATCAACCAGGACAGTATCAACAACAACCATATTCCTACAATCCATACAACAATTATCAGAACAATCATTACCCCAATATTTATTCTCAAACTCCATTTCATCCCGGACAATACAGCTCTGCAGGACCCTACCAAAATATGCCACCATATTCTCTAAATCCGTACCATACGTTTAGAAACAATCCTAATTTACCACCATTTGCTTACAATGCTCAGTTACCACAAGATTTTCAAATGCAAGGTTCTAATAATAAATTGGGTGATACTTATTATGCCAATTTGCAAGCAGAAAAAGAATCAAAACTTCCCGTAAACTCTAACCGAAGACAAATGGGTCGTCAATTCAATATACCATTTGCTGAATATTTTCCTATAGTAATCAAAAATCCGTTTCAACAAATGTTTCAAGCATTTACTAGTATGGTCGAATATGGTCCAGAAGCAGATATCTGTAGAAGAAATATGAATGACGATAACTCTAAACTTCAGAAAGATGAAGCAAATAGAGCAGAAACCAAATCGAGATCGAACAAAATGGATAATATAACAAAGCCAAGCTTTGAACTGAAAGATAAAGACACCAATACAGAAATAGTTATCCAAAAACTTGAAGAAACTACGAAGACTTCAAAAGATGAGTATTACCTTGAAGGTTTGAAGATAATTAGTGGCCAAACTGATAACGAGAAATCAGAAATAAAACTTGATCCAACATCACGAGAAATGGACGATACATTTTTGGAAGAAGACAAATTCTTTCAACCTCTTCGAAACCAGCCAGCCAAAGAAAGTTCTAAAAATGGAATCTTTATAGAGAGGTTAAAAGTAAGAAAAGGAGGAGTTGCTATAGCTGGACCTGGAGGTATTGCTACGGCAGGGAGTGGAGGTACTGCCATTGTAGGACCAAACGGTTTCGCGTACACACAACCTAATGGAGTGGCAATTGCTGGACCTGGTTCAAGAGTTATTTCAGTTGATCCCAAAGTGAATTTGAGTGAATATGTTTATAATTTAACTAGAGCTGATGGTTCTATGCCGAGAATAGGGAAAGTTGTGGCGGTTGGTCCTGTAATTTATCACGATTTAGGGCAAAATTAATTTTGTTTCACACAAGTACTTAGAAAATGTGATAAACTAGTATTATTTTAGTTTTAGATTAATGTTAAACACTACAATGATTCTTAAGATACGATGCTTGATAATCATTTCGTAATTTTCTAACCAGAAGGCGTTCGTCTAATCATGCGCAAATCGCAGTTAAATATCCTTTTAATCCCCACCGAGATCTGCGATTTTATTACCGCACGTCCGTTCTGCTCTCCTTTCCAATATAGATTTTGCATTTTCTACTTATATTTTTAATTCGATGATCGTATTTTAAATCAGTCGATATTTTTATTATTATATTTAATCAGGGATATTTTGTATTTATTTACTGCTACCTTAGTATCTCACATAAACTATAGTAGACCATAGTTTATATGAACAAATGTATACTATGTTTAGTAACACAAAAATAAATATTATTTAAAGCTTAAGCAAAAATATTTTCTTAAACCCATCAGAAAATCATAGTTGCATGGCAAATTCTCACACAACTGCATGAGAATAATCACATCTATGTCATCACAATTCTTTAAATATTTGATCTAAACTATTTAACAACTTTCAGCTTCCATAGATATTTAATCTCTGGTCTTTCGAATGATGGAAGAAAATTAATTCCTCCAATACATAATTTTGGAACTACACGCTTTTTGGGATACAGTAACAATATATTTGGAATTTTTCTACCAACTTATAATTTTCAATTTCGATCGCATAATTTATTTAAGAAATTGAAACCTTCGATAATACGTGATGATAAATTTAAAAATAATAGAAATTCTAGTGAAACTGTTCAAGATATAAAAGAAAATGTAGAACAGTTACAAGAAATTACAAAACAAAAAGAAGAAACCAAAAATAATCAACAACAAATCAAAACTAATAACGTATTTCTAAAATCTCAAATAAATAGTTTAAAGAATCTGTCAAGTTCGAATTTGATTAAAATTCGAAATGACGCTACAAATCCGAATAATATAACGACGATTGTGCTTCAACCTCAAGCAAAAGCAGTTGCAGGACTGCAAGGTACAGCGATCGCAACGCCTCTATCTCGGGCATTGGTCGCTCGAGGAACTAATGTTAATATTTATTTTCAACCTCAAGCGATTGCTATCGCAGGACCTGGTGGGATTGCACATGCTCAAAGTGAATTGGAAATATCTTACATCGATGAAGAATAATTATTAGTTACATGATATTTCGTAAACAAAAAAGTTGACATCTAAATCATTTTGTAGATATGTATAAATTGATTGAATAAATTAAATTTAAATCAAATTTGATTATTTTAATAATCATTTACAATAAAATATATATACGAGCATAATTATTTACCGTGAATTTATGTGACGCAATAATTGTAGAATGTGCGATTGAAAATCGTAGGTTGAATGACAATGAATGAAGATCAAAATTCTATTTTATATGCACTGTATCATACTGTTCGATTACCTAATTCACGTACACCGCTGGCCATTGGCTCTGCATACATTTCTTACATACATATTTAAAAAATCATAAATCTAAAGGGCGTATCTGCATTTTTACTTTTCCTACAACTAACATTGCACATTTTAATTATTTAATTTATAAAACTTCTCAATTTGATAATAACTTAAATAAAACAAAATACATTTTTTTAAAACAATTTCTAGATCAAAAGACAGTGTGACATATCTTCCATTTTACGGTGGTGCCAAAGGTCAAATATTAGAAATCACCGAATCACATGATGGGATAATTTCAACAAAAATAATTCCTGTATCAAATGCAACAGAGCCTCAATCAGAACTCACTAATAACATCCATGCCATACAGAAAACGGCGCAAAGTATTATCAAACTGCAAGACATCGCCAAGAAAAATGGTCAGCTAAACGAGGACGAACAGACTCAGTACAATGCACACATGGAAACGTTGAACCAGTCGACAAAAACATTGGCGGCGATCCAACAAACACAGACCGATGAGGAAACAGACATACCCCGTGCCAATTTGCAATTTTGGTTCGATAGGAAAAAGGAAAAGTTTTTGTTTGGCAGACAGAGTGAGGAAGAAGCCGAAGAAGGTAATGAAGGAGCAGGAAATGAAAATGAACCAGATGAAGATGGTGTCGCGATTAATTTGCCACCTGAAGACGCGTCCGTCGCTGAAGCTAAACCCGTTGGGTTAGCCGTTGCAGGTAAAGTAAAATATTTATTTTGTGCTTTTATATATATTTAAGCAATCGATTTTTGTGTAGGTGTTGGTGGCGTAGCAGCAAGTAAACCAATAGCAACAGCTGTGGTAGGACCTGGAGGATTAGCAATTGCACGACCTATAGCTACTGCTATCGCTGGTATTTCCCCTGAAGATGCAATGCTGCCAATCTTTGAAGATGGTTTCATTAAATTCCCTTCAAAGAAAAAAGAAAAACCTCCCAAAGAAGACAAAGACAAAGAGGACAAGAAAGAAAAATCGAAATTTGATTATCTAAGTGGTTATGCACTTAATTTCGACTAATTTTTATACTTTGGCTACCAACACTTATTTTGTTAATTCAAATTTAATAATATAACAATTAGTCAATGTATGGAAACAATTAAATTAAATTAAAATACTTAGAAAATATCCTTGTATATTTTCATAGATCCTAAATCTATAGTAAAATTATCATAAAAGCCATGAGAAGATCTCAATTATTATATTAAATAAATTATTTTTATGTATTTAACAATTGTGTATGAATGTATAAATAAATTAAATAAATTTTAACAAAACAAACTACTCTACCTAATTCATAAAATTATATTCCTATCATTAGCAAGCTAACGGTACCTTCTTTTAAAAAAAAACATGTATTTTTTGTTTAGTTTTTCTTAAACTAGTAAATTACATTCAACCAAGTAACGGATCGGTGTTTAACAAATAAAAGAGAGTAATAAAAGCATTAGTAAATATGAAAAGTAAATAACTATTGCACGAACTTCACGTAGGTACAAGTTCAAGGTCATCTAGGTGATACACTTTACATAAAAATCATACTTGTTCCTCCAGCGGTAATACAGGTTTCTATTTTTATTAACTTTGTCTGTATGTAATTTCAAGAAGGCACTTATATTGCAGATTCTACAATTTATACAAAAACAACTAATGCATTTTATAGAAAATGAGAAAATCAAATGAAGGCCAACATTGATGCTTTTCTCATATTTTAAACCTCTAAATATATATTAAAATAAAAGGTGTTTTTCAATTATAGAACAATAAATCTTTAATTTAAAAATTACATCACAAATTAAATATTTTAAAGTGGGTGACAATCAGAGAAACTGTTCCTGAATGACAAATTTAAATGAATTCATTGTAAATTATTTTAAATTTAATTTGTTTTGTTATTCTACATTATAAATTAAAACAAAAAAATAGCCACTCCTTATAGAGGATATTGACCGTGTCCTTGGAAAAAAGGCGGTGGCTAAAAGTAGCTATGGTTGAATATAAATAATAGCAAAATTAATTAATTTTGGATCATTTTTAAATCCTACTCAAAATTCAACTAGCCGTTAAAATATCTGTCAAATTTTTGTATGTAATTTATAGCGTTTTATATATATATATATATATATATATATATATATATATATATATATATATATATATATATATATATATATATATATATATATATATATGATTTTTTGGTTTCATATTTATTTTCCAACATTCAGAACGTGAAATTTATAAAAGGCGATAATTACAAAACATGAAATCACGTAGTGCCAATATCGCAGCATCTAATACTTGCACCTTGCCTAATAAAACATTAGTATTCAGTTTAAGATATGATTCCTTATGTGCAACTAGAGACCTTGTACTGGACGTTGTTTCAAATGTATATACCCGAATGGTTACTGAACTCATGGCAATATTTTCATACTCAATCATAATTGCATAATACGTACTTCAATTTCATGCTGTCAATAAATGACATAAATAAATATTACTAAAATTCATATGCAATAAATAAGTAAATTATATTTAATAATACCTTCCGAATTAAATATAAATTTTATATTATTTTAGTAGGCACAACTTAGCATTTAAAAAAAATTCAATTAATTCAAAATGGTTAAAACGGCTGAGTAATTAACGGCTGCAATAGATATGAGAATGTATTTGAAATGTATGCAAGTTTTATTAATTCATACTTAATTTAACTGAAGGTAACCAATTTACAATTGTTCCCATATGAAATATTAATTTATATATAAAAATTAATAATTGTAAATTGTGTCAAACAATTAATAAAAATAATGAACACTTACTATATTTGACAATGAAATAAATATTTAAATTTAAGCAATACGTTTGTTGCAAATATATTGGTAAATTTTCGCTGTGAAGGTTAATATTAAAGATGGCCAATAAAGAAGGGTCGTCCCGAAAAATCCAGGACGGTGTTAGGAAATACTGCTAATGGGGCATGTGGTGAATAATTTTTCAAAACGGGGGCTTGTTTAGTGCAAGGCTCTCCCCACTTTTTGATTTGCTTTATAAAGAGAGGTCGTTGGTCTGTGCATCGAGCTAAACCGTGACGACCACAACACAGGTGAAGAACAAACAAATCTATCTATACAAACACAACACTTCTTGTAAGTACCACTAACCATTTGTTTGTATATTTTAATTCATTTATTTGTGCGTGCAAATTAAAACTTATTATTTTCTACTTTGTTTTAATTTCTTATAACGAATATCAGATTCAAAATATAGTTAATCACAGCGGACAGTTAATGTTTAAATAACGTTATTTTAACGTTATCCATCATAATATTGGATTCGAATCCCGAATGAGTGTGTTAATTATTAATTTATATATGTATAAAATCGTATCATTTTTTTAAATTGAAAAGTTAATCTAAAGAGTTCAGAAAAATATATTTATATAAAATCCATTTCGATCAAAATCCTAAAACTACTTTTATAGAAAATATATGAAATAGAGCTTTTTATCATAAATTGGGAGCAAATCGATTTGCGACATACAGATTTTCGCTTTTGAATGTTATAATTTAAAATAATAATTTTATCGGCACCCCAAATTAGAAATACAAATAATCTTTCCAAAATTCACTATAATTTACTAGTTACAGTTAAAAAGGGTTCAAAATAAAAATTATTGAAAATATTGCACATCAAACGAACAGAGAATAAAATTAGAATAATAACATCCTCAATTTGTGATATCATTGTTTCAAGTAACCTAGTGCTTCTTAACAATTATTTAAAATCATGACATATCCGTCAGATTCATATTATGATAGTAAGTTAATTTATAAAAATTTCAAAATTATTAAAGTTTTACGAAACATCTTTCATTTGTTATCAAAACACAAACTAAAATTATGAAAAAAGACATTGCGTTGCAATGGATAAAGATGTTAAAATTTGCGTGAGTAATTTTGTATATAAATTTTGTTTCAGATAAAATGATCCTGTATCTACTACTTCTAGCAGCGCTAGCTGTAAATGGTGCCCCCCTTGAAGGGCAACCGATCAAACGTACGCCACTGGTGTATTACACTCATCCAACATCGCAATATGTCGCAGGAGGGCTGTACCCATACATCCAGTACCCAGGTTATACTCCGCCACTGGGCAAAGCGTTACAAAGGTAATTTTAAATTAATTTTGATTTTACAATTATTTTTAAATTTACCAAAAAACTTAGAAAGCTAATGATACTTAAGATGATACTAAAAGTATGTCAAAATGAAAATAATGTTATATAAGTTTTTGTTTATGAAAATTGCTCTTGGATTTTTTCGTTTAAGTGTAATTATGATTTGATTGTTATTATTAATTTATTTCGTGCTAGGTAAATAATAGAAGTGACACAGTTTCTATCTATGAAAAGCGTTGTAATACAATCACAAATATAATTATATATTTTTACTTTCTTATAAATAATGGATTAGATTTTCAACGATAAGACAAGCGCGACTTTTCTGTCAACAGTAATATGTTGAAGCTATAATTATTTATTTATTATAGCATTCAATCACCAAACGACTTAATTTTCTACCCAAATACACTTGCTCCGCAACCGCTAGTATTCAATCCGCATACTGTTCCAGTAGCACCAAGATTTACAGCACCCCCTAACGGTTTAGTGGATGCAATCTACGCTTGGTTTGCCGAAAATAATTTAGCAATACCAGAAGATCCACGAAAAAATGGCAAGTTATGCACTATTCCTCTATTTAATTAATAATTTATCTTCGCTAAATTTAGAAGCGGTTCCTGAAAAAGAAAATTCTCCAAAAGATCCTGAAAAGGTTGAGACTCCAGACAAACCAGAAGCAGGCGAGGCTGAGGTACTAGCAGAAGCTGATAGAAGCTATCCAAAGAAAATGACACCAAATTTCAAACCAGGACAACGGTTTTATATTTTAAATGGACAACCACAATTCTTCGGTAACTACCAGCCGTCATTACCAAGGGCCCAACCTGTTATTCCACAACTTTTGACTAGAAGCGCGTTTCCAGCAGATACACAAAATATTTTGTACTTACAACCAGAACAACCTCAGCTGCAAGAACCAGAAAAATTGATGAAACTGGCAAGTCAAGAGAGTCAAAATAGGGTATCGCTTCGAAACTCAAATTCAGACATACAAGCTGAACCAGAGTTGGCTCCACAAAACTATGTTCTATTACAAGAAACTCAACAAAATCCAGGACATTTGAAAATTCAAAATCAAGAATTAGTGCAGAATTATCCACAACAAATATATTTAGGAAGATTATTACAACAAGGCCAAGACATTAAATCAGAAGCACTTCAACATGGGTATCTGCAGCAACACATCTCTCAAACTCCGATACATCAAACCCATTATGTACCTGTAGAAGTAGTACCACCTCAAGTCCCAAATATTCACTCCCAAATTCAGTATCAAAATCAGGAATTACAACGACCAGAAGTGCCAACTCAACAATTATCTTTCATTCACATTCCAGTAGATAGAAACGTTCAACCTCCTCAATATATAAAATCAATCGTTCCAATTCAGATTAATGCTAAAACTCAAGTGCCACAAATTCCGCTAATTCCAGAAGATATACAACAACGAAATACTGGAAATATTTTGTATTTGCGAGCACCTGTTGATGCTGATCCAGAAAACCAGCAAGTACAACAACAACAACAACAACAACAACAACAGGAACAAGAAAATATTGTTCCACCTGGAGTAGCAGCTCTTGAATTTGCAAGATACATTGCTAGCAGACAACATGAAGATATTTACAGTGATTCTGTTGTTGTAGAAGCCAAGGAAGGAACTGAAGAAGAAGTAACAAAAGAACCTGAAGCTCCTCAGGATCCTGAAGTATCAGAAGAACCCAGTATCGCTCAGGCTCAACCTGGAGGCGTTGCCTTAGCTGGAGTTGGTGGTGTAGCATCTTCGGCACCTAGGGGAACGGCTTTAGTTGGCGATAAAGGATTAGCAGTAGCAAGTCCTCACGCAACAGCAGTTGCAGGACCAGACAATGCCGATAGTAAACCGAAGAGACGATACGTCTAATTTAATTCAAATATTATAATTCATTATTCATTAAACAAAAAATATATATATAGTTAAAATACGAGATCCATCATGCCATTATTTCATTAGAGTATTGTGATTATATTAAAAATAAATAAAATCTAATAAAAATATTGATTTATCACAAAAAAAAGTGGATCACATGATCGATTTCATCGGAAGATTTCAAGGGAATGTGTGACGTATTTCTTCAACTTCCGCTATTTCCCGCGATTGTTATTTCAGATTTAGAAACCGGAAGTGACCTAATACTAATACTCATATAGGAATCATTTGCCCGGTACCTTTTGAATTGCAAGTCGAATGTGATGTTAACTCGACCTTGACTCGGATTACTCTTATCTTTGAAAATTTTGATTCCTATCCTTAATTTTCCACAGTTCTCAACGTTGTAAAAATTATAGGCTACGTCACATCATGACCCATTGTATATTTAAATTCAACGTGAATTTTACAAAATATAAATTCTACGTTATAAATTTATTTATTTTAAAATAAAAACTATTAAAACAAATTTGAAATAGACTCTTTCCCCAAAGCTGTTCTACATGGCATTTGAGGTTACTCGCATAGAAAATAAACAAAACTATTACTGATAAAAGAAACCTAATTATTTATGTACTAGTGTATTATTCGCTACGTGGTCAACAAAAATCTTCCATTGTTTATAAAGTTTTTTTCGTACATGTACAAGTATCCAAATAAAAATGTACTTAAAATTTATTGTTATTTATACCGTACTTATATATAATTTAGTAACTGCTGACTGTGGTTGTTCGACGAATCGAAATTCGCAGTGCAGTAACAAGGTTGATACATCCGATATATATTCGGAAGAAGCAAATACTGATTCTACGAAAAAAGATGTAAATCATGACGGAATGGTTTATATTGAAGGTTCCACATTTGAAATGGGAACGAATAAGCCTGTCTTTCCATCAGACAATGAAGGGCCAGCGAGAAATGTAACTATTAAGTCATTTTATTTAGATAAATACGAAGTTTCTAATGAGAAATTCGCTGAATTTGTAACTAAGACTAGTTACAAGACTGAAGCTGAAAGCTTTGGTGATAGTTTTATATTTGAAATGTTAGTTGATGAAGCGGAAAGAGAGAAATATAAAGAATTTCGAGCTGTATCAGCTCCATGGTGGATCAAAATGAAAGATGTTGATTGGAAACAACCAGAAGGACCAAAATCAAATATAGAAGGTTAATAATTCTAAATATAAAACATAAATGTATTATTATTTTATATAATAAATAAAATAGCTTGCCTATGAATTTTAGATCGGATGAACCATCCAGTTGTTCATGTATCATGGAATGATGCTGTAAAATATTGTGAATATTTGAATAAACGTTTGCCAAGTGAAGCCGAATGGGAAATGGCATGTAGAGGAGGATTGAAACAAAAATTGTATCCATGGGGTAACAAACTTATGCCAAAAAATAAACATTGGTAAAATATATTTATTCAATAATATAGTTATTTTATTTCTATGTAATAAGAATAACATTTATTAGGGCGAATATTTGGCAAGGAGAATTCCCAACTACAAATCTTCAAGAAGATGGATTTTTGTCAACGTGTCCGGTTGACCAATACCCAACAAATAAATTCGGCTTACATAATATGGCTGGAAATGTTTGGGAATGGACACAAGATATTTGGTTAAATAATCCGGTAATTATTATTTTCATTTTAGTATATAATCAGGCACTTTATTGGAAAGTCGAGTGTAAGCAAGTCAAGAATTTTCGTTTTACGAGTGTACATTTTCAGGATGAAAGAGTTAAAAAGGGAGGTTCATATCTTTGTCATGAAAGCTATTGTTGGAGATATCGTTGTGCTGCCAGGTCGCAAAATACTAAAGATAGTTCCGCTGGCAATTTGGGCTTTCGTTGTGCCAGCAACGCTTAAGATTACTTATAATGTGAAACCAACATTTAAAATATTGTGTACTTAAAAATAATCATTCCTGCCGATAAGGTCTTCCATTTTTGTTGATAACTAATATAATTAAAAAAAAAAACAATAAAATTTCAATGTTTGTATTGTATTTTAGAAAATATATAACATACCAAAAAACCATATTTACAAAAATTATTTATTTCTTAAATCATAAAAATCACTTATGCAGTAGCTACACATCGACAATAGGGTAACACTTGTTAGTTTTTTACCGGTTCGGCAACACACCAGGATTAGATGATCAGTGGCTTTGTATTTTGAGTACTTTTTAAAAAAATATTTTATTTTTCAAAAATAAAAAATTATTCATCATTTATTCAGTCGATTATTATAGAATACTTAGGATTATTTCTAAGTGGGTTTAGTATATTTGATGACCGTATTAACAAGTGAATTGCAATATGAAGGCAGTTGTCTTGTTACTGGAACATATCTATAAATTAAATACCCCCCAAATGATAATAAGGAGAGTTTGAAAGTGATTTTGATTAATTTTGAGCATATAGTCTGAGGTGGTATAACGATTATCTGCGGTATGTACTGAGCCTGCACTTGCGGCAACAGTCTCATAATGCCGGGTACATGACCTATACCAACAACACCAACTACTTTTTTCGGAATAAATTGGCCTAAAAAATAATTATTAATGTTAAATATATCTGGAGTTTTGCTGAGTTTTACCGTTATTGTCTACGAATGGTTGTGCTGCCAGTTGTAAAGAATGCGTGAGATATACATCGCGTTCATTTACGAATACTTCACCTAAAGCCGGAAATTCTCCAGCCATTTCCGCTAATAATTCTTCCAACATATCACGTCGTTTACATTTTTCCACATCTTCTTTACTAAAAAAAACATTTTTAGCTAATATTATTTATGTAATATCAGCATATAATAAAATCCACTTAACATAAGTCAAGTGTATTAAATATCAAATTACGTGGTTCACCTAATAGGATCTTTAGAAGTAATTAAATGCCAACCCAGTTTCAGAGTTTGAAACCAAGATAACCGAGACAAAGCTCGTTGAATTGTTATCTGGATAGGTCGGTCCCCTAAATGAATGTCGCACTGATGCACTTTACTGGCCTATAAAAAAAAATTATATATATACATATATATAAATATTCCCTATTAATAAATTATTTCCGAAAAATAAATAAATTACTTCTGTGAATGCTGTTCGGAATTCTCCCCCAGGTGCCATCCCCAATTCTTTCGTAAGATGAGCACTCATATTCAATAATAAAATATACATCAACCCATTAAAAACACCATTCTGTTGGATAGTATTCCGAATCTTTTCCATATTAATATTTTTCGCTTCTTCCAGCAAAGTTTTCTCATCCAATTGCAAGATGTTTATCCTTGAAGGACAGAGCTCAACCATAACAACATGTGGTTGCACTGCTTGGATAACGCTTGCAACATCATTCTGAGATTCCACGCTAAAATGTGCGGTTCCCACTAAATAAATTTTCGTCCCGTTTTCGCATCGGATCAACGTTATTGTTTCCGGTAAATTTTTATCGAATTCTTCTATATTAAGTGACCCATCTTCGGTGTTGTTGATTTCTTCGAAATTGTTATCAGATGAGTTCCGATCAGAATCTGAGTTGATTGGGGTGGAGGATCCTTCAGACATTTCTAAAATGTTTTTAATTTATTGTTTTTGTTCTTAACACCCATATATAGGGTACGTAGTTTTAAAATGGCCTGACATACGATTGAATTGCGTAGGTGTTTTTGTTTTGTAGATGTATGAAAATTGTATAGATTTGTATTCAATATGGAGATAAATAATGACCTACCTTTAAGTAGAAAATTAAAACTAAAAAATTATAAACACATCAAAAATAGGATTGACACGTCACGTTGATTTAGATCACGTGCCAGACTGCAGAGTAGGTTGCATGTTCTATGAAAGGTATAGGTGGCATAGAACGTGTTATTTTATTAAAATTATTATTATCACTTTACACTAAATAAGAACAGGTACGCTCCACTATGCACAATATTAAACGAAGAGAATATATTTTTAAATATAACCCAACTATATAATATTTTTATAAATCTTTATTTAACACTATTATATCGAAATATTAGAACTTGCTTATTTGGTAAATTTTTAAGCACGACCCGTAGAACTGAATTTCATATACCCATATGGCTGATGAAATTTAGCTTTTAATTTCAGATAAAATGGGAGAAAACTGCGCAAATATGACGCCGGATGAAAAGTTCTTTATGATAACGAGGAATTTACAAGAGACGTTGGGCGAGGATAAATTAAAAACAGTACTTAAAGAACGCGATTTGAAAATTTATTGGGGTACTGCAACAACAGGGAAACCGCACGTTGCCTATTTTGTACCAATGTCGAAAATCGCTGATTTTCTAAGAGCAGGTTGTGAAGTATGTTAACACAATCGACTTAAGTTACTTAAAATTACCAAAGCCTACTTATAGTTTTTTTCCTTTCTATTATCACTACCTAGTAATAAATTTTAATAATGTTTTCTTAGGTGACCATTTTATTCGCTGATCTCCATGCTTATTTAGATAATATGAAAGCACCTTGGGAATTATTAGCGCTTAGAGTCGACTATTACGAATACTCTATTAAAGCTATGCTAACGTCTATAGGCGTACCTTTAGATAAATTAAAATTTGTTCGTGGCACTGATTATGAGCTAACGAAAGAATATACTTTAGATGTTTATAGATTAAGTTCTGTTATAACAGAACACGATGCGAAAAAAGCTGGCGCTGAAGTGGTTAAACAAGTTGATCATCCACTACTCAGTGGTCTTTTATATCCTGGTAAATTCGAAAAAAAAAATTTTATGATTGAAAATAATTATTTATTTGAATAGGTCTCCAAGCTTTAGATGAAGAATACTTAAAAGTAGATGCTCAATTTGGTGGAATTGACCAACGTAAAATATTCACATTTGCCGAAAAGTATTTGCCGCAACTTGGCTACCAAAAACGCATTCATCTAATGAACCCAATGGGTAAGTTTCCACGCATGCGCATAAAACATACATAGAATGAACACATTCGGGTATTTTCGTTCGACTATTTCCAATTATTTAATTTAGTTCCTGGTCTGACTGGTGGGAAAATGTCTTCTTCGGAAGAAGATAGTAAAATCGATTTACTAGATTCGCCAGCAAATGTGAAAAAGAAGTTGAAGAAAGCATTTTGTGAACCTGGAAATATTGCTGATAATGGTGTTTTATCTTTCGTTAAACATGTTCTTTATCCGTTGTTCCCAACTGGAGAAGGCTTCGTTGTACCTCGTACTGAGGAATATGGAGGAAACACAACGTACTTAAAATTCTCAGA
This sequence comes from Nebria ingens riversi, assembly GCA_018344505.1. Taxonomy (NCBI): domain Eukaryota; kingdom Metazoa; phylum Arthropoda; class Insecta; order Coleoptera; family Carabidae; genus Nebria; species Nebria ingens. The sequence continues at coordinate 292,578 of JADQWA010001036.1, forward strand.
ACTCCAAGAAGCGTTTGCTCAAGAAAAGTTGCATCCTGGTGATTTAAAAGCAGGTGTTGAGAACTATATCAACAAACTTTTAGAACCAATTCGAAAAACTTTCGAAGAACCGAAACTCAAAGCTTTGATTGCGAAAGCATACCCAGCTCCAGGAAAACAAAGTAGGTCATAGTGAACAGGAAAAAAAACTTAGGTTTTAATTATAATGTTGCGTAGAAAATACAGGCCCAATCGTCGAAGAAATAGTTCCATCTCGTTTAGATATACGCGTTGGAAAAATTGTCGAAGTGTCTAAACATCCCGACGCAGATGCTCTCTATGTAGAAAAAATAGATCTAGGTGAACCAACGCCTAGGACTATAGTTAGTGGATTAGTTAATTATATTCCAATTGAAGAAATGCAAAATCGTATGGTTGTGGTTTTGTGCAATTTAAAAGCCGCGAAAATGCGAGGAGTGGAATCTCAAGGAATGGTTTTGTGTGCGTCAGTGTAAGTTGTTCTTTTACGTTTATTTCAGTTGGCAACATATAAAATTTAGATCTTATTTTGTGCATGAAGTCACGTTTAGACACTGAAATATATAATAATTGGAAGGGGCACTGCCAGGCCAACCCATGAGTGTAAAACAGGCCGAGATAGCATGATATAAGTTTCTCTTTCCCACACTTCTGCGCATGCGCATTAGTGACGAAGCCACGTTATGTACAGTATCGTTAGAAAGTGTTAGAAGTGCAGAGTATGAAATATATGTGCTTAGCTTAGATGGTTATTGAAAAAATAAAATGGTGAAGCATTGCTGCGTGGAATTCCTACGTTAACAAATCACTTATTTAATGAGCTAAACGGTCAATGATATGTACTATTTATAACTACTGTTTTACTTGCCAAGCAGACTGTACCGACAGAGAGAGGTATACCCCTCTGTGATTCTCTCGGCTCGCAGCGAGCACGTCAGTAGCCGTTCGTTATATATTTCAGTGCGTTTAGACGTCCATAATTTATAAGTTAGCAACCCTGATTATCTTATTCTATATAAAAATTGTTAATGACGTCATACTTTAGCTTATCTTTTAAATATTTTTAGAGATGATCCAAAACAAGTAGAAACATTGATCCCTCCAGAAGGTGCTGTTCCAGGCGACCGCGTTTACATCGAAAATTTCGAAGATGGTTCACCTGATGAGGTGTTAAATCCCAAGAAAAAAGTCTGGGAAAAATTACAAGTCGACTTAAAAACGAACACTGAATTTTTAGCTCAATGGCAATGTAATAATTTGATTACTAAATCTGGTGGTTTAATTCGAAGTAGCTCAATGAAAGGGGCACCAATCAAATAAAAATGCTGCATTTATTTACCATTATAAATTAAGCTTTTTATTAATACATAACATCAATAAACATGTAAATTAAAATTGAAAATAAAATCTGAATATTATCTGCTTTTTTAAAACAACTTTTCAAATATATTTATATCACGTATTGCTCATTTTTTCTCTGACAAGAGATAACTCTAATTTTGCCTTTTCTAATTCAACCTCCATTTTCAATTTCGACATTGCCACAACTTCTAATTCATTTTTTAATTTTTGTTGTAACAGATTTGCACATTCAATTTCAATGTGATGCTTATCCCGTGCAAATTGTAATTGATCTTTTTGATATTCTATTTCTCCGAGTATTTTCTGTTTCATAATTTCTGTCTCGAAAGATGCAAGATTATCTTTACATGCATCATCTAATCTCGCACGTTTCGAGTCACCCAACTTTGCTAGGAAGTGCTCTTTTTGAATTTCAAACTCAAAATGTCGTTTATGTTTCGTTGGACTAACATCAAAAAGTGATATATTTATTTCTTTTGAATTATCTGCTTCTAATCGATGTCGTTGGCTTAATGTCGCAAGACAATTGTCATCCGGTTCAACAGTTATAGAAATTGGGTCATCGGAGGGATCTGTTTGATATGGTCTAAAAACAATTTTTATATATTTATAAAAATTATTTTTATTATTAATTATTTACCTGTCAGAGTCGAAACTATTTTCTTCACTATTACTAGAATCATTTCCCGTTTTATCTTTCCTAAATATATTAAAATCTTCCGGGATAATTTCATATATGGCCCAGTCGCATTCACTAGGCGAGTCGTCTGGCAATGTACCATGCTCTTTTAGATGTGTTTTATATTTCGTAATCGCAGTTTTCGCATTACATTTCAATCGTTGATAATATTCTCGAAGTCGTTGCCAATCTCTGTTATAGCCTCTTGTGGCCATAAGTTGACTCAACTCTTCCCATTTCCGTTTACGAGCATTAATACTTTTTGGGTCATTTGTTTTGGTTTCTAATACAATTTTGTTATCTTTTACAAAATTTATTAACAGCTGTTTTTCTTGATGCGAAAATAATTTACGCACTTTTCTATCGTAAATGTGCGTGATCGCACATTCATTTGACATTTTTTAAACAAAACAAACTATTTTATTGCAAAACATTTTCTTTGGAAATTAACGGAGAGATCTCATAGAAAAGATTCTAAATCAAGACCAACGAATATTTGTTCGTTTACATACGATTCTTAATGCAATAATATTTGTTCTCAAATATGGCACATTACTTAAATATAATTTTATTTTTTAGTTATAATTTGATTGTTTGAATAATTTCTAATATTATTCTTTTTCATTTAAATATTGAATTCGATAACTAATCATGAATAATGGTTTTACACTGGCTTGCACTGAGTTACACTGCAGTGCAGAGTGCACTACAAGGACCATGAGCTTGTACAAGAATCATTTTTACGTCGTATATAGTTATATGATTTATCCACCAGGCTATACCTCAGAAGTTTTATTTACATTTTCTAAATATCAAAATATTGTTCCACATTATGGCTGAAGATGATCCTTATGCAAGTGTATCGAAAAGTCGCCTTAAGTTGAAAGGCGACAGTGGCGTTAAAAAGAAAAAGAAAAATAAGGAGAAGAAAATTTTGGACCAAGTCAAAAATGCAGCAGAAACTGCAGAATCAGATTTGAAGAATGACAACCCTCCAAATCGCACAAAAGCAGAAATCGCGTTTAAAAATATGCAAGAGAAAATGGTAACCCCTAGTTACTCCTTTCATATTCACATAAATAATATTTTATTTATCAATAGCAAACACAGAAGATACTCGAGAAAGCCTCAATGACCCATAAGCAACGTGTAGAAAAATTCAATCAACATTTGGATAGTTTAACAGAACATTTCGATATCCCCAAAGTTTCATGGACAAAATAAATATACCATTATTTATAATTTTAATTTACTATGTATATGTTAAAAAATAAATATTATTTATATCGTACATTAATTATTATTTTTTATCCCCTTCCATAAATCGACCTGTTAGTGCCAGCCAATCTCATAAAATCATTAAATTGAGGTTATAGTTTAAAACAAAAATAACCACTTACTAAAATAAGAATGAATTTCATTGTTAATTTCTTCAAAAGAATAATCGGCAGTATGATACAATTACTCTCATTTGGAAAGAAAACAATCACTAATTCATTAAACATTTATATAAAAACAACTAACGGTAATACGCTTAACGTTAACTTGGATCCAAAATGGGATATTAAAACCGTCAAAGAAAATGTCGCTCCACAGTTGGGATTGGAGCCAGACGAAGTCAAGATAATATTCGCGGGAAAAGAATTAGGCGACACGATTGTTATAGAGGTTAACAGGACTCATACAAATGCAGCTAGAGCTTTATAAAATATGTTTTCTTATTTAGGATTGTGATTTAGGACAACAAAGTATTTTACATGCGGTTCGCCAACCGAGAACACCTAAGAAGAATTTGAATAAATCGAGTGTATTGCTCGAAGAGGAGAGTCCATCGGGTTCGAGACCACTAAATGAAACTTTATTAGATTTGCAACTTAGCCCAGTGGAAAAACGAGAGGCTATCACCGATGAAGGTCTTTTTAATTTTTAGATTTATTTTTGATATTTAATGTTTGTTTTTTATAGACAAGGAACGCAAAAAGGCTCATTTCTATGTTTATTGTTCTACTTGTAAATGTTTGAAAACCGGCAAATTAAGAGTTCGTTGCCACTTCTGTAAAAGTGGAGCTTTTACAGTACACTCCGACCCGCAAAGTTGGGATGATGTTATGAAACCGAAACAAGTCACAGGCTTGTGTGAAAATGGAGCAGATTTGTGTGCAAATGTATTTTATAATTTTGTTAAATTACCACTAAATAGTGTACATTTATACTTGATATAGTGTTACTAAGTACAAATTGAATTGTCTAACGTATATTATTTATATTGAATAATCATATTGAATTTTTATAATTTCAACTCCAAATGATACAAATGTGTCCACTTAATAGTGCCAATTTGTACACTATCTAGTATTTACTTAGAAATATTAAATACTCATAGATTTTGGTTTGGTAGATTTTACAAAACGCCGAACCAACATTTGCAGAATTTTATTTCAAATGCGCAGCCCACACTTCTCAAGGCGAGACAGATCAAGCTGTACCACTATACCTAATAAAACCAAATTTGAGAGAAGTACCATGTTTAGCATGCTCAGACATAAGTGACCCAGTGTTTGTTTTCTCGTGCACTGAGGGCCACGTTACTTGTTTAGATTGTTTCCGGCAATATTGCAGTTCACGATTACGAGATAGACAATTTTGGCAACATCCAGAATTTGGCTATACTTTAGGATGCCCTGCCGGCTGCACGGACTCATTTATTGAAGAGATACACCATTTTAGATTACTTACAGATGCTCAAGTAATTATACGTTACAATATATTTTTCGCATTATTTATAATTTAATTTATAGTATACGCAATATCAACGATTTGCTACTGAAGAATATGTTTTACAAGCTGGAGGAGTTCTATGTCCTCAACCTGGTTGTGGTATGGGGATTTTAGCTGACGAAGAATGTACAAAAATCCAGTGTTTGAATGGTTGTGGAGTAAGTTATTTTAAGGAGATAAACCGTCTTGCTAATAAGATAATTTCACTTACCTTTCTTGTAGTTTGTTTTCTGTAGACATTGTCTGCAAGGATATCACATCGGTGACTGCTTAACACCAGATACTTCCGGTTCATCTCTTGGAGATTGTAGTTATAATGTAGATCCGACCAGAGCCGCTGAAGCTCGATGGGATGAAGCATCGAAGGTCACTATTAAAGTCTCAACGAAACCATGCCCAAAATGTCGAACTCCAACTGAAAGAGATGGTACACATTTATTTAATAAAAATCAATTGTGTTAGTTTAAAATTTAAAAATATGTCGCTTAAATTTAATTTGTTTCAACAGGTGGTTGTATGCATATGGTATGTACTAGAGCTGGGTGTGAATACCATTGGTGTTGGGTCTGTCAAAGTGCATGGACCAGAGATTGTATGAGTAGTCATTGGTTTGGCTAAATAAAATTGCTATTTGAGCTTGTTTTTTAAGTTGTATCATGTGATATTGTTGTTATTTTGTGATTATTAACTATAATGTAGTTGTATTTGCCACCCTACTTTTGTGAAATTGTATAATGTATGAAATAAAGAAATAAATCAACTTTAGATTTGTTATTTCTTAAACTTGTATCAATTTTTCTGTTTTTAAATCAAATTCTATGTCAAAAGAACCCTAAAGTATACATTTATAGACAGACGCATGATAGTAGATTAAATATTAAAAATATATATATAGATAAGACATCTATATTATTTGCTATGAAGCAAATAATGTAGCAGTTGACTTTAATGAAACTTCTATAGCCATCTATGTAGTAAGCAGTGAACTAATTCAGGATGTCAACATGGCTTTGCTATAAAATGAACTTTACAAGAAAAAATTGCAATTTATTGTCTAAAAATGGCTTAGGTTAAGATATATAATAAAAATTGCTGTTCCAAGTAACCCCTACTCTCTGAAGTAACCCCAACTAGTGCTACGTGACATAAAAAGATGCGCACCATTGAGATAAATAGCCAAAATCACAGATAATCTGTGTTTAAATATTCAGTATTCAGAGAATAATTTTTAACTCTATTTTGGAGTAAAATATATAAAAATATATGTTTAAAAAAATTGCCTGGTACCTGAAATTTGGCCAATTTTTATTTATTTAATCAATATCCATAGGAACAAAACAATTTTAAATAAACAAATCTAATTTTGTGTAACACTCTGTTTTGAAAACCATAATAATTGCGTTTTGAAACTGTTTCAAGAATACAGAAAGTACAAGTGCATTATTATTTTGTATAATTGTTTACTGTATTTACAATAAATGTTTATTTAGTAATTTATTAATTATTATTCAATGGAACTTAACCCAACTGAAAATAAAGGTAAATTTTCAATAAAATTAATCAAAATTTCAAGTGAATAATAAAAATATGCATATTGAAATATGTCATTGACAGCGATACACTATGAAATAGAACAGTATTCGCGCGTAGAATTCCACTATCGTCTTCGTTTCCTGTAAATATGTAAACATTTTTTGAGTCGAATGGGAAATAATATTAGTTCCATTGCGTTTTGGATTATTGTTTGGTTATTCACGCACGTAGCAAAACAATCAGTAATAATTAAATGACACATTGTTAAAATAATAGTGTTTAAATAATCGTTTATTTCATTCATAAATCTATGCATATAGTAATGGATTGAAAGATTTTAATTTGCATATGATTGAAATTTGTTGACAATCTGACAATTTTATGATTTTGATAGAATTACCATAAACATGAAGCGTAAGCAGCTTTTAAATCGTAAGTAATTTTATTCAAATTTTTATAGGTAATGAAAATGTGAAAGCAGGAGTGCAAGTTATGAATAAGATGATTACTCTTAACCATCCTCCTTACATATTAATATCTAATGATCAAGTCAAGAAAGGTAAAACCTCTACGTATCTCATAGTTAAGAATCATTTTCGTTTGATTGTTAGAAAATGAATATTAAATTAAAACGTTACTAAATAATTTCAAAATCGAATGTTTCAAAAAATCCTAGAATCTTTTAAATTCAAAATTAAATATTAAAACGTTTTGCAGCCTGACACGTGTTATCAGCAAAAATAAATTCATATCCAGCTAAAGATAAACCTTTTCATAAAATAACGAGACATCTGTGGCACATTTGGAAACTAAACACCTATAGTGACTTCTATCCTATATCTGTCTATTTAGTCGATATTTCATTGATCAAAATCACTACTAATTGTGTCTCTTTATTAGATAAAGCGCATGTGCAGGGAATTTTATCGAAAAGTTTATTTTACGAATATTTTTATGATATACTATACTTAACAGGTGGTATTTATAATGGAACCAGAAAAATACCACGGCCGGCGAATGCGTTCATGATATTCGCAAATGAAAATAGAAAAACGATAGCCAAATTGTATCCGCAGGAATCAAATAAGGAGATTAGTTGTCGATTGGGGAAGGAATGGAAAAATTTAGCTGCCGACCAAAAGAACAATTATTATTTGAAAGCTAAGGCAGTGGATGCTGAACATAAAAGAAAATTTCCAGGTGATTTTTTAGTATAAATTAGAGCTTTTTGAGTTGATTCAAATAGGTGCACACGGTGGGAATTTACGTGATTGTAAACGTAAATTCGCGCTAGAAAATATGTTAAGTTCTTTTAAAAATGAAGTAATTTTTTAACTTCCTTTTGTAATTTTGAACTATAAGTATTGTGAATTTACTTATTTCTCTTTAACATTTTTGATATCGATGTGAAATTTCAAGAGTTTTTGTAATTTGATTTATAAATGATTTCTTTTTTTATAACATTTTAAGAAATTAGTGTAAATTTATATTACTTCATTTATTATTATGATTTTACATTGTAAATATTCTAATTCTTCCTATTATCTATTCGTCTCTTATTTGGTATTAATGATTTAGAATTTAGCCCAAATAAGCTCGGTATTTAGTTAAGTATTTTTAGAAACAGAAATATTTGTCGAAATGAAATAAAAACTTCTAACAAGTTAACACATATGTTAGTATGTCGGTCGTGAATCGAGCGCTCGGTACGTCGATGGCAAAATGCCCCGGGAAGCCATATGAACGCAAATTAGTTGTTTTTCTCTTGGAAAACTGATATCATGATTACCCTCGCGTCGCTTGGGACACGGCACCAGTTTTTAAGAAACGCGAGCCAAAAACTTAGCTTGCAGAATTTTTTCACAATAACTCTACATGTAAATCATCTAACAATGCACACCTGTTATCTCTGCAGAAGTATACTCATAGAGTAATGTTTTACATTAGAAGAATATCGAAAATTGAAAAAAAATTACAAAAATGTTCTAAGTATCTTTTGGTGGAAGCGTCGATATTGTTGCACACTTGTAATCTTGGGTACACGGCGTTCGTAGGCGTTTTCTACGGTGTCGAGAGTATCAACCTCACCGCCACTACCACCAAGAACGATCTAGAACTTTAGAAGGAGGGTGGCAAAGAAGGCAGGTATGTCCGAGGGATTACGACATCGACCAGTCTAGTATTGAGTACCAGACCAGGCTGATGTACTGCACTGTTAGTTTACAGTCGTTCCGTGATGCGCGCTTCCGAGCTCAATAAAAAGACGAGGGAAAAAGAAAAATCACCAGACCAAAAATATTCCTCTAAAGAACCTTAAGTCCTTCATTGATGAAGTCATACTTGTACTGTTCCAGTCTTCTGGAAATTTCAAAATTAATCAAGTGATTGATTATAATTTTATTGTTGACATTCATTGTACTTCAATACCGTCGTTAGGGGACTTCATAGACTTAATAGATTTTTTTCAGAATCTAGTCATTTGTCAACTCAAAATCTAATACTAAACTTTCAAAGTAGTATGTGCATTGTTTAAAATAAATACTACAGCGCATGCGTACTACTATTTTGAAAAGCTCTTTAAAAACTATCCCGCCTAAAATTGTTGCAATTGGCAAAATAATAAAATAGCGTGTATATTTTAAAAATCCAATTAATTACTCTTCCCCAGGCTTTAATTATTAAAAATATTTAGATACAATAATTAATTATTGAAAATCTGTTCTTCATGGGTTTGTACCCGGTAGATCGAACACTAATCTCTAATGGATTAAATCTGTAGGTAATCGCGGTGGCAGAGATCAAAAAGTTTCATGTCTCTTTCGATATCTTTATGTTGCTTTGACAGCTGCGTGCCGCTTTGCAGTTTTGTCCGAGTTTCTCGGATTGACACGCACTTCTTAAGCTCCCTGCTCCGCAGTTTCTTCATTCATAGATTTTCTCTCCGGGGTTGGGACGTTATATATGTATATAGGTGTGTGTGTGTGGAAACGGTGCGCATTGACATTTAAACTTTCGGACCCTATTGGTACTGTTGCCGGGCCAGGTTAAATTAAGTGTTTAAGTTTAACGAACGAACCAAAAAAGAAAAATACAATCAAAGCTTGTTGAATATTCAAAGATTTGGAAAATGGTTTCGGGGTTTTTAAATGTAAATTTTGCAAATCGTTTTCCTTACAAGTCAATGAAATATTAAACAATTTTTCATTCACAATTAAATTGCAAATGAATAGTAAATTCAAGTCTCGAATTAATATTTGTTAAAAGAGATGAACATTATGAAATTTAATTTGTTGTGTATAAGGAGACAGAAACCTTTCATGCAACGTAGAAAAAATTTGTTCTTATAATCAATATCCCCATATTGAGAAGACATATTTTAAATATTGATTTTAATATGATTGAATTATAGTTCTATTTTAAGCTCAGATTTTTGTTCATTTTGTAGTGAAATCAATAATATTGTATCAAATATTTTCATAACTCGTTTTGCAGTCTAAAGAATGAAGCTGCACAAGCATAAAAAAAATCGGCAATGGGTATTTCTATGGCCTTGATGAGACATCTCGGTAAAAATATGTTTTTCTGAACTAAAAACATCGTCCACTGCATTACATTTGTTTGGTTTCGATGTTTGTATTATATTATACTCAATTTGTGTTAGGTGTAGTTTAAGTTTGTCTATTAATACAATAATAATTAGACTAGAGTGATTGTTGTTTACGATTAGAAACAATTGATCAATTAACGATTTCGTAGATAGAAGTAAACAAAATAAAATAGTAAAAATTTCGCATATGAATCGATTTTAGTTTAGTAATTAGATAATTCCTAATCACGTTGGTAAAACAGGTATATATGCGTATGTGATTTTTATTCGAATGGTGCAGAAGTGTGCAAAAGACGACCGTTGGGTTGGGAACCCATATGACCCAGTTGAGGAGTAGAAGAGTGCGCCGATGTCGGGGGATCGCCGTTGTACACACTTCACGTACTGCACACCATACAGGCGGGACTGCAGACTACAGCGTGCTCATACCGAAAGAGGCGACGACGCTCGGACGTATTGATTCCCGTGTTCAGTCGGCGTCGTGCGTCCGGCGTCGCCTTAGTGCGCTGTTGGACGCCCGTCGTGGTGCTAGTGGACCAGAAACATTCACACTGCGCTCGCCGAACAGTTCGCACCGCGACGTAACCTCAAAAACAAACCGATTATTCTAACCATTGGCCGCGCGCGAAAACTCAAACGTTACACCAAACGTTCTCAACAACAATGAACTAGTAAATCAAATCAGTTTATTTCTTTCTCTGTTGTATTTATATGGAACAAAACGATTTTTGTGCAACAGAGATTAATGTGCCAATATTTTGTTAATCTTCCGTAATATATATATATATATATAATATATACATAAATATAAGCTCAATTATTTCAATTAAACTAACGTGCGTTCCGCATTTTTTAAAAATATTTTAAAATGGATTGCTGCAACTATATGCAGCATAGACAGTCGTACTATGGATCACATTATTATGAAAGCGCTCCATCGTATCCTGAATATCATCAACAGTACAACAACAATATGCAACATTACGGCGGGCAAAATTGGGCGTTTGCTTCTTCCGCATGTTCAGGTATTAAAAAAAAACACATGTAAACAATTTTTTGACACCGCCCCCTTATGCATCCTATATAATTAAATGCACTTTTAGTTCTAAGCCAATTATAAATCATTTAAACAATTTAGGATATTTTATAGATATAAAATATCGTAAATTTTGGATTTAAAAGCAATTTTTTTAAATGTTGTTTTTTAAACCTAGATTTGATTATATTCATAAAGTTTATATGTTATAATGTAATTGCATAACAATTGTTTAATGTTGTTGTCTCAAGTATATTTTGCGTTGAATTCGTAGTGCGTGAATATTTTGACGTACTGCTTGTTAATTGGCAGCGATTGATTTTTCCCGCCCGCACATTGACGGCCTTGCGTTCCAAAAGAGATCAATAGTTTTCAATTGTGATATAACCTGTTGATTAAAATGAGGTAGGGTCTGGGAATGTATGTTGCATGAAAATTTATGAAAATATGCGAGAAAAATCAATTTTTTACCCTATGTGGCTACTTAAAGTGTGCGCAAAATTATTATTTCACGAATATAAATGTTTAAACATTTGTTTATGTACACGCCTCCTTGTAAAACACCGAATTATATGATCCTTTTACTTTATTTACAGCTATCTTTATCTACTTATTTCCCGTCTCCGTTCTATGCTTCATTCATATTTCGTGAATGATTTTATTTACGTACTTAAACGATGTTTACAATTTTGTATGTATACTATTTGAGATTTATTTGCCGTGAGAAATTTATAAAAAATATTTCTAAAGAATATAAAAAAACAAACTTTTATGCTGATTCATCTAGTTGTATAAACTTTCAAACTACAATTTATAACTGTTTAAGTAGGTATCTTTTGTAATGTAAATAAACATATTTCGGTTGTATAAAATATATAAATTCATAGTGTCAGTGTGAATTGTGTGTGGTCCAAATGACTAAGTAATACCAATTTAGATCTAAAATGTATATTTAAGATGTTTTTTTATTGGTTATTTACTTTATTCTTTTTTATAAGTATAGCTATTGTGTTATACTATGTGAATGTTATTGATGTGTAAGGTGAGGTATAAACTCGACGATATATTTGACTATGGATTTTTTCCAGATTACGTATATAACCCGAAGGAAGCCCGTTTAAGGAAGGCAATGAGGGAGCGCGAGAGGTCCATGGGCGCCGCGCAGATGGGTACGCAGAGGGCGCGTCGATCACCGCACTGGCCCAAACCACCCCACCATATGCCGCCGTCGCACGGGGAACACCTGCTGGTATGTAAAATCATTGACATCACCACCGTCTGCACTACGCGTTATCACCCAGGTCACAGCGACTATGACCCAAAAATTACTCAATAATCGATAATATTACTATTATCAAATCGTTTATGAAAAACTAGAACAATAATAGCGTAGTTTCAGAAATTATATAATCAAATTGTGCAACAAAAACTATATGCTTCTCCTATTAGAGAAATACAAATTGAAATTTAAAAAATACGCTTCTTAACAGTAAGAAGTGCACTTCACGTAGACAGTGCAACTATATTCATAACTAGCATTGCCGTTAGCAGCAGCACATTCGCAAAAACTAATACCAACTTGTATATTGTGTTTGCAACCAATATCGAATTTAAACCGTTTACAAAATAATTAATTCAATGGTTTTGCTTTTTAATTTTACCAATCAAATCGTGTAAAATCAAATAGTTTAAATTTTCGCCACCAGATTTCATAACACTGAGTATCATGTTCTCAAAATTCATGTAAATGTACATTATTGCATTGCAAATTAAGTTTATTTCGTCGTATATAATTTTTCCTTGTTCAATGCTTGATTTAATTTTACCATTGTACAATACTGATTTATATCAGTACACTGAGTCTAATTGAATTAGGAAGTATTGACTTGTTTTGTGCTATAAGTATATTTAGATATCGAGTGCACTAAAGAATGGCTCGGATTTTTATCTGATTATTACATTTACATAGAACATCAAATATAATTTGGTTACACTAACAAATTTAAAATATTTCTGACTTCAAATTTAAATTTGCTATGTAATATCAAAACACAATTTAAAATATTGATACCGGAAATATAGTATAAATAAAATATACAGAAACAAATAATATTTGGAGTAACTGAGATTTAATATAATAGAACGTAAAAAAGCTTAAATATGCGGCAATTTAGAATGCATAAAATGAAAAGATCTTTAGTCCATTCGGGTTGAAAATCCATGTTGTATGGATTTGAGTAATTCAACAAAAAAACGTAGATACCAAGATTCTTTTCGTCGATTTGTTCCCTGCTGCAATCAAGCTTCTTTTTTTGCGCGCGCGTTTTCCCAATAGTGTGTCTGTGTGAGCCAATACTCTCGACGGTCGAACGATCCAAAATTCGGCCAATTCGCGAACCAAAATCACTTGCGTGCGCAGCCAAACAAAGAAGGCGCGCGGGAGTTGGAATACGATTTCGATCTGCACCAGAGTGCTGGCGTAGTGAGCGTGAACCACCGACTCCTGGTTCATTCCGGTATAAACGATGAGCGCGATGCGTGGGTCTCTATAGCAACGCGCACGGGCGTAGTCACCGGGTTTTTTTCAGGTGGGGTCGATCATCGATGCTAAATTTTTGCAGTAGTCTATTGTCACCAACCACCTACCTCAACTCGATATACGTACTTTATTTCATCCATTTATTTATATGTAACTTTTAAAGTTGAATTAGAAACTGTTGAAGAAAATCCAAACTAATTTCGTTTGCGACGAAATTATAAATTAAATAAAGCATCATCAGATATAAGTTCAATTTTTAATTACAAATCAAAATTATATTTCATCAAATAACTTTATCAACTCGATTAAGATTTCAAGGCACTTAATAGTGTCTACGCGGTGTAGAGATTTGGTACACAAGACAGCGAATGTATGGGTAATAAATCCAACCAAATTACTCTTTAAGAGTCAATCTTATCCGACGAATCGTAGTTTGAAAACCTATCAAATTGCAGTTGTTTATTTGATAGACTCCATCTACTTGGGCGAAACTATAAGACTGTCAATTTTATGTGTCTCTTTTCCGACAATGGACTTTTCTCTATGACGTTGTAGCATATGAGGGTGGCATGTCATGACACGTAGCAATATCTGCTCACATCGAATTTCGCAAATATATGGATCGGTCGCACGGTGTGTATGTCTTCGAAGTACACCGTGTCGTGGCGGCATATGGGGATTGTCAAATTCGAAGAGTCGCGCATTTAACGGACGGAAACAATTCAACGGTTGGCAGATGGTGATGCAGCGTGTGCACGAGACAGATCTATAGGAATCTCGGGGTAGTGTGAGTGAGATAGACCGGTGCGGTTGCTATGGCGACGGCGCGAGAGCGTCCTGGCGCCTCTCGACTGCGTAAACGAGCGCGCGCGACGCGGGCGCGTCGATACGTGTGCGATGAGCCGATCCCGTCAACTGACTACAACCAGCTAGTCCGCCAATACTCGCATCCACCTTCTATACTATATTCCAAGATTCTTGCAATGCACACGTTTCATAAACAATATTATTCAAACATCAAATAGCAATAGTCAAACAAATAGCAACAAAATACAGTAATTTTAGTAGCAATTTTGAATATGTAAGATATAAATGTAATAATACAAATAAACAATTGAAATCACCAAATAGTTCATTTGGAACTGCAAGATGAATAGATAATTGAAATGTATTAACGGTAGAGTCAAAAAAAAAAAATGTTGCTCAATTTTTGGTATTGGACAAAAATCTTTTGGAATACACTATAAGTTGGTTCCGGTACTTCGTGTGTCACATACACGACGCGTCTCGACGCTTTGTGACGCTTGCGTTACCTGACGCCCGTCCTCGACGCGTTTATTAATGATCTGATGCTGCTGGTACTATCCAGTATCGCACCGCTACTGCATCACCATCAACCAATACTGCCTCAATGATGTACGGATTTCTTCCTGTCCTGAATGACTAACATCTTGGATGAATTTATATTATCTGATACACAGCCACCTGTACAATTTATTCGTTGACCCACGATTTATTATACTTGTTTGGAAGTTTCATCGGTTGAGATACAAAATATATATATGTATTATTTAGTTTTTCATCTTCGGAAAGGGTTGCGAATGTCTTGAGAAAGCAGATATTTAGAGTAGTCTATAAAATATGAGATGTTTGATACGAAAATTCGAATAGATATGATTTGAGCTGTTTTAAGTAGAGTGCATAAATTGGATATCTCCTTTACAGGGACCTCCAACGAGTGATATACGTTCTGGGCTTCGGCACGAATTGCAACATGGCTTTTTAAACGAAGCTAGTTCTGGGGGTTACGTCTATCAACCGCAGCAATACCAATTCTCACCCCAAAATGATTACGCCACATATATTCAGGTGCCCTCTAGTTGGATGCCAAATGGCTATATACAGGTAAACTACCGCTCAACATTAACCCCTACCGTTATTCGCTGATACTAATCAATCAATAGATTCTAATAAAAAGTACACATAGTTTTTCTTAGAATTGTAATATTTTAATTTATTTAGGGAAACGCAATGGCCCAACAACATATTTGGAACCAGTATCAAAGTGATCGACTTAGACATCAACAAACTGCTGGTAATTATTGCAAAGATTGTATAGGTTGGTTGATGTTGGAAGAATATCTGATTGACATGCGCAATAGATATTATATGGTACTGTGAGCTGTTCTTTCAAGACAGTCAATCACCAATTCTACCTTGATTTCCTAGTGAATCTAATGATTTTAATTACTAGGTCCAAGTTATATGATGAACCATCAAGACCAACAACCAAATCCTTCTTATCATCATCCACAACAACAACAACAACACCATCAACAACAAATGCAATCAAATCAAATCTTACAAATGCAAGCACCTCAAAAAACGAGCTTACATCAAAATATTGAAACACCTCCACCATCAGTTGATAGATTTTTGAACATGCCAAATACAGCTGGTCCAAGATCTGTCGATATGTCCCATTTAAAGAAAGAAGAACAATCTTCTTCAATATTAATGGCGAATAGCCCATCTTCAAGTACTACGTTAACAGCACCAGATAATTTGGCTTCCAGTGATACCAGCATTTCGGAAAATAATATTAGTGGGATTAGTGAAATGGTAAACAAAATACCGGAACCGATTTCTTCAAGTTCTGCTACTGCAGACCATAATGTTACGAGTGCATCAGAATCAGGTGCCAATTTGAATTTAGGGGCTACGGTTGAGAATTCTGAAAATGGATTTGGTGGGATGCAGCTGTTTGAGGAGGAAAATTTACCGGCTATTAATGCTCAAGATTTACATAAATCTTTGAATGCTACGGTAAGTGTTCATCGATTGTACTAGATTATTTCTGGAATATACTATACAAGATTCTTTAATGAACTCAGAATGTTTTTTGTCGCTGTCGTCTATTTAGAGCATTATTTACACAACATTGGTTATGTAAATTTATTATGCTGTTTTTCTATCTTGTACTTCGCTTTTGCATGAATGTCTTAACTTAACAATTTTCTGCTTTTTAATTCTTGAATATTTCACATTGAATAGAAAATGTTAATGCTTCTAATTTTAAGGTTTCGCATAAATTATTTGGTACATTTAGTATAAACAATATTATACATATCACGCGCTTATTGAATCATATTTTAATATTCCTATCTATTGCACAATCCTGAAATTGCGCATTTGGCTTAACTGTGGAAGTTTATATTATAAATAAAAAATACCAACTAGAATAAGGGCCTAAATATTTGAACTTATAATTTGAACAATACTTTGAAATTGTTCAATTCAATTGAATGATGAAAATGGTTATGAATGAATGATACTTGTTTTCAGTGTATGCCTGCTACATCTCATGGCGAACGCAAGAACTCAAATTCATTGCCTGATTTCAACCAGGCATTTGGCTCAACGGAACGGGGTCGATTTCAAAGTCCCCCCGATCCGAGAATAGGTCCAGAAAAAGAGTATTTAGAGTTTTACAATTGGAATTTTTCCATAAAATCGGAACAGTATAGTAAGTGGGTTGAGGCAGCCAATTCGTATACGGCCGTGAATTACAATAATGTTTAAGTTTATATTATTTTATTTGTTTTATTATTTCTTACTTTTTGTATTGAAACTTTATTTTCTATTTAATTCAAATTATATTTTTTCCATGACTTATATCAAAAGAATGAATAATCAAATTGTAAATAATATTCTTAAAAGTCCATTTAATTCAATTTACGAATTGCTAAGTGATGAATGCGCGATTGCATTTTAAATTGACGTTCTTGAGAAAAGAAAAGAAAAAAAAAACAATGCCAAAGACTTTTGCTAGTATTTAAGTTTGTAGCTTAGTCAATTGATTGACAATTGTCAGAAATTAGTAAATCCATGTAACAATGTAAGCCAAACAAAATACTTTGAAAGGAGTTTTAAAAATACGAGACTGGCGTAAAAAGTATATTAGAAAAATTAACCATTAAATATCAAAAGTAAAATGTAAGTAAATTAATTAATATTTAATTTTGACTTTAAAAAAGCCGTGTTTGGAAATTCCAAAATTGTGCCTTTACTAAGGACTGTTTTAACATTCTGTCTTAACTTTTGGCTTCAAAATTCATTTCATTTTACGAGTTACATATCTTGGATTCGTTTTCAATCAAACAAGAATTGTTTCGGGACCAACTGAGAACCATATTGATTTTTGACATTTAATAGTAAAAAAAATAAAATGTAAAAAAAATTGGTATGAAACCAATTTTATTTGGGGGATTTTGCCAATGTAAGTTGTTCTTCGTTGTATGGTACATACCACTATGATTTACATAAAATAGTATATACATAATAATAGACTAATAAGATACATGTTGAGAACATGTTAATATCCTTTATATAATATAGAAAAATCGCTATTTAATAGAGAGCGATTGAAAAACAGAATGGAGAAATTAGTTTTATATGTGCAAAAAAAAAAACATTCCAAATGATAGAATTGTATACAATTCAAAACTAGGAAATTTTAGAAAATATGATGCCGAAATTAGATAGAGAAATTTAATATTAAATAGCGATTTTACGTTGTTAGTTGAAGTATTTCAATGTTTATATAGTAAGACTGTGCCTTATAGTAGACATTCGTTTCGGATAACAAAACATGGAAAAATTGATTTAAAATGGTTTATTTCACTAGAGCTTCCTTATTGATAAAATAATAGCTGGGTCTAGTATTTGTTTAGTATTGTACTAAACTTGGTATAGAACTTGCTCAGTAAACACAAAATTGTTTTATAAATATTCAAAGCAGAAAAGCTAAACTAAAATAACCCACATGAGGGCGTTGCGAACGGTTTCTGAAATGATTGGTTAATACTACGCCAAGGTTGTACAAATGACCACTCCTTTCAGAAATGAGTAGCAGTCATCTTAAATTTAAAAGTAGCTAAATTGAGTGTTTCATTGGGTGTATTGAACATTGGTGTGTTTATTGGCTATTTCCAAGTCTTGATGCATGGTTATTATATATGTGAATATACAAATTTAAAAAATTGAATTTATTATTAAAATAATATTAGCGATTTTTAAGATGCTTCCTGAATTTGCGATAAGTAATTCAATTTTAAAAATATAGCGTTATATTCTAAATCTTCCGTTTTCTCTCGTCTTCAAAATAAACTAGACTTTGTGTCTGTGTCTCTCACATAGTTATCATCAGAATATTTCACTATATTTGTTCAGATTTATTGTATCATATTGAAAACCAAAATAATATCATATGTCCGTTTTATTATTGTATTTCATTATTATTGTTGGATGATGACCAAAAACCATCTCAAAATATTATCAAAAAATTAAAAAAAAAAAAAAAGAAAAATATATAGATATCTTATTAACTCAATGTGGTCCATTAATATTTATTATAATATCTATAATAATATATATTTATTGTGATTGTGAATTAGATAGAATATTATATTATAATAGGTAAAAATTGAAATCAACACCAGATAATTATGTACAAAAAAAAGTTAAAGAGTCCCCCTATATTATATGTTACCGTATATTAATTATATAATAAATATATAGAACAATTGAAAAATAAAATTAAAAACCAACATTTCTCAGTTACAGCTGAAGAAATTCTATGCATTTATGAATGTGTTAAAATGTTCATATCAAGTGATATCGATCAATTAATCATTAGCTGAAATTATACAGATACAGAATTATATCAAAATAATCGGCTTTTAATTCACAGCTTTTTTATAATTTCGTTTTTCATGATTTAAAAACCTCACTATTTGTTCACATCTATTTTTGATTTAAATTTTATTACCAATTTTATTTAATATTTATAGAAAGAAATTATTCGAAAAACCCTGCCCTATCCAGAAAAATCCAATCAATCTGACGCGATCCTAATCCCGTATTATCCACTAGATCAACCACCGTCATCATCCCAATTCGTCCCGACTTTTGTGCCAATGAACAGTTACCCAATGGAGTACCTGAATCCTGAAGGAAACCAGAAAAGTATAGAATTCCCTATGGATTTCTCCGCGCAGAAATACTACGAAACGATAGCGTCCGAAATCGATGGATCTCTGATACCAGTTGAACAGTTCAACGGTGGTTATTTGTACGACGATGGATACGGAATTTTACAGTTACCGAATCCACAAGAAATGACTAACCCTTTTACATTCACCCCCAGTCAATACGAAACGAACCAGACAAGTAGGAATAATGAAAACTGTATTTTAGATTTATCCAAAGAATCGGAACAAGTGATTGATGTGGGAGTTGAAAGTGTTTTGAATGAAAAACAATAAGTATGGCGTACGAAATAATTATTTTTATTTTGAACTATTTTCGTAATTGGTTATACTAGAAGAAATTTTTGTGGATTTCATTTTAGGTAGTGTAACATATTTTTTTATTTATAGTAGAAATTTTATGTGATATGCAACTGAAATGTGGCTTATTTAATTTTTAATAAATGTTTATTGTAAATTTATTATTATTTTAATTATATTTTTGGTAAATATGATTACGCTGTGAATGTTTACTTATGGAATTCTTAGCATGTAAGTTATTTCGTCACATAAATATTTGAAATATTGCAATTTAGTCGAAGTGAGTCTGTGCTAACCCGCTAACAAAAGAGAATGCATAGTTTCAAATGTAAAACAAATAGTTTGAGTCAACTAACCCATAATCTAACCGTTTTTTTTCAAGTTCACCAAAACTCTTAAACACACAAAGTTTTTTATTTATATGAATTTAGGGATAATATTTCCATCTCCCAATAAAGCCCTTAAGCTACCTGTTAGATATTCAATTGTTTACATGCTTAGCTGTAAAATAACTATCATACACTTATACATAAGTTGAAAATACCGCCCAATACATTTAACTTAGTTTTCATTCGAAAATTAATTGTTAGACATACCCGTGACATGAATGATCCATCAGACGAGATGCACAAAACACACACAATTACCACTAAACACATTGAAAGTACACTATAATTCATTTTTTAAAAGAATACTGTAATTAAAAACTGATTTGCACGGTGACAAATGGTCAATTTACTAATGAAATTTGCGCGAAATTCAAATATAGTCATTTCAGATAACAATAGTGATATTAGAGTCTTTCCACTCGGATTATTCTTACACATTTAGAAGAACATAGCAACTCATTATCGAACGGCAAACGACAATGATAAAAAGATATTTAAAACACATTTCAAAACGCAGCAGCCATTTGTAACTGAATAACACTGCGCATGACCACAGAAAACTACTAAGTATTCGTACTTTCCATTTTAAAAACTGCTTTATTTACTATTTTTTAATTACACAATTTTTAAAAATATTATTACGTTATATTTAAAATTATACGTGGCTGGTAGCACTATATTCACTTGACACTTAACACTAATATGTATGTATGTATGTACGCGTATGTATATAACTGATAGTACCGTTTGCAAATTTACCCGGGATTATATACAGCGTAACGACTAACGAGTCGATTTATGCACACGTTTGAATGCTTTAATAAAATCGTTCTGAAATGATCTGTACTGTATTCACCGACAAATACATGTGATATGGTGATGAACGTATACCTATTAATTTGTTGTAACGCCGGTCTAGACAAGTTAAAGGATTGTTTTGAATGCGCCAAAGTTCATATAATCGACAGTGTACGACCAGTTGTTGGCCAAGCATGGCTCCGGGCGAGTTTACAGGTGAATAATTATTAATATTCACTGTAATTTGTTTGTTTAAATAGCAAATTATAGTGTAAATCGGTGTGTAAAATGTTACTATGGTAAATGTGATTAGTTTGTGAAACAGTTGTGTGCGCGAAAAGTGTAAAATCACGGGAGTTCGAATTGCTATGCTTGGATATGAACTATAAAGAAAAATGTTCTTAACAAAATAGTCCACACGTCACCATATAATATGTAAGTGATTGTTTTGTAATTTATTTTCGATTAATATTTCTATGAGGTCTTATATTTAATGATATGTTGGGTAATAATAACAATGAAATTCGTAGTTTTTGTCGTTTATATTTGAATGTTTCGTTTCCATACATGCCGTACATACGTTTTCTTACATACAATATGACACACATACACACATATAAGAAAAGTTTTATAATGTATAATGAAGTTTTTGAAGTATTTTAAAATAAAGATATTGACAAAAACAATTATAAATGATATAATGGCGTTTGCCTGTCGCATGAAAAAACCAGTCGACTATTATCATTACATCAAAAATGCACGTGTTATTATTTCAATAATTCTACCCAAATGACAAACGTCCATTTCACACAATAATTTGTTGGTATAATACGAAATGAAAATGTTACACATTTATTAGTACATAGAGAAATAAATTTACAATCGAGGAATATGTGTAATTCTAGATTCAAGATGTTATATCGAATTGAAATATTTAGAATTCTAGTATTACATCCTGCTTTGTGCCTGTATAACATAGTTCTTTTTTGTTTTTTAATTTATATGTTTTCTTTTTAAATACGAAATGATAGTAATTCTGGGAGCCTATGATTACAACATTTTAACACTAAAATTAGGCTTCATATTTTCTGTCACTTCATACAATTCGTAATTGCTATGTATATTATATTAGTTCTTTTTTTTTAATAAGTGAATGTTGTTGTTTTAACACTTAAAGTTTTGTGCAAATGTCGTTTTAAAATGATTTTTAACGCCAGTGGTTCGCAATATTACCCGCATATTAAATGAAATATTTTTATTATCTAAATCTAGAAAGGTCAACACTAGCGTCAGTCAGTCAAAACTCAGTAAACTATTACAGTGTGAAGAGAGAAATAAAATGAATTTCACTATAAATAACGACCCAAAGCGTTAAAAATCAAATCAAAATCCTGTGTCGAAATATAATTAATTAAACAATAGTAAATTCAACATTTAAATCGTACATTTCTATTACGCACTTTACAAATTAACGTGCGATTAAAAAAATTTGTTCGTATTTTTTAAATAGTACATAACAGAAATGCCTCGATAAATTAATATATTTATAGTTTATGTTTATATTATATTTGTTTAAATACAGGAACAGTGTTAACGGATTGTACTTAATTTCAAATAATAAATTTTCATTTTATCTATAATATAACGTTCAACGTTTCTCATTACTGAAATTTTCTATAACTTCTCGTCTAAAATTTACTAAAAGAATTAACATTAATTCGTGCAATATCAAAATACTAAAAGTTTTTTAAATTCATAATTCATATCTAGATTGTGAAGAATTCTTCAAGAAATATTGTGATTGGCGGAGCCTAGTTGTACCGATTGCGCATGTCAAAATTGTAAAAACTAGGTAGATTTTTTTTACATATCGCCAATTTCGAATATTTAATGAATAATTCCATTGGTTTTCCATTTTTTCTACTAATAAAATTCATTCATTTTGATAAATCATTGTTACAGTTCTGTTTGACTAACGTATGTTATTTTTTTTTTTTAGTGTTTAGTATTTATTTTTTATATTGAGCCTTCCTGGTGTTTGCACCTTTTGTTCAACACATTCCTCTGTGATAGACATTATCGTTCTTGCATGGATCACACAAATTATTTATTTATTTTTGCAATGTTTAAGTAATTAATATAAAATTATTAATTATTATCGTTATAATATTTTCTCTTTTTCTTTAATTTTGGCATCAGAATCAAGTCTTAAGTCGAGGAATATAACTAAATTGGAAGTTAAACAAATGATCCACACTTTAAATATCAAAAAGTTAAATTATATTTCAGAAAGTATGGTGCCCATTGCATAAATTATTAATTCAGAAACAAACAAACAAACAAACATGTGTATTAGAAAATTATACACATAAGTACATATATGCACTAATAAAAATTGTTTTAAGTTACAAATGATTGAAGTATGATATAAATTAGTTTTAAAAGTGACACCATATTTTTGTTATTTAAAATAAAAACAGAATCGTAGTTCTAGCACATATTACCTATATTAATAAGATTTACTATCGCGTATTTTGTTTCAAATACCACTTTTCTATATATAATATATAATATTTAAATCTAAATACGGATCAACTATTCCCTAAATATTATTTTTAATTTAATATTAATGTGACAATCTCTAAATCCTTAAGTCTACCGATTTTATAGGTGATTGCATATGTTACATTAAGTGTTAAGAAATTGTTTTTATTTTTATTTATTTTTTTCATAATAATTGAACATTTTTGACTTTGAGAAAAAAACATAAAATTATGCCCTAGAATTTTTGTTTTGAAACCCATTCGTCGAATTGTTTAAAGTGTATTTTAAAAGCATTCTTCTATTACGTGGTTTTTTATTTAATTAAATTTAAATAGTAGATATAGATATAACAACAAACATAGGCGAATATCGCAATAATAAACATTTCTTTAAAATATTCTATGTTTCATTAATTTATTTATTATTTTATATCACTTTAATTCACAAACGATTAAATAAAATCTATTAAACTCATGTATTATTTTCTTGTTCTTCAGTGCAAAACAAATACATATATAAAACTTTTTTTAAATTTATTTTTCTTGTGTGTTTGTTAAAATTTGAAAATTGAAAATTGTAGTATTAATGATTTTTTTTTAATTTCACTTTTTAAAAAACTTGATCATTATATAATTTGATAAATATGTTTTTTTTTTTTGTTTTTCATTAATAATATTTGGCTAAGATACCCCTGTAATACTGTATCAGTTAATTATTTTTTTTGTTTTGGTACATTAGTTGTATGTTCAGTTATACAACAGCGATTTGTTATTAAAGACAATTTTTTGATTTAATTTCTGCAGGGAAGTGCTGTGTTCATTTGACACTGTACCTACTATCATTTTGAGTAACATACCGGGAGTCATTTTATATAAAAATCACATAGAAGTTAAAAGTAGTAGCAGGAAAGTAGAGAAACAGTAACACATATAATTAAAAAAACATTCAATATATAGTCTTGCAATAAAATATAAACGGTTTGTTTAAAAACGTTATTTAGATTAAAATATTATTTGATTAATATAAAGATATATTACTCATGTATGAACCTCTGTACGTCATCAATATTGAAAAAATTCTAACGTGCACATAACTGCCGTGTTTATAATATATATTTTATATTATATATGTTTGAGACATTTTTTATATCAATTCGATTATTTAAGATTTCGTTCGTTTTGCTTGTTCATTTTTTTAAAAAATAAATTTACGGTTGAGCGTTCGAATTGTGTATTTCCAAACCTGCGCCAGTCTCGATGAGCGATTTGCGCGACGCGCTCAATGCGCTTGCGCTATGTTCATTTGATCTGCCCTTGCGCGGGAGAGTGGTACAGGATGCTTCTACACTACTGTCTCTGGGTTTCCACACAGGCGACCCTACAAACAATACAAATTTTCTTGTAAAAAAAAAACGGTACTCTACTATTTACAATTTTAGCATCAAATTACTAAAAAAAAAAATTCAAGATACTTTTACAGAGACATTGATTTTTTGCAAATTTCGTTGGAACTCTCGTTGGAATCTTATATTATCGATGTAACTAAGTTAAAAATTGAATTAACATAAAATTTCCAACAGCATGGGTCAGTTTATTTTTATTTGTGTAGAACTCCAACAGACATTATTTACTATAAACTACTCTAAAGCGGGTTAGCTATAAAAACCAAAAATTTAAATAATAACTTCATATTCAAAGACTTTCAGCGCATACTGGATTTTATAAAAAACTGTGCAAATTTAGCAATATGTTAAATTCAGCTGTTTGCTAAACCATGCACACGTAGAAAAAAATGATTACAGATTGTGATAGCTGTAATAGTTATATATATATATATATATATATATATAATATATATATATATATATATATATATATATATATATATATATATATATATATATATATATATATATATATATATATATATATATATATATATATATATATTATGAATATTAATTTATTTTTATCATATATTTTTCTTTTTATATTAACAGTAAATATTTTTTAGATTACCTAGAAATAAAATTTTCTAGCTTTCACAAATAATAATAAATTTTTAGTTATACTAATTAAACATTTTTCTCGGTGCATGTATGTTACATTTTATAAAATCGAGCATTGTATTTTTTGAATAAAGTATTTGTACTTTATTTAAAAATAAATCTTTGAATATGAGAAGAGAAAACTGTAAGCTCAGTTCACTATCTACAATAGTATTCAGAAGTGAATGATGGCGAATGAAAGCAATAATGCATGAATGAACAGCTCATGTATGTATGTAGTATACCTAACTACACTATGCATTAACAATATCAACAGAAATCAATTCATATGAAGTTTTAAAATATGATTTATATATATAAAACGATGATGTATATTTATAAACTTTAGTTATCTAATAACCGATATGCTATATCTAAATATTAACAACAAACAACGTATAGATATATCATTAACATTTGATCTCATCACAACTACATTTATCAACTACTCTACCCTTTATATAATCAGGATGAGTCTGTACAGGGGCGGGCTGCTATCCTTTTTCCGTTTTCCCAGACAGGTAGCATTCCACACACGTTGGATTTTCAATACTTAACGATTTCGTCGGTTGTTTTAGCGACGATTTTAATTTTTTAGGACTTTTAGTACCGTTTTCGGGGTTTTTCGGGCTTTTTGTACCGTCGTTTTCAACTTTTTTCGCAGCTTTTGGACTAGTACTATCATGTCTACGTGCGTTTTTCGGACTTGTACTATCAGACCGACGGACCGTACGCGAATTAGATTCGCCTGATTTTCGTTTAGGACTGTTACCGTTTTTTCTATTAGGACTTGCTGATTTCGGTGAACGGTTGGGTGACCTTGATTTCGCGTTGTGTATGTCAGCTTTGATAGTTTTTGTGTTTTGCTTACCTAGTTCTTTTACAGTTATTGGATGGTAGTTTTCGGGTTGGTGAGAGGATTGTATTAAGCGAGCTTGACTTCCAGTGCTACCGGCAGATAGTGTTGAGGTCGTACTACAAAAATATAGTTCTTCAACTAATCTCATTTTGGTTGAGGTTGTTTTAAATACCTTAAAGTTAAATGATTCGGTGTTCTACCTAGAGTGGCTTTGCTTTTTGGTACAACACTACCGGTTTGAGAATCTTCTTCTCCTTCAGACTTTGTACCGGGATCACATTTTTCGTTTTCTTGTACTGGTCTTTTTGGTGGATCTAACAAATAAGTTAAAAATTAAATTCATGTCTCAATATTTTTTTATCGTAATAGAGTGTTAGTAATGTTAGTACCTGCTGTATCTCCGACAGTCTTACTCCTTGATCTGAAGCTTCCTGTCGGAGGTTCATCAGCTTCTTGACTTATATTATCATAATCTATATTACCCGCAGATAGTCGCTGTGCGTTTTTCGATTTTTTCGTTTTGCCTAAAGTATGTGATCCTTGAACAACCGATGTTTGTTTGGCAGAGGGTCGCTCAAGTGTTTGGCTATTCATAGTTTCTAAAAAAGTAAATTATTCAATTATAGATTTTTAATATATCGTATGTCATGCAACTAAAGTTCTATTTCATTTATGATTAGTCTTTCATATTATTCTTGTATCACAAATATCTTTTAGAAATTACATTTCCACGGCAGTCAACTACTTTTAATGCTACATCTGCCATATACAACATTCATGCTCATAGCCATTGAACATTTTAAAGATGGCAAACAAATATTTATTTACCTCCTTTATGGCCGTGCATAACTAGTATTCCATGTCCAGCAGGTTTGGTAGATGGTATCGACATATTTCTAACAGATTCTCGTATTATCTGTCGTATCGTTTTTAGGAATGCGTTTCGGAAATCAGCGGTGCTAAAACACAATAATAATTAGACTACTGCACCGGAGTTAAAGAATTCAGCTTATTTCACTTCGTTGTACTTGACTAAACTTAACAAGGTAAACGTCTTAAGTGTAATGGTGTATATACAACTTATTGAAAATATATTTAATATTTACCTATTTGATAAAACGTAAACTTTTTCGGATCGTCTTTGCAGTTGACTTCTTAAATGTATAAGTTCCCATAAGAAATGTGAGTCCATATCTTTGGCTGAGGAAGCTCTAACTTGTACTTCAGTTACCGGAATTAAAACTTGATATCTAATTATTTCGACTTCGGAAGAACTACCTTTACTAGATACACCCTAAAAAAATATTCCATAATTAGAAATGTTTTCATCCAAAATTTTAATAAATATATAAATGTTTTGTCCTCACCATAAGTTTCTTTTTCTGTCTCAGTCTTTCTTTACATAAAAATACTACAGCTGATTTAAAAACAAAGCACATTGCGTGAAGTTCGAGGCCTTTTTTGATTTTGCCCAAAAAGTCAGATATGTTAAGCCATTCGACCCCGCCATAATACAAGAGGTCACCAGGACTTAAATCAATAGGCTGAAAAATATTAAACACATATATAGAACATTATTGCGTGGATAATTTGTGAAAGTAATACTACTTGTTTGCAAGATTTCTGATGCTGTCGGAATAGATGGTCAAATATCGCACCGTATTCCTCGTGTATTCGCTGCATTTCGTTGATATGCTCAGCCACTTTCTCCATACCTTTCAGTGCCTCTGTAAATAAATTAAAATTGATTTAATGTAAATTTTTTGAGAGTTGTTTATGCACAAGAATAAATACGATGGTTTTATATGAATGAGATAAATTATATTTCTCACCGACTAAATGCTGGTGTTCATCTGTAGATGGATCCGTCAAATTCCTTAGTTGTTGCAGCAATAATGGATACTTTAATATTCTTTGAATTGGTTTGATTAAATATGATTCTAACGTTGAGGAATGTTGTTGTCTTGGATTCCGTGAAGCTAAGAAATCTTGCAGGGCTTGGTTACCTTCATCTGTAAAGTAAAGTAGATTATATTGGACGAATTAGACAGCAAAGTTGAATAATTGTGTTTACTTACTTGGATGTAGTACTTTTTGTGCTTTACTGTGACTCGCGCAAAACGAACTATACAATTTGAAATGGTTGACATAATATAAAAATGCACTTCCAACAGAGAACAATATATTCTGTAAAAAATATGTAGTATTATATTTTTACATTCTGGCATTGATGAAATAAATGCAAGTACCTTGAACTGGCTTGGATGTTCAAACTTATGAAAATCAGGCTCTAATTCTAATGCTTCATCCAAATTCTGCAAGAATTGTCTTTGGAACGTTACTATTTCCTGAATATTTCCAAATAACGCGTTTATTTCAGCGTTGGATAAGAATGTTTCCTTTTTCAACGGCTCGAGGTAGTTTTCAAGGAGATTATTTAAATGCTACAATTAACACCAAATTTAACCCATAATTAATCTGGATCAGTAACAAACTTACCTTAACATACGCTCTTTCAGTATCAACCAATTCCAAAATTACTTTTCTCAACTTTTCTGCATCCGTTAATTGTCTAGATGGAGTTAAGATTGTTTGCGAGGTATTACTGACAACACTTCCTGTAGGGCTTGATTTTCTCGTCTCTCCTGGTGACCGACAAAAGCCGGTGACTTGTTCAGCCGTTTTTAATAAATTTTCTATCTCAAATGAATTCGTGCGCGACGATATTTTTATGCCTGTATCACTCGAAGGTGCCGGCGAATTTTCTGGTTCCGATGAATACATATCTTTACCTGGAATGTGCGGTGATGTATATTCGTGCGATTGATGATGTGAAGATGACGACACTGAGAGTTTGGTTTTGAAACAACAAATCATTAGGATCATTAATAAAACGCACATTATTTTCTGTTGTCAAATAGGTTGTAAACATTTGATCAGCAGCTAAATACTAAATTAAGTCTCAACGAGAATGTGAATAGTACACGTTGGATTTTGTTCTATAAGTGATGCCTAATTAATAATAATAACAATATTTTTGTTTCGCTGCATTCATTTTTATTGATTATGCTGAATAATTTTTGAATTAAAATGTGATAAAAATAAAAATAATTTTGTGAAAAACATTTCAAAAGGTTGGTCGGAGGTCTTTATAAATCGCTAATGATTCCATTTGATTTATTATTTCACAATTAAAAATATGAAAGTGATTGATGGTGAAAATATATTTTTTCTCCACTTACTCCAGCCAGGGGCAGGTACTATCAACCCAGATATCATTTCTTCACTGATGACTGGTGGGTCCGAGGGTGGCGGGGGACATACTAGACTTTCAATGATATCGTCGGTAGCCCTCATTATTCCGGCCAACTCAGGAGGTTCTGTACGCGATGACCGCATCATCATACACAATGCCAGCTCTTCTTGTAACACGCTTTCCAAGTACATCATATCCAAATCTGATACAATGGCTCCATTTATAACCATTATTTCATCGCCCTTTATGATTCCTATATCAAAAATATACTGGACGTAAAATACCAGTCAACGGAACAAATCCTCTAACTTTTAGGAAGCTTTTCAATTATAAAGCTTAATTAAGTTTTGGAATCAAATAGTGTTTAAAGAATATAACTAAAATTCACATACCATTTTGCATTGCGACACTCTTGTCTTCCACCCGACTTACATAACAACATAGTTCATCTTGTCGATCTGCATTCTCAACTAATTCGGCTTCCACACTGAAACCCCACATTTGTTCTAGAGTATTTCTAGATAATTCTACTTGGTACAGAATTTTCGCACATACTTCCACCACTTCATGGGTATGCAACTGGAAAACATAACAAATCGTTTACACTATAAAATGTTCAACCAAACTAAAAATATATTTATTTTAGAATGTGATAACGAGATATGTATCGTCGACTGACAAGTAAAAGTGATAAATATTCGTTTATAGAAGAGATCTTGTAATATTAAAATACGATACGAATGGAAATATTCGTTTTTCAAAAAAAAAAAAAAACAAGTTGGAAAAGGGAAAAATAATTTCCGTAGCTGTTATATGCACGGATGGATAAATAAACGATGTAACGAATTTTTCTTTTCATTTAAACTGTCGGTTTGTGAAATGTTTCCTCGTTCCTATATAGAATCACAATCAGACACCGAACCAGTTAGCCCATCCATCATTTTGTATTAGCGAGCCTCTCTTCACTCGCTGCTAGCGCTGTTCGTATTAATAGAAATTTTCTATATTATCTAAAATTCCTTTTCAGCACGAAATATCTCTCATATTTTGTGTATATTGATGTACATATGTGCTTTCTTTTTCTCTCTCGTGCACACACAAAACCAACGCTTTTCAAAAATTCCATAAAAGTACCCCTCTTTACTATATTCCACCTACTCCCCTCTTGCGTCATCGTCAAAGTTCTTAGTAGTTCTATCCAGCGTGCGGAAAATGTCAACTGCAGGGTGAAAAATGATCCCGTTTCCCGTGTAACAAAAGACAGTGGATGGCTTCAACCTACGCCAACCCCGTCCGATTTTTTGTATCTTCCGGGAGACTGTTTTTACTCTACTTGTAGAACAGTGCTTGCCAAACAATCACAGAACCAGTAAACAAGAGTCATAACAGTTAATTTTTGATGATGCATAATTTATATGTCAAAATACCATTACGCATGAAATATCACTTCTCAATCTAGGACTTTTAAGTAATCTAAGGTATAAAGTTTATGTTTTTGATATTTAATTAATTTACGTCGATTTTTATTCTTTTATTAAAAACTCTGAATTACAATATAAAAGTCCATTTTATTTATTAGAAGTAAGATGCATTTTAGTTCCAAGAAATACAAAACGCCTATTTCTTCAAATGAGTAAACCTTTCTTATTATTTAATGGCGCAATATTTTTTCTTAGGCATTAAATATATGTTGATTTAGTTAGGAAAACATTGATTTTAGGGAAATAGTGTCGTCGTGTCCTTTATATATGTATATACATATAAATTCAATAAAACGCTATGTAATTGGATCACGTTCAATTAGGCGACAACTTATGGGGCGCCGATGATCGCTCCTCACTCCAAGCTTGGCCTACCTCATTGCGTCACCTGCAAACATTAGCATCTGCGCGAATATAATTGACTCCGTGGCATCGGACCTCAAGTATTCTATTACATATGCGGCCTCGATTTCATAATTTGCGGCCAATTTAGCGTATGCTTAATTGGTTTTAATTACAAGTTTGAACCCAATACTCCTTTGGCTAATTTCGTTCGATTTTTTATTGGTTCAAAGGTCTTCAAACCAGCAACTTTTTATTACCATTTCAAATGTTCCAATTATTAGAATTAGGGTTGATCGAATTTCTACTTAAATTTTCTTTTTTAATTTTATTCCATTTTTAATATGTTTTAGATATGTATTAAATTGTGTAATTGAATATTAAATAATTAATTCCTTCCATAGCGTTTCTCATTATCAGTTTTTTTAAAAATAAATATGAATTTCCAACTGTTATCATTTTGATGTAATTTATACGAGCAAGTTAATATAGGTTGATTTGTTAGTATAAATTGCCAATTGGAAATTGATTGATTAATTGTCAAAGCTCTTTATTGTTTTTGTCAACAGTAATTGCCAATAAATAGTTTCTTTGATAGATAAATCTTTTAAGTATTACGTTGACCCAGTTGTAGTCTCTTTATTCGAAATAAAGGATAGGAAGGAAAAAGAGGGTTTTTGATCGTCCATAAAACTAGTAACTACCCCAAAATATATGATTTTTCTTATTTTATAGCTAAGAAAACATATATATTAATTTTTTTCCCCCTAGTAATTTGTCTTTTAAGGAAATACATTTTGGTATTCAGTAACTTACGTATGTTTCAATAAGATCGCTCCGATGTGGCACAAAATAATTATGGTCCTCCATATCACGTCTCTTTTTTACCCGGACGAAATGTTCGGTTGGGTTGAGATTCTTTCGTGAACATGCACTCGCCAGGAACTCCTCGACGGACATTGCGTCTCGCAGGAACACTGTGGCGACAGCTGAGTCGGGTAGTGATACTTTTACTGTTTTCTCCGTTTCGTCTCGGGAATTTATCTGTAAAATATTGAAAATGAAGTCTATGTTTTACCAGTCACGTAAACAAATAGAATATTCAGCTTTCTTATAAACAATTGCTATCATTTATATTGCATCTAAGCTTTTCTTTTTATATAATTTTTAACTACAGTAAGTGTAGAAAATCTGTGTTCGTTTACAATCATTATTGTATTGATTTAAAAAAGTCACAAAAGTGGATTGTTAAAATGATTAAGTTTTTGAAAACTTTTAAATTTACTTTCAAACCAGAAGTAATTTAAAATCTTGATTACATTTGAATATATATTATATTCTTATTTGAAATATTCCCCATTTAATCTAACTTGAATGTTGTGGTGCTTTTGAGTGTTGTAGAATGTAGCTAAAATGATCGTAAAAATGAAACGTGTTGTATTTTCGAAAATAGACGTGTCAAACGGAACTGTTTACCCATGTTCACCGTGGCTATTGTGAACGTGCCACTTGCACGATCACGCGGCCGTTACGATAAACGAACGCCTCTGTTACCGACGTTATCGTTATCGTCATCGTCATGGTCGCATCATGTTCTCTACTTAACGAACTTTTGTCTAGTACTTGTTATTGTTGTTCGCGGATATTGGATTATGTTTATATATTTTAATTTCATCGGCATAAAATACGATACCAATTAAAATAAATTAAAAAGAATAGAATTTCATCGACAAAAAACCATTATTAAAGTTTCTCCTAAACTTATACGATATTTATCAGGAAAGAATACAAAAAAGCCTAACGTATATATTTCAATGTACATGTTCACACTTATACATATCCGTTTGATGTGTGGTCGGTTGTATTCGATCTATTTTTATACTCGGTCTGTAACCTAAGGCTTTTTTACTGTCATAGAAAATTTGTTTTAGTTGGAACTCGTTACACACATTGTTCAAAAAACAAACACGGCTTTTAGATAATTTTTCAATTAAAACTACAATGAATTCCATCAATAAAAAATGAATACGCTTCCACCAATTAGATAACTGATTTTAAAAAGTCGCGTTACACATGCAATTTTTTGCAAAATTTGTAAAGGAAATAATAAAATTAGTATACAAAAAATTTGCCAAATGGTATGTGAAAATCAAACAATGCGTGAAAATTATGTGTTGGAAAAATGGTTCGTAATATATATGTAAATTTAGTCCATATGGTTTTTCCACGGTTAGTTTTTTTATTATTATTATTTCGTTTTTTGATTCGCTTGAAAAATATACAAAACTCTCTCCATTAATTTCATCACGTATGGCGTACACTAAATTGGAAATTCAAAACGGGCAAAGATATTCTTTTGTATAAATAAAATATTCAATAGTATAGGGCTGTAGCAGTTTTATTCAACAACTAATTCATAGAAGTTATACATAATAGTTTTTATGGAAGAAAAACTTTAGGCGAATTCCTTGATATAAAATTTGATAGAATCAAAATTCAAAATGTAATTCTCTCAAATCAAATTTACGACAGTTGTTTTACGATGAACTGCGGTATAAAACTTGATGGTTACCTGCAATGATCGGCGACTGGAACCGCTGTTGGACCTAGACAACATAGGTGGGCGCCGTTTCGTTGCACCGCGTCCCGCCAGCAGGTTGTTCAGCAACGATGGACTCCTGGCGCAGATAAATGCATGGAAAGACGACACGGTAAACACACCGAGTTTGTTCAGTGTGTTTTTTGTCGCACGGGATACATGCGTCAATAGTGACTGTAAACAAACACACACGAAAATATGAATATAAGAATTATGTCGAAAAGATTTATTGGTGTATTTTTGAACTGCACTGGCTTTTGAATTGATATCTTTTCTATTTTTACTTTGTTGTTGAACATTTGAGAGTTTTATGTCAAAATCTATTCCGAGGTTTCTTAACAAAGTCGTGAGATTGTATTTTAGAAATATCGTTTAAATTTCGATCTCGATTCTCTTACCAATATTTCTAAGAGAAATAGAGGAAGATAAATATTCACAGCAACAGAATAAACGGGTTAATTAAACATTCCTTTAGCGAAAGCTTCAGCCCCAGCATAGCATGCTTTATCCACAAGCTCTTCCCAACGCTCTTTGGTATCATTATCTTCCGTGTCTAGTTTTTAACGCAATATGATCAAAAGATATTAGAAATACTTCATGGCGGAACATATCTTTAGATAATTATTTAGTTTTTATGTTGCAAATAATTGAGTAGACATTTCATGTGGTTTTAGGAACATATCTCTATTATTTTCAAATTGATTACACAATTTTACTAAATATACCTCAAGTGTGTACGATATTTGTTGACAGGTTGATGACGTAGTTTAACTTTGAAATTATAAAGTGTCAAATGGAGTTTAATTAGGTATGGTAGAGAGAGGAAGGACGAAGGGAAAATGTGACGAGTGACTGAAATAGAAGGCAATTCTGTAGAATTATAGGCAATTAGAGTTTGACAATTACACATGAACACACTTAACTTAAACATGGTTACCAGGATAGTATACATTTGGGTGTTCACTCTTGTGACATTTCGCAAACGAGAAACATCCAAGTTTTCATCCAAACGAAAACTTTATATAATTTTCAAATTTGAATTTAATTAGATTTAAGTAAATTGATAGTGAGATGGATTTATTTTAATTGGATTTATTCAAATCAAGATTCGTTAGGTTAAAAGTAAAGAAAATCAATCATTACAAATAGATTTCGTCTCATTTTACACAGAATAGATTTATTTTGCTTGGTAACAATTGTTTGCATTCTCAAGAAAAAAATGTTTGAATTGAAAGGAATATTAAAGAAGATTATATTTTGTCGTTAAATCCATGTCGAAATTACACAGAAATTATAAAAAGCGCTAGTTTCTTTTTAGTTTTCTTTCTATTTCAATTAGTATTTCTAAAAATATTCTTTCTTTTCTCTATTGTATAAAGCGAAGTAATATTTTTATCTTTTTATATTTTGTTTTAGGTTCGTTAAAGAAAACGTCGCTGTTTATTTTTCGCTAATGGATCTGGTAAGTAGATTTTATTTCTTTTATTTTATAGAATTTTCTGTTTATTTTAAAGCGGTGTACTTTATGAAAAGTTATTTTTTCTTGAATTAGTCTTTACTATTTCCTTAAATTCATTTTTTATTTAACGATAAATTAACAAATTTTTTATAATAAGTTTTAAATCTATAAAAAATATTGTAACGCGTCATTTAATGTAAGCTAAATTTTATCTCGTCTTTTAAAAAAATGTAAACAACAGTGCCTCTTTTATCAAGTACTTTAATTTCACGCACAGTGAAAATCAGATTTTTTTTGTGTTTCGCTTTGGACATTTATACCAAGAAGAGAGAAGTAGGGGAACATTGTCCTTTTTTGGTCTGCATAAAAAAAATATAAAAGGAGATTCAGAACCGGGTTAAATGTTTAATGTTGCCTGAGGATATAGGTGACACATTGTGGTTTAGGGAGAGAGAGCGCATGCACAATGAGAGTTGTAGGTTAATTCTAAGCACGAAGTACGGTGTGAAGTGTCGGTTGGTTCTTTATATGGGTAGTTTAGTGGTTTAAGGAAATGGATAAAGTAAAATGTGAAGAGACATTTGCAAGAGAAATAGTACAAGAGGAGTTGGATACGATTTTATTATATGTTTGTCGAGAATTTTAGAAACACTTTACTCATCGTATAGATATAATTTATTTTTATAAAGAAGAATTTGGAATGTGTAATGAACAAAATTTAATTAAAAATACCGTCTCAATGCTGTATGTTAATTGTGTAAATCATCTGGGAAATTGTTTTCCAATCTACTAGTAGTATTTAAGGCGGTTCGCTAGACATGCAGCGTATACCACGCCTACTTTGTTAACTGTTTCGCATGACCTTGAAAACATACTGTAGGAATACTATGGAATACGGTATACATATGTGAGATGTGACCTGGAGTTACGAGCTACACGCTTGTGGAGTGAGAATAGGAAAAGGTTAATTCTTTGGCATGTAAAATTTCGCGTTCTTGTGTCACTCAAGTGTACCTGAGTGTCGCACGGCTCTGATTAAATGTAATCTTTTTCTACTCTCCGAGCAAAATTCTATTTTCTCCCAGTGTACCCCGTGTGATTCGTTTTATTTTTACCTTCTCTCTGCTTTCAACCATTTTCTTTATTTTCGTACTACTGCTTATTCTGTTGTTGCTGCAGCCAACCATAGCTACTAGAGGCTGCTTCGTCTTTAGAATTATAATTGGATGAGAGCGTGGGTGGAGTGCGGAGGGTGTGATTATGTGTAATGAGGTCGCGAATAAATGTTTTTTTTTATTTATGCGGAATTCTACTTTTGATGCAGTACCACATAACAAAACACAGGTTTTAGATTAAACATATACAATGTTTCTTATATCTTAAGATTATATTTTAATGAAATACTTTCTCATTTCTTAAAATACCCTACAAAAATAATTGGACGCTTTTATTAGTTAACTCATATTTTTTTTTTAGATTTAATGAACCATAAATTCATTAAAAAATCTAATATACATTTGTTCCAATGTGCTTTAAGATACCTGAAAAATGTTTATATTTAATCATGACAATTTGCAATAGTTCCAAAAGCAAATTTACCGATACTATCTCAACATTAATCCGCAATGTAAATAGTTCTCAGCGGTACAATATACTCTAGTATATCACATAGCAATTCTAAAACCCGGTGCATTTACTTTATATGTTAGTGAATGTATACCTTTGGGTTGGGTAACTCGCCGCTCTGCAGACTGGCCATGTAACAACGCAGTCGAAACTGCTCGCAATGCAATCGTTCTAAATTCTCCTCCCACTGGATTATTTGACCGGAAATCTGTTGTTTTGTATCCGGATCGGATACGACACTTTGCTGCAAGTCGGCCATATGTTTCAGCTTATGATCCTGGAACAAAATAATACGATATTATATACAATCGAGACGCAAAAAACGATTTTACAGACTTGTTCTTTTGTGAAATTCAAAGAATCATATTATAATATAATCTGTTTGAAGTCAACTGGAAATTTTATAAGCTGGTGATCTGTATATAACGTAAAAACAATTTTGTGAAATTGACTTGTATTTTGTGTTTCGAAAATGTTTTAAAATTTATTTTCGTAAAAGCTACCAATTTCTAAGTAGCGTCTGGCCATATGGTTATATATATATATATATATATATATATATATATATATATATATATATATATATATATATATATAATCTAATATTGTCATTCTCCATTGACGATGAAAATAATTAAATCAACAATAATTATTATTTCTACATTGAATATAAAATATATGCCTTCTGTACTGTATGAAAGGGTTCTTTTTCGTATATAGTGGAAATAATTTATGGATATATGCCAGCTAGTATGTGAAGTTCTCCCAAACCGGTTGCCTTTCAAAAGTGCTATATTTTATGCATAACCATGGCCCTTTTATCTTAATTAGAATATCAGAAACAGTCGTGGTTGCTCGGAAAAAAGATACGAAACGATGCTTATGTTATTTTAAAAAAAACCAAAAATAAAAACAGCAGATTTATCAGATAGCTATGGAAATTAATCCGTTTCCATATAAGCGCGAGTTACGAAGTTTTCGATCAAATATAATGTAAGTACAGTAACTAGTATAAATTGGGTTAAAATTGTGGAAATAAAACTACTAGATGTAGTTACAGCATCATGTGGCGAGTGTACTAGTTTTAATTTCCATGTGAAATAAATCATGACAATCCGAGTATATCATGTTATTTTGTTTGTTTTGTTATAATCTTTTGATTCATATATCGCCGTGGATAAACAAAAGGAGAAAAGAAAATGGAACACACAAAAGAAAAACAGGAACAGATATATTTTCCAGTGCCATCCACGGTGCAATCCGTAAAGCAAACATTTTCCTGAAACGAAAATCGTGCCGGAATCACACGAACATATCAAATGCCTTTTTCTTTCGGTAGATTTATTTGTTAAGAATAAATATTGCTTATAGTTATTTTAGATTTTTTTCCCGTATACCTACATTCAAAGATATTTATTATTCAGAGAATAAAATATCTGAAAACGGCACACAATGCTGTATCATAAATTTTATTTGCATGCTTGTCTGAGAAAAAAATCATTTTGAAATGTTCATTTAGGACAAAATTTAAGACGAAATGTTAAAAGTTTCAAGTGGAACTCGCAAAGCGACAAATGCGAAGAACCAACCCCATCGAATTGTGCGCGGGACAACTTCAAGTATTGTCCCAATTTTATGATAAATTGTGATCCTTTTCCAAAGTTAAATAACTTTGATATTCTACAGTATATTTTCTGCTGAATGCAAAGAGACAAAGACGAAATGTGTGTGTGTGTGTGTGTGTGTGTTGTTTGTTGTCGATACGAGCGGGTAAACACCATCGTTTACTTTGATAATTTACAACTCCCTGTCAAGAATGACTTGGAAACTACTTTCATTTATATCAGCGAAATATATAACAAGGGAAATCTCTGCAACTTATGTCAAATAATCTTATTTTTAACAAGCAATTTTCAAACAGACTTTCATTGTTTTAATAAGTTCAAGAAAAATGCATTATAGTCAAGTCTATATATTTGATAAAATCAGTTAAAAAACAATAATGTGTAATATTTGGACTATGTCATATTAAAACTGGTACACGTTAGAAATTAATTACAGTTTAAGTAAAGTAATATGAAGAGAGGTTTATCGAACAAAATACATAGTTAACCGTTATTAAAACCGCAAAATTTAATAAACAACCTCTATTATAAAACATACTCTACACGTACATACATACAGCCGACAGAGCATAGACGGTCTGTTTCACGACCTCTAGCCGTAGAGGTATAAATCACATCGTGGTGAAATTTCATACAACACTGGCGACAATATAGAAAAACGATCGACTGTGTATTAATTAACTGTGTTATATTGCTTCATAAATCTCCAGTTGGTTGA
The DNA here is from genome assembly GCA_018344505.1 of Nebria ingens riversi. Classification (NCBI taxonomy): domain Eukaryota; kingdom Metazoa; phylum Arthropoda; class Insecta; order Coleoptera; family Carabidae; genus Nebria; species Nebria ingens. The sequence continues at coordinate 332,223 of JADQWA010001036.1, forward strand.
TGATACTAACATTTTTTAGCCAAAATATTAAAAAAATAAACACACATTTTGTTATAGTTTTTAAATACAAAACCTGATTATCTTTTAGGTTCGAGACGTAAAAAAATGTGCTTTAGTAATTGAACATTGTCCAGTGCATCCTGCACCCTATCTGCAGTTGTATTTTATTGAAATTTATTGCGAAAATGTTCAATTTAATTGTTTTTTTGTGATTTGTTTATTCCGAATGCCCTGTGTGGTACGCAAAAACTAGAAATGCATTTGCGAAATTAACATCTGCGTTCAGGGAAAACACAAAAGTATGCTTTGGTAATTTTATTTATCACTGTTTATGTTTCCGGTATTCCACTAACGTTTTCATACAATATTAAAAACTTGATATAGGTACATTTCAATCAAAATTGCGTTTTATTCACCTATGTTTGTATAGTGTTGTATATTAATAAAATATTATAAAACGTGTGTGTCTGTGCGGTGTGCGCTGGTTGTCAGTAAAAACAGACAGAAAGCATAATAAACCAGCCAGTTGAAAAGTTTTTAGATATGTATTCATGAGAGCAACTCGAGTGTTCGACTTTGCTAGAAAGTCATTTTACTTGTCAGTTTCCAAATATTTCGTGCATGTTGGTGAAATATTTACTCTGTGCTAAGAAATATTTCTTTTTGATATTTGAACTTTTTATTTATATTTAAAACACACTTTACAAATCCATCAAAGCCTATTCAATCTTTACGGCAAAACACTTTATAAAAATTGATGACTCTCCAGTGTTTGATCATTTTATTATTAATGATCGACCACTGTAAAACGAATGAGATACCCGCTTGTCTTTACCACTGTTATGGTACTGCATGATGACTGGTCCGGGTATGGCCCCGTTTTCCACGCGGTCGTAAATAAAACGCGGGTTCCGACCCCCCTTCTTTTCGCATGTTTTTGTTATTTCTGGACCCTTGGACTTCAGCCAAACCGACCCCATTCTCACCCTCACACCCCTGTATCCTTATAGGATAAAATGTAGATTATTCGTTTCCCGGTAAATTTTATTCTTTCTCTTTTTATAACTGATTGAATTTTTCTCGAGAAAGATTGTAGGTATATTTATGAGGTTAGCTACTGTTCGTGAAAGATAATCAAATTATCTTGACTTTTACGACAGGGTCAATTATGATTTTTTATAACTAATAAGATTGTCCTATAATGGAAAAAAATCCAGCTTCGAGGAAATTTAAGTTGCATATGAAATTCCCAACTGTCTGAAAATAGGACATGTAATTTTTTTTCAATTAACAAATTACATTTGAGTTGAGGTCATTGTATAGTGATTCAAATTTTAATGCGACTGCTCACACATACACACACACACACTGTTTTATTAATAATTTTATAAACACATAAAATATATAAGTATCATTGATTTTTGATCTTTTACAAAATAAATAAGATCTATGTTTATGTTCTGAAAAATATACTGATCCTGTAAGATGTGGCGGTCTTTTTTAGAGAAACTAAGTGGTTTTTGGACAGGCGGTGTTAGTAATCGACATTTACGATATTGTTACAAATGTGTACAATAAAATAGTGTCCACTCCACGGTGGTCCATTTAAAAAAAACCTTGAGTTTCACCAGTAATGCTATCGACTAGCACCATAGCATTTTGTACGAATGCACACTAATGTATTATAGTCTTTAATGACTATGGCATTCGCAGTAATGGACTATTAGGAACACACCCCTTTACAATTAATGTTAGGGAAAATTACAACATTTTAAAACATTAAAAAGATATATGTGAATGATCACAGTAAGGCACAGAATGAACGTGCGTTTATTAAATTGCATCGGAGAAACATTAGAGCTAAAGTTATTCTAACCGACAGTAAAACAATGAATAAAGTTTAGAATTTACTTTGGAGCTTATTGTAAGTATGGAACTTATCCAACATTTCTGTGAAAAGAATCAACATTAATTCATATAAATTCTCATATTTAAACTTCGTTATCAATTACGTTAAAATGAATAATGTCTTTAATAAATTTTATGTCATGGTGCGTGACTAGTAGTATGATAAGTCGCAGATAATAATCCAGATATAAAGTGCAAAGAAACGCGATATGAACTAATGCTTTTCTTTTACATGGGTTCGTGTATGTACATGTATAGTTATATAGTGCCAATATGCATACAATTATTTTTATCATTCGATAAGTATTTCTTCGTATTCAGGTCGTATGGTAATTTTATATATGTATACCTATATTTTTCCTGTTTCTTCATGCTATTGAAATATTGAATAAAACAGTGTTTCAGTCAGAAAAAGGTGTCGACGTAAAAATACAGTATTCATAGTTCAGTTAGAATTTAAATCGAATAGAAAATACGAAACTTCGATAGGAAAAAGCATAGACAACAATGAAACACTTACAAAAAATATTATATAACTTTTTGCCCCAAAACAATTCTGGAGCGTTTTATATTGAAGCTATTTTGTTTGAATGGCAGCTGCTAGTCCAAATATGTTGCCAATAATGTAAATAAAGAGACGTTTATCCACAACACTACTTTTTACCTTGCCCAACAGTGGTTCAATAGTATTATTTTTCTTCTGAAAAATGAAACAGAAAAAACTCAGTAGTAATAAAAATGTAAAGTTGAACTCGTATGTCGATGTAAAAATGACAGTATCCGCATCAATCTCAATTCGAGCGAACTGCTAGCGGTTTTTATCTAGAGAATTGAAGGTGGTCGTGTTTTTTCTACTTACTGATTCGATGGCTTTTTCCAGCCGGAAGATTTCTTCCTGCAACAGATGAAGGGTTCCGGTTTTGCCACGGTGACGTGCAAACGCCGCTGCACAAGCGCTATGGATGCTGTTTACCCAGTTTTCTAATTCGACCTGAAATCAACAAATTAATTTTAATTATTAGAATCACATATCGCTGATGACTCAATTTTAAAAGTTTCATTCTTTCATTTGAACGACAATTGATAAAAGGCGATAAAATAATTAATATTTATTATATTTTCTATCGATATGACATTAATTTATAATAATTAATTCAACTACTGATTCAAATCAAATAATAAAGTTGTTATTCTTTTTTTTTTCTAAAGAAGAGCTACAAAATATTCTTTAGACTTCCAGGCACTGAACTTTTTACACTATGTAAATATAAATATAGATTTTCACTCATTGAATAGTCAGCGACATGAAACTTTGTTCGATAACTTTATCATGACTTTTCAACAGTTATGGTCCTTGTGCACCTGGTTTGGTACACCTATCATATTCCGGACGCTAACTTGTGTTTCTTGGATTCACAACAAGGGGTTTTGTAACGCGTTGACAGTGTTCGCATAATTAAGTTTATTTACGAAAAGGATGGTCTTGGTAAACAACGCCATGGCTTCTAATGTATAGACATGAGATGTGCCTCCAGTGGCGTAACGTGACTATAGGGGGCCACGACTATTGTATTCAACAGCGCATTATTGCGGAAACTTGCTGCTTGAATTATTAATGCGACAAGAATATTTCGACTTGTCATGTGTTTTGAGTTTACTCTGACCTAAAACTACACCTAAGAGGATTTTATGCTATTAGACCCATAGTTTACGGTTTTGTTGCGTAGAATTGTTGATACATGCATAAATTATGAAGCTAACAAGAGTCTTATTTGTAGAGTGGCTCAACGAAATTCGGATGGTAGTTACTCTGTTATGGTTAGTAGTAAAAAAAATCGCTATATATATTCTATAGCTATTTTTATTTTGGAAGCTAAAATATTTTGAAAAAATCGTTCGATTTATATTCAACCTAAAATACAAAATACTCTTGTACGCATAAATAAAAAGGGTTGGAAAAATATGGCTGTTGGTGTTTTTCATCACAGCGGAAACGATTCAGTACTATTTTATTTTAGAGTGCGTTTTGTGCGATACCCACCCGTGCTAAGCGCCACTTAAATTCAAGCGAGTAATCGATTCATGTATGTCCGTAAGGGAGGAATGCTATTTTTACCCCTATACACTATAATGTTTTACGAAACAAAAGTTTGCACAAGTTTCACAAGCAACATCCATGTTGTATCTCTCACATTTTAGTTCATTTTCTTTGTAGTTTTATTAGGGTATTTCATTTTAATAACCCGGTTGTATTTTTTTCTTTTTGAGTAGTACGTCTCTAATAAACTAAGTTTGTAAGTAAATAGCGAGATTTTATTTAAAAAGTTTTAAGATAAAACAGTTTGACAATGATATGAGCAAATATATATATTTTAAATTTGTAATAAATATACATTCTTTGTTCTTTAAAAAAACATTTAATATTGCTAGAATTATGCACCTTTTGCTATATTTATTTAAATACGTATTTTGTGAAACGTATCACTTTATACCTAATGTTGTTCTTTAGTCAGTATATCCATCAAGTAAAACAGATGAGATGAAATCTGTCCGCGTTTTGTAAGCAGTGTGTTGTGATGAACCCGGTGGCTGTATGCTGTAGAATTAACTTTTTAAAAATTCAACACGGTCGGTAAAGTTGTATGTACATACGCAAGTATCCTCATAGAGTGTGTGTTCCGGGTTTGATGATTTTTTGGTATGAAATACCTCTATAATGACTGACATTTTTCCTCATTGTGGTTCAAAGTTGCGTCAATCATTTTTACAAGGGTTTACTAACAAAAGCGCTTTGCATGCCAAGCACAGCGTAACAGAAAGAGTAGGAAAATGCACATACGATTTTTATTATGAACTACCAGAGGCAACATTTAAAAAAAAAGTTGAATCTAATCATATTGCAGCTGGATGCATAAGGAACTATTGTCTGTTATGATTCGTTAAACACTCTTTATTTAAACTTGATGCATGTATATATACAAAGAGCAGTGCAAATTGCATAGTGTAGACAATAGAAACAACGATATTAACGACAAATTCACTAGCAACAACAATAGTATTAACACCGAAAATAGCATTAGTCATCGTAGAATTACGGTTGATTTTCCTCTGAAGCCTTTTTTACGTGCTATATTTAGATATTAGTTGATTATGTTTTGGTGCACCGTTAGCAATTTCGTCTATCTTTAACCTGTGACATATAAAAGGGGTCACGGCGCTAATGCAATTGTCAGGCTCAAACGTAATTGAATTTTAATATCCGCTGGTGGTAAATTTCGTTATCATTGTGTGACAGAATTACTACTACACATATAATCATACATGGAACCTAGCAACCATTCTATGTGTGGTTATTGGTTATACCAAACCGCAAATTGGTACCCCTGCAATAAAGGTACCAGCGATGAAAATACGCACACCAAGTTAATGTTTTTGGTATGCGGTTAATGGCGAGGACACGATGCGGTTACAAGCAAGTTAACACAACCCTACTACATATGATTATTGGTCCTACTGGAGGTGTGTTTGTTTTTGCTGTGCATGCAGCATTTTTAACAAACTGGATTATATTAGTTGCTTTTTTTAAAATGTATATACCAGTATAATGAATATCAAACACATTCAATTAGGATTCTCTTACGAAACATTGTTCTTGATGTTGTAATTGTGGCAAAATTTGTATAACAAAAGTTTGAATATAATTAGATAAAGTCAATTCAAGGATGCTGAAACTTATTTCTTTTTCAAATCTCCAGATTGTTTTTGTTGTGAGGTAAATAAATCAACTTAAGCGAAATTATATAAGAAATATTTGATAGCCTAATCCAGTGTTAGTTAAATGATTCTCACTAACTAATGGCGTAATATCCGCAGTGCAAACTTGAATTAATAATTTGATTAATGTCCGGTTGTGTATCGCGTAATACATTCATGTAATCTAACCGATATTGATTCTCTCATTTAGGCTATAGTGTGTATTATTGTGCCTGCAACCATTCTGTTTACGTATTCCTAGTTATTCAACCAACCGATCTCTTGTTGAATTTAACAACTGCTCTCTACATCAGGCTTTGATTTCCCTGTGATGTATATACATGTATATAGAGGTACTCAAAGTGCATCAGAAACAGACGTACTTAACTTGACTTCGATTGCGCACTGTACGCTAGTACTCTTGTGTCTCTCAGCTAATACTACACACATATTTAGTATACTACTCAAAGTGCTTCAGTACAAGGATTATTATTTCATTCTCCGGTTTGATTGGGTCTTTATTGGAAGTGTTTAGGATTTTAGCAGTTTAGTATTTCAAGTCAAATATACAAGGGTATTTACATTTTTCTACTTGCTGTTCATATTGACAAATTGGTCTTTGCGTTTTCTCTATTATTAGTTAGACTTTCGATAATTTTGTAATTTTGAATCAAAAATCGTTTTCGATAAAAATATCTGAATCATACAGTCAATGGAATCATTCAATTAAAACAATGAAGAACGTTACCTGGCATGGTGCTTGGAACAAATAAGCGTCACCGAACGCCGTGCTCAAACAGAAAATGTAGTCGCGTTTTGGGTGCTCGGGAATCGGTTGCATGATTGCCCCATCCACGATGATCAGATGTTTCGGGGCCGCTTCCACCGATCGGCCTTCGCGCGAATCGCATGGATAGAACAGTAACGTCGTCCCTTTCAAACACACCCAATAGCCTTTCCAACCACGTTTCCGGGCCAACTCGATCTGGTGCTTCTTGCGTAATAGCCATTTCTTCACGCTCAGGAAACTAGAAAATAAGAAGAAGTACGCTTGAGATGTTTTTAACGTTACTGGAAAACGTTAGGTTAAATTACGACGTTTTAAATGTATACTTATTGAAACATACCAAAGGGCTGTTTACTTGACTATAGAATTCTTTGTAGTTTTGAGTTTTTGTTGATGAAATTTGAAATAGTAATGTAGTGAAATATTAATGTCATAGGGTCTATGAGAAGGATATCTATACATAACAGTGCCACTTGTCATGAAATGAAATATTGACGAAGGGTTGACTACTAAAGTCATATATCAAAATTAAATGCTATAACCATAATTAAACAGATGATAACAATCTGCTAATTTCTCCTTCATTAATCTCTATGCGTTAAGATAATATTAAACTATCTTTATTAATAGTTTCAGGGACCAAATTTAGTAAATGTTTCATTTAGAGATAAAATAATAATCTTGTAGGTATAGACTTTAAAATCTTTATTTTTAGATAACTTTTACAGGATAATAACTCATTTTTAGTTAAATAGACATAATGCTTTTTAAAATGAGGCTCTCGTCTGGGTATCCGCGTGTTACGTGCTTCAATATATACAAACTCGCAGACACTATATTTTTCGTTTTTCGATGTAGACATGTAGGATGGTTTAGTGTCGTGGCGATATACAATTTGGATTTATTTGTTACGTGACGAGAACTTTGGGATGTACTTGTTTTCGTCTCGTTTAGGTGATACATGACATTTTCCTTCTACCGTTAGAAATATAATATATTTTCTTCGAGAACATTGCTAATGTAACTTCTAACAGAAACCTTAATCTACAATTTTAAATAATTTAATTTTACTTTTTTTTTTAAAGAAATCGTGACACTTGACTTAGTATAGCCCACTTGTTTTCTTTTTATGTCTGGTAATGTTCTTGAATTGCAAAAAAACCCACAGTTACACACTCCCCGTAACTGTTTGCACATCCGAGTGCACCATTTTTCATCGCATACCTCTAAAACTCCTTTTCTCTAACGACGAAGGAATCTCGCGTACATAGAACGCTCATAAAATCGTTACTTGTAGCTTGAAGAAAAATCTCCATCGGGGAGATGCTATGGAATAATTTGTTATAACTTGATAATATAAAACTTAATCAGTTCGCACTAAATTTCGAAATTACAATTTCCGTCTTCCGTTAGCTCAAGCAATCTTATTATTAATTTGTCTACGTAAAATAAAAAAAACTTCCAACCGATGGAAATTAAAATCGAGAAATAACATTGACGTCACCGGTTTGTTCCTCCACAACTCCCCTTGCACAGTTTGAAGGGTCTGCTAAATTCCCGGAAAATATAATGGCATAGGTCTAAACATAAATCTTTTCATCTGCAGCTTGATTAAACGCAGAATTGAAATTAGTTTTACATTGTAATGCTATAAAATGAATAGTAGATTCAATTATATATATATACCTATATAAATTTTTTATTTCAATTGGTAATGTGAAGTTGCATAATTAAATTTCGGTAAATGTTTATTCTGCGTATATTACGCAGCATATAAAATATATTTCATAATTCATTGTGGAGAATAATTAAAATTGTATTAAATAATTTTGTTATCAACTCTTTACAATAAATACATATATTTTTTGAAATAATTATGCAGTGCTGGAAACTTTGTTAAATTCGAGGCACCCACCAAAAGTTTGGAGGATCAAGTTACCCATTTTCCTCCGTCTTCAATTGATGCGGGTACAGTTTAGAGTATCATCTTTGCTTGAGGGATAAAATGATTCCTTAATTTGAACGACGCTTCGTTATTATTCCCTTGAACTTTGTTTGTATGACTCTCACTGTGTGTTTGACAAATACGAAATACGCAGAGTTACACAGTGGAGAGGTAACAACCGACAGTGGTGGCCTCTGTTGTCGCCTTGCCTTCCCAATGTATTCATGACCACAAATCTCGTTGTAATGAATAAAGTTTCTTGGTTTTCGAGTAAGTAAATGCGTGGTTGGTCGTACGGAAAATGATATTACAAACGTTTAAAACCGAGAGAACACTGAAAAATTACTAACCACCTTACATTCTTGGCACCATTACCAATGACTACTCTAGTTGCCTAATTACCTTATTACCCCAACTTTTTTAATGGCTTTGTTATGTTTGTTCCATTTATTACACTAAACTATATTACCTTCCACATAGCGTTGTCGGCGTATTTATAGTTAGGGCATAAATGAGAGAATTTTGAATCTTGACCAATGTTGTTTCTATGGAAAGATGTAAAGTAAATTTTGCTTAACCCGATCATAACTTTGGATAATATAAATAAATAATAGTAGGTTTTTCGTAAGGAAACCTCCCGTTAAGATTGTTTATGGGTGAAGGTTGTCAGTTGCCACACCCACCGCTAAAAAACTTCTAGCAACCCGGATGCTTTTACTCCAACCTGAAAACTTTTCGAGAATCTGTTTGTCAAGAGCCAATGAGTTATCTGTGCGATACGAAACATATTTTATATTAACGTAACACTGTATATACATATACGTTCAAATTTATTTAAGTTGAATATTTTCAAGTTGAATATTTTCAAGTTGAATATCTGTGCATACGAACAGGAGTCATGTTCGTTTTTCAATGTCTATTCAATTTACTAGCATTCAATTTTCTTTTAGAAATATTTATATTCATCAGTTATATTCTGAATAAACATCATATATAATACAATAAAGTATTTTGTTTCGAATGTCATATTTTGTCTTATTTGATCCGAAGTCTAAAGTTATTGATATTATTTTCCTCTATGGGCGCTTTTAAAACAATAAGTTCATAAAAGAAATTAATATTAGTAATATTTATATTTGATCTTAAGTATTTGAAAGTTCCAAGTTAAAATTTACAAAGCAACAAAAACACTTATTAGGTTGTTGGTTGAAGTACAATTTTGGATCGGATGGCACTGTAGCATTCTTAAATCAACTGGCCTACTGTTATATATCAGGTTACAAAGCTTTTGGCCTGCAGTATTATATTCTTGGAGCTATTTAAATATATTAACTTATGCGCTGAAAATGCGAATGATTATAATATTAGTTAAATATAACATGACTCTCATTCACAAAGAAAATCAATAGAACATCCATTATGAACAAATTAAAACTGTTCAATCAAAGACACATTAACAAAACGTTTAATTAAACTCGGAGGTGTATCGTATAGAGGAGACGTACGTGTTTATTCGCGACACAAAGTGAAACATGTCTGTGTCTCTTTGTGTGGTTTAGCGCCATACATTGTGCACAGCTAAACAACGTCTTTGCCTCACGGTATTCTCATCCATCTAAGGCTAGATGTTACTTGTGACAGTGGTGGTGAATCAGTAAACTAGCACGTCGCATTAATATATATAATTAATCTGTTCGTTGTTGCGTTCAATTGTATTTCCTTGTTTGTACTTCGGTTCCTTTAACGCTTATTGACTATGAAATTCAAAGTTCCATTTGCTTTTATTTGAATGCTATTATCTGTATTGTTTTAGTCACAAAGTGTTCTAATTCGAGTGGTTTTCATTCAACAGAAAAGTTTTAACGAACTGATCAAATATTAAACGAAATTATTCGTTGAAATAATATTTGTTTAAAAATCCGTATTGAATATTATCAAAAATCAGGACCGGATAAAGAATAACAAATATATGAATAAAGATCAAATAGCAAGAGGACAAAATTAGAAATATTGTTTGTCATTAATTAAGCATCCCAATAAATTTCTACTATTTTTGATTCGTAATAAATCAAATTTTTATTTGTAAAAAATATATGACAGTTTGATTTATTTCACCCACTGTATACTGAGATATTTGAGAACTAATAAATTTGAGAGGAGAGCTAGCATTAAATCTACAGTATGAAACAAAGCAAAATAAATTTCGTTCATTACTCACTTTGCATTTGTGTTAATTGCAAACCATCGCGGAAAACAAAAACATCTATATTACACGCATGATTTATTCGTTGACGAAAACAACACTAGAATTAACTAGATCAACACACTCATAAATATCGTTGCTGTGTTTAAATTGTATAAATAATAAACTAAATTATTATGGACACTTGGAAATTTGATCAGTAGGTTGTCACTGATGCATTAAATATTTAAACACCGCTGTACAGTTTAAGCGAGCATCGATCATTTAACACGATGTAATGCAATTTTGTAACAAACCACTACATTATTTGACAATTTCTCCCGTAGGGTGACACGCTATAAATTTGTATTAGCCTGGAAATACGTCTGCTATTTATCATAAAATTGCGTGCTGAGAAGTTATATTTTTTTCTATTCAATTTACTTCTGATAATCGTGCGGCCAAAAACAGAATGATGTGGAAGAGAAAATAAAAATAAAATCGCAGTGTCAAGTGAAACAACAAACTAAAAATGATGATATCATTATCGTGATATATAAAGTATTAGATTTACGATGAACCTTTAGCCGTACCGCATAAACGATAATAATGAACATCATTTTGATGATGATGAAATAAGCCAGTTGTTTGTTAGAGTCCTTGGTACGATAAGGACACCGGGAAGTTCCCATAGTTGCGTCGTATCTGGCGTGCCATCATCGCCGAGCTTCAACAATACAACGACCGTAAAGTTTTATGTTATGCGAACGAACTTCAATGGCGAATGCCACTGTGGTTTTTGTTGCTGGTGTTTATTATTATTTCTCAGTATTTTGTTATATATATATATATATATATAGATATATAGATATATAATTCCAACTGACTGTCAGTTTGCGTTAGTATAGAGTTGTTCAAATTTCTATTTTTAGAAATACGCTTTCAAGGTTTACAATAAATTTTGATATTTGCTGAATTTTGTTTTATGGAAAAGTTAACAAGTATTTGAAACCACGAAATAATCAAGTAATAATATTATGTAATATTGCATTCCGTTCGGGAATTGGCGGATTTAAAGCATACTGAACAATAGAGTATTACGTATATTCTATAGAATCAATTAATTAAATTATATTTTATTACAAAGGTTCCAGACTATTAACAACAGGGAATTTACACAGGATTATGTGTGTAAGCTTTATTTGTTTTTAAAGTAGTTCAACATCTATTCGGAGAGTAGGTACCTTTCCCGGACAATCCTTCGAGTATACTTGCAAATGTGTAGCTCTATTGGGAGCGTGGGTTTCTTAGTCGAAACTAAGCTTATTTGAAACAACATGAAGTTCACGTTTCAAAGAGAACATGTACATAAGTTATATTTACACAAACCAAACTCTTCTTTCGTACCAATTTATTCAAGTATATGTATATCCAAACTAATTCCGCACAGGCATTAGTTTATCTTTCGTGGCTCTACAAAGTCAAAATGTCTATGATTTAATTTATTATTAACACTTCGTTCTGAATTTAATTTCCAATTAAAGACAATTTTATTTCAAATAGACAACATATGATATGATGATACATTGAACATTTTGAAAACTGATAATAATATTTTTGTGCATTATTATATTTCGCCTCTGTCTCTGAAGCGCTGTAGTGAAATTATTCCCGTAGTTATTATTCATAAAGGCGTTTTTTTTTTTAAAAATAAATAATATTTGTAGCAATGTGATACGTGGACTAGATATAAATCATCTGGTGTATAAGCAACGGGTCAGCACGATTAACCAAACAAATTGCAGTGCGGATGCATCGATCCCGGCGCGGCGCGGCGTTGCGTTCAGGCCTAGTTGAGCAACGCGTTGTCCGCTGCGGCGTGTGCGGTGACGCGCGATCCTTCCAGCGACGCGACGCAGCGACCGATAACCAACAGAACACAGCATATCCCTAGTTTACGGCTGACGGCGTGAAACCTATCACAATCTGGCGCGTCGACCACGCGCTCTTCCGGCACTGCTAGTTGGCCATTCCCTCGCCTATGTTCTACTCTACTCTATTCACTTCTATAGAATAGACTACCTCTCTTCCAACACTATAATTTTATATATAGACCGAGGGTTGAATGTCTGTTCTCTTTGGGGTTGAATGTAAATCGACTGTTAAGTGAATTTGAGATTCCTGCCTTGTCGTCCTGTGTCCGTGCTTGATGCGCGTTGTTAATGTTTCAGACGTGCCACGGGTCTTAATCATATCGTTAATGTTTTTTTTTTGTGGTTTTAAACTCAAATTTGCCAGCGCTCGTTAAAGCCCTTTTCAAATTATACACATACATCAAATTTGTATTCTACTTACTGATCACATTCTTGCAAAATAGGCCTCAGATACAATTATTTATTTCTTAATTAAATAGTGGCCATTAGGCCGTATTACCTAAATTAAAATCTAGAGTTTAATTTTGAAGCATTTTTGTCCTCGTATAAGAAGGTGAAATAGGCCGTAAAAGAAGAAAATATCAAGATTTATTTATTTTTAAAATTAAACAATTACCTCAAGGGAATACGCTAAAAAATATGTTCCAACAAAATTAACGGCATCTTTGTTTAATTTGAAGTGTACTTCGGAGTAAGATATCGCCCTTATATCTTCCCGGCGAGTGTGTTCAGTGCGATTCCCGCGTGCAACATAATTTACATAGTCTCCAGCGGTTGTCTTTTGCGTGTGAATTCGTACCACAAATAATTTGCGATGTTTAGATTATTGTACAAAGACATTTAATCAGAGATATGGTAACATTTGCTTTGTTCAAGCAGAGGAACGACAAATGCCATCTGATTCTCTCAATGTCAGATAACAAATTTAATTTTGAAGTTTTCTCAGTAAAGGTCATATAAAAATCATATTAAACTTAATGAAACAAAAATGATTACTTGCATCGTATACTAAACATAATAACTTGGGCTAGTATGAGATTGGAACATCTTGTATCTATAATATGCTTGCAAGATAAAGATGTAATTATAAGTAATACATCCGAAGCTTTCTACTTTCTAGTATCGTATAAGCATTATAACGTGTAGTGTACTTCATCCTAACTATTCGGTAGAACGATACGTGTATATGCATTTGAAAACTGAGTACAAACTACAAAGGAAGCAATAACTGTACAGAGGTAAATATGAAATATTTATTAAAGTCACAAGTGAATTGAAATTGATAGGCAAGTTATGAAAAATGCACATACTGACTTCAAAGGTTTGCATTTCAATTGGAAAATAAAACAAATCATATTTTTTTCAAAATACATAAATATAGAAACATGACATGATAAATTTGTTCTATTTTCAAATATACGAGGATGGTCTGAAAAAGTATCCGAGCTAACAAAGATACAAGACATTTTTTCAGAATTTAATTTTTTATTTTTCAACATAGTCTCCATAAAAACACTCACATCAACTCACTCAAACGACTGTTACATAACAACTGCGCGTCCAAAATGGCTGAAACTTTGGTGAGTAACTGTCAACAGATGAACAACGAAATTCCCTAGCTTTTATTTACGAGTGCTGCTATCTTCATGTTGAGGTCGGAAACTTTTTCAGACCACCCTCGTAAATAATATGTAATGACGTATATACATTATATTTTTTCACCTCACCTTATGTTGTTGTCTTTTTACGGATTTATTTTAATTACACTAACATAATAATTGTTGATACATACTAGTATAGTTATGTATAATATTAAAGTAAATAATAGGCATATTAAACGCATGAAAAACAATAGATAGTTCAAAGGTGTGGGTATATTTTTAAGCGAAAAATATAACGTTGTAGCATACGGTGACATTGACATGTCCTATCTGTTAGGTGATGTTACGTTAATATTATACTTCGCATCATTTGTCACCACGTTTTTAACCCTATATAAACCATACATCATCCAAAAACAGGGGAGCATCGTAACTTTTTAAATTAATTTGAATGTTGTGCCTCCATTATGTCCGCGCTCATATTAATTTTTTGTTGTGTTATATTAAAGTTAACATACGCTTATCAAACATTTAACAAAGTTTCAAACAAAAAATCATAGTCCCTCTCTCTCTCTCTCTCATTGTTTGGAAACCAAAATGGAAACAAATTAATTAATAATATAAAGATAACTTGATGATGGAATATAATGAATGAATTTAGGAAATGAATACTTGTCACTTCTTTGTTAAAAAAGAAAGTGAAATAGCAATTTTTTAAATAACATTTATACGTAAAACCTTGTCGTACAAATAAGAGTACGAACTTGCACCGTAATGACGCTATGCAACTAATATTAAAAATATCTAGTACAAAGACAAAAGATTGTTACAATAAAAAATAAAACTTTTTCATTACAAACAGAAAATTATCACATGAACCAATTTGTATACACAGAAAATTTGGCGTCACAAAATGCTGTAAAACCCAAGTCACAAAGGCCAACTATAAAATAGTATGTGGGAGTAAAAACAACGATTTATCTCGTCTGGCCATAAAATAATTCGTAGAAGAAATAAGATTCACGCTCGGCTATTACTTTTTCGCATTAGCATCAATCTCAACGTGTATTCTCTGTCTTCGTTTCACTCGTACAAACACTTTACGGTTAAAATAAAAAGAGAACGATATACGACAAGCTTTCTTCTAATTTAATTATGACCCGCCACCGCCATGGCACTGCCGTCAGTTATTTAATGCATGCACAACTCAAATCATGAGGTTGACTCTCCTTGGGAATTTGTTGAACAGAACCATCACTACACCACTTATAGTGAACTGCTGTTGTGCCAGCGCGATAACATTTTTCAGGGCTTTTCAGTCAATTTATTCACCGCGGTAAATTGACCGTGGTCTGAAGAGTCGAAAAATTTAATTTTTTTTTTTGCTAGTTAGGATTTTATTTTTCAAGAATACGGACAGTTTAAACGAGCATGTTAAAATTCAAGCTATTATTATTTTTATTTTATGAGTATTTTAAGTTTAAACTACCGATAACGAATACGTGTTTATGTTTTATTAACAAATATTTGATGTATATATACTTCAGCTAGTTTTAGTTCTATATTGAAGATAAATTGATAGGATATTCAGGACAGTAACTATTAGTAGATGCATTCATTATTGGAGGATTAATGTGTAATCTACGTGCATTATGTGCGCTCAATTTATATTAATTAACATATTTCAGTTCATTTATTGTTATTTATGTCAAATGTGCTAACACAAATGAAACGTCATGCATTATTTGGGTGGTAAGAATATTAAAATATACATAAGCTATAGTATAAAAATTGCAACGAAGATGGGAATGATGGCATTAGTATTATTCGAGACTTAACAATATAGGAAGAAATACATTTGAATAATGTTATCTTCAATTACAGTTTCGAAATAAATGTATACGTAGACTTTTGAAAACATGTACAATAAATATGAATACTTGTTTTCTTTTTTTAGAACTTTGAAATTTATGAAGACACAGTTTGAAACATACTTATGACATATTTATGATTTCGTAGAGTCACTTCTCTAAAGTTGTTCTTAACATGTTGAGTTGTTTCAAAACAACACTACAATAATATCAATTTCTATCTGACCTACTCTCACCGTTGTTTTCGTCAAAACTAAATTATGAGTGTTTTTCCTATTTGGAAACCGTCAACAGACTAGCAATTCGCTTCGAACAAAAGATTCAGCAATCTGGCAGGTTATTTGATCGAAAAATAATATGTTTCTCGATATTTTTCTCTGGCATATAAATATTTAAGGGTGCGTGGCGGTAATAAGCAGTTTATACGTCATCTAAGAGAGGTCACTGTTGTATCTTGCTTTGATTACTACCACCACTAGAGGGGCACTCTCTGTCCGGTTGCCTAGGTAACAACGACAAACCTTGGTGTCCAGTCTGTTATTGATCTACATCTATATTTGGTTTGCTGTGTATGGTTTGTTTGGTTGTTTGTAGTGCGGCTGAGTGTACGGGTTCCCTCGTTCAACATTTTGTGAAATTAGTTTTCAGTCAGGAAAATGATTTTTCTGGGTTTACATGCTATCACACACACGCACACATTCACACATATTTGCATACGCATATACACACCATAATCAAAAGCACACGTACAAGTACAAAACAGACATAAAGATATTCACGGTCATGTTACGCAAACATACCTACATAAATTCATATGACACACACACATAAATAAACCATATTCCATCTCTTTCAAACACACGCACCCTTTACAATCCCAATCAACCAGTTTCTGATTGACAACTGTCATGCAGAGCAAATTGACAGATTTTTATATATATTTTTGAATGTTACTTGACATTTTCATTTTACCGACAAATCAATTTGACTGCGTGATGATTTCACAGCGTACCATTCTCTTTTTTTCAATGAATTGACAAAAACCCTATTGTAACTTTTGTCACATAACGCACATACTACAAATTAAAATATGACTAACATCTAAACTAATCTCGTAAAACAATTAGGCGTAACAGAAAAGAGAAAAAGATCATTTTTTTTCCATTTATCTACTTGGTTGAATATGCAGCGAAGCGTTCACTCCTTCGTACTTTGAAACTTTTCAAGTTTAGTCAAGTATTCTTCCACCGGATGTGACGAAAATACTTTATCTTACTTCCTTCCGTTTAGCAAATCTGGTCACTAACTAGCTTTGCCACAAAACTCTACTAAACGATATAAGTAATGGTGTTAACGACCATTTCATCCTAAACTAGTTCAAATTATACAGTGATAATCCAACTTCTTCATTGCTACACAAGTAAACATTGTGCTAACTTCATTTTAAGATCTTACAATTAGAAAATGGTATGACACAGTTAAAATATAGTTATGAAATGCATTTTGTTATATGCGTTGGCTGTAATGCAATGGAACATGTGTTATATACGGTCAGTTGAGATTCATTTCAACGTTGCGAATTGCGAAGTCAGAAATTTAACGCAGATCCCTACCACTAATATGACTAAATGTTAACGGAATGCTTCCATAAAGTTTTAGAATATTCTAAACACCATTAAAAATAGGCAAAACTTTGAAATACTCGTGCGAAACTATGTATGCATTCTGCACTAACACTTCAGCTATTTATCGGACGGAATTAAAACTTGTTCGTATAGTTTGCTAGTTTCAGGTGAGGCATTTAATATTTTAAGTGATTATTGGCGCAACCATTACCGCTCTAACTAAATATTTGTCCAATTAAAATAAATCATATCAGCTTTCATCTTTCAATGTACATAATTAAAATAATTACTTATTGATTTCATAACTTATTATTATCATAGTTTTATTACATATAAAGCTCTCTTGACTGCATCACGAATGGTATTTAAATTTTTTTTTATACGAATGTATATAAAGAAGTATTGTAATCGTGAAAATGTTCGAACTCGAGATTTTAACGGAAATTGTACGCCCGGGGTCTATACACATACAAATACATGGAAATTATTAGAAAATAATCCACATAAATGGACACCTGCACTTTGAAATATATCTATCCTTGTTTATCTTATGTATATAGACACGAAATTTATTTTGTTATTGCTTGATGATAAGTATAATCTTGTTCAAATCGGTTCAGAACTAACCAGTTTTTCGATAGACGCCGACCACAAAAGTTCATTTTACATGTTTGATGCATGTAAATCCATATAAATTGTTGTTAAAATAGCGTTAAATTGTTTTAAAATTGTTTAAATTGTGTTAAACCGCGTAAAATAGCGTTTTTCGTAC